>OZ026495.1:25044867-25539867 GCA_964019985.1 Aurelia sp. 4 Dawson et al 2005 | reverse complement strand
ATTAACAAATCTCGAAATCTGATTGGTTTCGTCTCCGTTTCAATAAGACAAAAGGCCCTGGGGACGAGGTTGGTACTCTAGGAAGCTCAGAGATTGGGCCTAATTATACTGCCTGGTATCGTTCTTGCAGTATTTTAGAGTACTTCGTAAGTGACGTAATAAGCACTTCCTTGGGTAAGTTTTATTATACTGCATTCACACTGACACAGTTAAACCAGCTTTATTTAGACCTAAATAAAAACATTCAAGAATAAAATTAATCGTACCTTGAGCAGAGTTTTAAAAAAAGCTATACTCAAGGTACGATTAATTTTATTCTTGAATGTTTTATTTAGATCTATATCGTACAACACGCTTAACATAAGATTGTTTGGTTTATTCAAACCTATTTAAATTTCAACCGCAATCAAAATGGCTGGATTCGTTGGATTGACCAATTAGTGCCCCATTCACACTGCAAGTTAAACCAGCTTGAATTAAACCAGATTTTTGAATAAGGCCTTCTGATTGGTCAATCCAACAAATCCAGTCATTTGATTGGTTGAAATTTAAGCTGGTTTAAATCCAGCTGTCTTAATTGTGTCAGTGTGAATGCAGTGTGGAAGGTCCTATTCGAAAACCTGGTTTAATTTAAGCCGGTTTAACTTGCAATGTGAATGGAGCATAAGGTTCTAGAGTCTGGTCTTTCAGAGTAATGTTCTCTATTGACCGAAGCGTTATCATAAGTCAGAGGAGAACAGGGACACAAGGGACTCCAGGTCATAGGTCTATCTTAGCATTTCAAGAGACTTTGAGGTGCTGCAACCTGACTGGAATGGCTAACTTTCTTGCATAATTGAAATCGTAAAAGTTCAGAGCTCGAAAATCCGCTTGAATTGTGATAGCTATAGTATGATTAAAAGAAAATGTCACATAAGACTTGCGATATTCCAGATTATGATGACGCATACAAAAAATAGTTGTTTTATTTTGCAAACATTTTCACGTGGTATGGGATACCTAATATAAGACTGCATTTAATCCAAGCATCTTAAGTCATGAGGACTGTTCAATCTTATGTGCTAGAGCTCGACTTCTGAGTATTTTCAGTTATTTTGTTTACTTTTATATTCATTATTTTTTAGACACTGTCATTTGTTTTCATTTCAGGTGCCATTTAGAGATGCTCATTCGCTCTCCGGATCTGTCGTTCGTTTAGCAGAAGAGAAACATGTCTCTATCACTGCATTGAAGACAATTGATCTTAAAACAATACAGTTAGTACTCTAATTCGCTATTTGGCTCAAAAGTTTTCCGCCCTTCGAAAGTGTCGCGTAAAATCTTCAAGATTGAAGATCCTGTAATCCCTTTTCTGAATATTTCTAAATGAAAACAACAAATAAAAACAGTAATAACTAAGTAATGAACTTTCCTTTCTAAGCTACAAACACGGTGCACTATTAGCTATGCTCATGTAAATAGGCCTTTAGTTAAAGACATTTTAAAATGTCATTGTGACTGGGTATTGATATCTGTTAATCTGTAAAGGTATTGATTAGACTTTAGAATGTGAGGGTCGGTGAGGATATGAAGGTCGAGACTGATAATTTCTCCTCTAAATCTCTTTTCTTAGTGAACTCTTTGAAGACGATATCATGAAACTTTGGGATTACGAGCACAGTGTAGAGCAATACAATTCCAGTGGAGGTACAAGTAAGCAAACTGTTTTAGAACAAATTCAGATGTTGAAGAAGTGGGTGAGTGAAAATTAAAGATGCAATCGACCTTATTTAAGTAAACTGCTATTTTATTTTGATTAAAAACGTTAGTATTTTGTTGAGATGGGTTCAAATGGAGTATAAGGAAGGAGAAAGTTCTGCAGTTCATCCTGAAAATTATGTCCTATTTGTTTGGCTACTGCAGAGAAGCTGTACGTTATATTGTTTAGCATAAGGCCCAAATCTTTAAAAAGGTGGATGTAAAATTGTGTGACATTTTGCTAAGAATTGAATGACTTGAAAGCAGCTCTAGGTAATGTTCTGTAAATCTGCCGTGGCAATTTTTTTCATATCTTGATTATTTTCAAAATGGCGGCGTTGTGACTATTATTTGTAAAAATTCATTGAAAATTTTGAAAAAATTAAAATCATCGTAAATCTTAAATTACTTGATGAAAATTGATAAGATATTGAAGAAAACCAGAGTATATGAGATCTGCAGTTTTTCTTTTAAAGGTATTTAGGAATTTGATGATGTCAATACCTCAGCATTAATAAATGTCGCCATTTTGAAACTAATCAAGATATCGAACAAATGGCCACAACAGATTTAAAGCAAATTACCCAAAGGTCCTTTCAAGCACTTTAATTCAAAGAAAACTGTAATTGAATCTTACACCCACCCAGGGCTCAAAAAACGAAGAAAGTAGCGTGGTAGCGGCGCTACCAAGAAGGTAGCTGAAATGCTCATTTCCCAGGAAGGAAGGAAGAAAGGAAAAGGGAAAAGAAATGGAAAGAAAGCAAGGGATGAAGGAAAGGAAGGGGAGAGGAACAAGGAGAGAAAGGGAAGAGATATAGGGAAAGAAGAAGAAAGTGTGTTCAAAGAAATGAAGGTGCTTGGCTTGCTGCCAGAAAGTAAAGTATTTTTGAACCTTGCAACCACCCTTGTAAAGCTTCTATAGCATGGTCTTCAGCTTTAAGTTTGAGAAAGCCGACTGGACAAGTAGTTGCTGATTTATGGCACAGTCAGGTCAAAAACGTGATTGCTTCCAAAGCAGCACTTTCTTTGTTCCCAATAGCAAAAGAAGGTAGATTTTGAAAGAATGGGTACTAGTGTTATATTCAAAACTTTTCAACATTTGAAAATGGCTCAGTGTTATTTTGTTATAAGTAAGTACTTCAGCATTCTTGCACCTTTTGTTGCTTGACATTGGCATTTTTGGAGAGCAGCGAAAGCTTTGTTTTTTAAGCAATCACTTTTTGACTTTAGTGTGCCATAGATCAGTAATCATTAATCAAATTGCCTAAACCAAAGTTTCCAAATTAAAGTTGAAGATTGTCTCATGCAAGTGTATTAGGGATGGAACAATGGAATATACAGCTCCTTCACAACAGTCACACGAATAGGGCACAATTTTGTTGGCACGCCAAATAGAATAAATTGAGATGGTAAAGAATTACGTGGGTGAACATTAAAAACTCATGCTGCTTAAGCAAATTGTAATATGATGAATATAGTTATATTTGGTAGCAGTCAGTCAGTTTTGTTTAAAAGAGGTGCAATTATTTATAGAGTGGGAGAAATGAAGTGATAATATTTGTCTTTTGTTGTCGCTAAGATCGTTTGAAGGAAGAAATGATTGAATGCAGTTTGTTCTGTAAATTTACTTTGGCTGACAGCTTCCTGCGGAACAGCGCCCAAGCAAACTGGAAAGCATTTCAATTTGGTCCTACACCAGCTGGTGCAACAGTGCATGCAAAATTCTAATTGACTCACAAGTTCCATTCATTAATTTTGATTTTGTTTTTCTTGTTCAGCAAATGATAATGATAGGATAGCCGCTTCCAAATTTGGAGGCAATAGACAATCATTGACTATATCACCGTTACAATTGATCTTTGATAAAGAGCTAACTTCACATCCGCATTCTCAAAGTTTGGATTACTCTTGTGAGGTCAAAATCTGGATGGAGGACCTTCCAGATGCCCTAACAAGCAACGCTATTCCCGTCCTTGTGAAGGGATGTTGAATGTGGGGTCTTATGATGCGTCGCACATAGCTGCAATTAACCATGCATCTTTTGAGCCATCTTCAAATAAAGTGATCATAGAGATGATGATGGTTTTGCTCTGTATTTTCAGCAGACTAGGTACTATGTGGATTTCTTGCTGTGCTGGGATTTGGAGCCATTGTCTGAAAGTGTCTCTACGTTGAGATAGTCCAGTTGTTTTTCCATGGGAAAGTCGGGTTTTATTTATGATTTTTCCAGAAAGAAGGCTTAAATCCTTTTTTACGGGTCCGTAATGAATTAATGGTGCAGTTCAATTTTTAATGTATAGCTAAGAATTTCCACAAGAAACATCTGTCCTTGGAAACTGACCCAAACTTATGAAGCCCGACTACAAAACTCAGAGGCAAGTTTCTAATCAGAAATTTGATAATGTGCCATAAATTTCATCTCTACCGATAACATTTCAGTGGACAACATACAAGTCCTTTATCATAAGTAAAATACATGAACAATGTGCATAAAAAGAGGACTTCTTATAAGTCTGGTTCCGCCAAAATAAGTTTGTACTTTTGGCAGGCCACGATAATTCGTATACTACACCGATTTTGAAAATTGATGAGTTATTTTTTAGCTAATATCTTCAATTAAATACCAACATTTTTTGTACACTTTTAGTATCCTATTTATGGAGCTATAAGCGAGTTTCTTGAAATTCTCGACTTCGATAACGCTGAAAAACAGACAGAAAGTATTGATCAATTTTCTAAAGATTTAACATGAATGGACAAAAAGAGAACGTTTTCGTGATGATTTGGGGATTTCGAAATTTAACAGTTATAATCCAATGCACGAGTAGTAGTTCTCTGTTCGATGGAAAGTAAAAATACTTTTAATGATACAAAGAAATGTACTTTCTTCTTAGATTTCATTGAGTTCATACTTTCATGCAGGTCTTGAGTTGTTCCTGTGTCAAAGGGGATTAAAAGACAAACAGTAATGAAGCGAAGCTTGGAGTTTTAATCAATTTTTAAATCCCCAAATCACCAAGAAAACGTTCTCTCTTTGTCCATCGGTACTGAGTTTTTGGAAAACTTGATCTAAGTTTTTTGACCGTTGTTCAGTGTTTTTGAGGTCGAAAATTTTAAGAAACTTGCTTATAGCTTCATAATTAGACCATTTAAAATGCAGAAAGTACCAGCCTTTGATTGAGGATATTAGCCAAAGATTAATTCATACATCTTCAAAATCGGTTTAGCATATCATTTATCATGGCCTGTTAAAAGTGCATGGTTAATTCTTGCGCATTTGGTATTGCTTCGTATCGTATGTATACCATATTTGCCTATTTTTATTAACATCAATTTATATTACAACTACCGTACATCAACGCCAGGTTGCATGCACTTACAATAATCCCCAAAATATCAACATTTCAGTTTAATCTTTTCACCCTTGGGTAGCATATAAACAAGGCTGTGCGTGTAGAGAGACGGAGCGGTGAACGTGCAGTGAAGGTGAAGGTGTGTTTTCGCAGAAATATGGCAGACCTAATCGAGTCCGCAACCCCTTGGCTCGAGTCGCGCTTAAGTGGTGGAGTCATGCCATGCCGGGTATCGAACCACTCCGCCTGACTGTTCTGGCTTCAAAGTAAGAGGATTACACCACTGCGCCACAACATCTTCAGGCCCCAGGGGTGGGTACGAAAGGGACCTAAGGCATCGGAAAATTTTTTGGATCACACCCTTTGTTGTCTCGGATCACACCCTCCTAAGCACTGGTAAAACAATCCTTTTAGGCATAACACCCTCCTATACACTATTCAAAACACAGTTTTTGACGGAAAATTTGGTTATCTCTTGCGCAAAGACTAAGCTGAAATGCCAGTGTGCCCGCGGGCTTAGAAACTTCCCTTGAGGAAAACTGCAAACAAAGAACAAATTCATGATGTATCTTTTCCAGACCCCCAAAGGCCCTAAGCCCCCTAGTAACTACCCTAGCTACCCAGCCCCCCTCTTCTCGACGGTCCTGCATGAAACTTGTGAAGGCTAAACCTCCTAAAAATTTATCTTTTCGTGTTGCTCTTTATGATATAAATCAACGATAAAACGACATGAAAAAATAAATTTTCAGGAGGTAAAAGTTTCATCCTCAGCAGGCCTTATTTCATTTATTCTGTGCCCTCGAGCAAATCGTTGGAAAAATGTTCATGCAATCAAAACACTTTGGGTACAATAAAGTTGTCAGCAAACAATGTGTATGATGTTGTTGTTATTGTTGTTGTTGTATGATGTTGTTTTATTGCGGGTTGCCCTCCCATACTCACGCGCATACGAGGCTTGACCCTTGGTAGAATTACACGGTTTGACATTGATTCTTTGAAAACAACTATTTGTGTTGGTCAGAAATCGAACATTTGGTAGCGCAGGAGGATGAAACGATTAAACTGATTATATTTTTAGTTTCAATTGCTTTTATTTTATTTCTAAATTTAAATCACCAATATATCAGCTAAATGTAAAGACTAACTCTCTTCCATTGTATCTGATTTCCTGTCACCCACTTTTTCAGGTGGGAATTCACTGAAAAAATGAGATGCCTGTGATGCAAATTGCGAGTACCAGCAACCATGGCATCATTACCAATGTGGTGGCGCTGCTTCTCGTGGTTGGTTTAGGCCCATTGGTTGGCGTGGTCGGTGCAGCACTCCACCCAATAGAATAGCCCTCTTTCTTCCTTTGTTCTTTCATCCAATCATAAAGAACCTGGAAATAATCTTTGATTGGCTGAGCTGTCAGTTCACGATAGCCAGTCACATTTTGGAATGCATCCTGCCATGGTTTGCTTTTCCCCATTTTCAACATGTCGCTAATCAAACAATGATTAAAACATTATCAGAAATGTAAATAACACTCGTAAGGTTACAAACAAGCAGTTTTTAAAGTCACATTAACTGGTGCAAGTTTTTGAAGATATGGTTCTATTTCACTTGCACACTGATGACGTGCTATTCCACTTGCTGAGCAAAGTCACCACATCTGCAGGGTGACTTTGATCATTCGTTGACGGCTGGAATTGAAGTGACAATATCACCAAAAACATTTTATCAGTTCTTGGATATAATGAGTCTGATTTACAAGGCCAACATGAAAGCCTTCTGTTTTATTTTCTTCACGTAAGATTGGGAAAGAGAAATTCAGCTTGTATATTTTATATCTACATCAGGTCGGGTTTGCACCCACTTTCTAAGTCAGCCCTTTATCTGTTGATGCAGTTACTACCCTGGGTATTCTCGTTCCCCACACTAGGCTCTGGTACCCAGGGTAATGCAGTTACCTGCATCAGGCTTTGCAAGTTATCCCCGATGCTATAAGACAAGCATCGATAATGAATTAAGATTTAATGGAAACCAGGCTTCGGAGTACGAAGTTCTTAAAGGACAAGACCGGTGTTGCTATGATTGGTAATAAAATGCAAGATAATACTGTTTATGAATTTTGTATTATGCTTTTTCCCACTATTCTTCGCCTTTTCCCTGTGAAATTACGTATTCAGTTAAGTGATCTCCGCGAAATGATGTCATATCGTGCAATTAAAAAATCGAGGCTGTAAATTTTTTTTTCGCCTCTTAATTGTCGCTAGCATCTTCATCGTGTGCACTTGTATGAAAATTACGACAGATACGAGCTGTGTCCTAAATTGTCAAAACATCGTTTTTGGAAATGACAGCCATTGAAACATTTAAAATGTGAAACAAAGGTGAGAATTCGCGTCAGTAGATGCCAAGTTCCTTTGTAGCATTTATCATTCCAACCCCGGACTTGTCCTTTTACTTGCCTAAATAGAAAGCTTTCTCAAGAGGGCAGTCACGTGATCTGTAGTGGGCGTAAACAACGTTGGAAGAAACAGTATTTTGATTGACAAGTCACCACCACCGTCGGCGATCACTTGTTCTTTTAGAGAGATTTGCAATATTCAGTCGGCAATATCAAATGTTTACTCACCCGAATCGCTTTCCTGCCGCTTTTGATTGATAGATGGAACATTTGTTCAAAGTACCAGTGTGTTTAGCTGCTTTGCAAGCTGCTTTATGAAAATGGAATTGGTAGACATAGCTCATGAAGTACCTACAAACAAATAACAATGAAAAACAATGAAGAATAGGAAGTTAGAACAATGAAAAGACAATGAACAATAGAAAGACAATGTGCGATGGAAGGCTATAACAAAAGGCTACCTTAGTGCATGAAGTACCAATAAACACAATGAGCATGGCATGAGACGATATACCATGGGAAGATTAGATCAGTGGAAAATAATGAACAATTTAAAAACAATGAACAATTTGAAAACAATGAACAAGATAGCTGGTGCAATATGAAAACGGAATCGGTGGACATAGCAAAAGAAGTACCTAAGACAAAAAAAAAACAAGAAAATACAATGAACAACGAAAAGACAATTGACAAAAGAAGACTTCAAACAGTATAAAATACAATGACCATAGCAGGCAAAATATGGAATGGTTTCTGTATGCAGAGGCCGATAAATACATAACAACAAAAACACTGAAAATACAATGAATGGTCAAAAGACAATGGAAAATACTTAGGTATCCATCTAGATCCATCGTTACCACTGGGCATTTATTATAACAAAGTCTGCCAAAAAACATGGAGTAGACTAGGCCTGCTGAGACGTATTCGACCCAAACTTACCATCCTTGCTGCTCTCGACGTGTATGAAGCAATAGTACAGGCAGTCACCTCAGACTGTAGCACAACATTCTTATAAATGTCGGAGACAAATAGAAAGAAATTTGGAAAGTTAGAAAAAAGAACAGCCAAGATTACATTTGGAGCACGCTATCAACAAGTAGATCGTATGTTTCACTCGTTTGCTGCCATGATGCAGATTATGCCATGTACTGATTTCGTGTTTTGATGTTTGAACAAAAGTGCTGCTGGTGTATTTCATGACCATTGCGAAAAGGCTCACCACCAAAAAGCTTTAAGAGTCAACGGACGAGACTTACAAACTTCAAAAGTAAGAACTGAGAGCGCGAAAAGAGGATTTCATTATGGTGGTGTAAAGATTTAAAATGCATTTCCAACGCATTTAAAGACTGAGGTATTTTACCTTTCTGTCAAGCAGGGACTCAAATAACCTTTAATGGATTGATTAACTTTTTAAGTAACATGACGATTATTGTGATGATTATGATGATGATCAGATGAGCTAGCAAAGCATCTACGATGACAATTAACAATGGAAAGACAATGAACATTGTAAAAAGAATGGCTAATAAATAATCAGTGCGTACCTAATGTACGGTGTATTTCCTGGAATATGGTACTTTGCACCAGGGTCAAAATCCTTCTCTGATCTTTTGACAGGCGGTTTTATTCCTTGATATTTCGTTCTTAATTTCCACCATTCCGTGTTATATTGATTAATTTTGGTGGTTCCATCGAATACCTTCCATCTCCATTGATCCATCAAGTATCCAAATGGGATGAAGGCAATCTTGCTCAAAGCAGTCTTCAATAGGAAATTCAGTTCACTCCCTGTATGAGATCAAAGGAGACCTTCTGGTAACTCATAAAAGGCGGCAGAGGGTGTACTGTACAAAAAGAATACTGTGCTTCTATGTTGAAGAAAAACTTCATATGTTAGTCTTGAAAAAAGAGAATAGAATATTACGCTAAAGATGGCGGCGAGAAACTTTAAATCATTTGCTAATCATTTCTTAACATTCCAACTTTAGACGCCTCCTGATTTTATTCTTTTCGTTTCAAGGTAAAATTCATGTGAATAGAAAACTTTGAAAATCCTTTAAAAAAATCAAAGCCCTCAAATTCTACAATTTTGCTCCTTCCTTGTGTTGTTGAGCTAACTTAATGACAACAACAACAACTTACATGGGTTCAGGGAAGAATTAACTACCTAGTGAAGCAGCAGCTCTCGCTTCCTCGTTTCGGGCTTGGAATGTTTTGTAAATTTTGGCAAGGCAAAGGCTTTCAAAGCTCGCAGTGGAGTTCAGGTGACTTTCTCATTTTTTACAGGCTATTTAAGACTTGTTGCAGTCAACGACTTGATTATCTGGAAAATAAGTGTTTTGGAAAAATAATTATCTTCAACATCTTTTTGTCCGACATTGGTTCTGTCAAGTCATCAATTTAAATACATAAAGTGATATATTAGCTGTGACAGGTCAATCAACAAATGTACCACCCTCTTTCGTTTTGATGCTGCACATTCCACGCTTGTCAAGAGGTTTTAACATGTGCTCTTTACCTGTTTGCAGCTCTGTTTCTGCTACTTGTCTGCCTTCTTAACATTAAGTACTTGCATGAAAAGACCAAAACTAGGACAGCGTCATCAAGCCGGCAAACAAGAGGTCACGTGTTATATAGGCTTCCCCACTTTTATCCTGCGAACATCAGCTCGTTCAAACCAATGGTGATTGAACAGACCATATTCAGTAGCAACTATGAACAGACTATAAAGGCAGGTTCATGTTTAATGTGACTATGAATTCACCTTGAAATGCTGTAAGGGGTAGGCTTCCTGGAGGTCGTGGGTCTGGACGGCGTCATGATTCCTCTGCTCCTAATGACAGAAGGCTTGCCAGACTCAACACTTGTTGAAGACTTGGTCCAAGTCTATTTTGTGCCTAGTTCATCTTTTCAAACGAACAAATTGCAGAGAGGACAAGTATCTGTCCAGTACAAACGTGAACCCCCCCCCCCCAATCTCAAAGATGCATTAATTTTCCTCCAGTGCATATATTTGGTTGCGGCTTCCTTATCCTGAGTGTCATCGCACAGGTTCTTTAATCTTGCCTTCCATTTTCTTTCAAACGCATGAAATTATACTCCTCAAAAGTAAAATCAGTCACTGAGCATTCCTGCCACACAAATTTATCACGGCAGACTTGCATTTTCCCAATTTTCCCATTTTCCCAGGTTTTGTATCGTTGTCAGATCACGTTGACTCGTCTTGTTTGTACGAATCATTCAGAGTATATAAATTTGTGATTATGTATGCTAGTCAAACATCAAAATTTAAGTCACTCTATAAATCGTGTCTCTTCTTTTAGAATTTGATCAGCTGATATTCCAAAACATATTCTCATGTGACAACATTTTAAAGATAGATCTAAAAGACCACTGTTTTCAGCTTTAAAGAATGACGTGCTACCAGATACTTTGAAATGGTGCCCGTAAACTACCTATGAAATAGATGTAAAATATAAACTATATGTTAATACCCGTCAAATAGTTTTATTTTCATGATTGGCTGCCACAAATGAAACGTTTTTGAAATTTTTGAAATGGAACTATAATTCATCTCAAATTAGATGCCACGCGAAAGCACCTGCGAATAGCAATAATTTAGATGTTTCTCATAAGAATTTTGCGTTATCGCAAATCTCACGTGACATCTTATTTGAGGCAGACAACTTAAGCGACCTTCGGATATGAACAAACCATCACTAACTCCACTGTCGAATTGCACACACCTTAAGATGTCGAAAAGAGATATATCTGCGGATCTGTCCTTCACTTTGACCGAATTGCTGCAAATCTTCGTTTTAACTTACTAAAAATAATTGATCTTGATCCACGGAGGAGAGAGTCAAGCAACGAGACAGCCTCATTCCCAGTGCTAACTTAAAGGCGTTCAGGTTAGAGTATTGGAAGCCTGGTAGTTTCTTCATCATGTTAGTCCTCTTCCTTGAACTTTGAAGCCCAGACGTCTAAGTCGAAAATTACGCCAGGATACCAGACGACTGGCTACGAGATGATATGAAGGCGCACAGGGACTCATAACTCCCGAAGTGCTAAGTCTGACAAATGAACTGGAGGAATGTAATGATACTTACTATTGTTAGTAGGTAATTTGTCCAGCAAGCCTACTTTGTGAAGATGTTGTGGAGTTTCAACTGATAGCGCGAGAGTATCACCGACAGCTTCATGAAATCCAGGGTTTGCTCCAGTTCTGTATTCATATGGTTGATGCCAATACCAAAGGTAATAGTAGATATGGCCCAATTCATGGTGAACTGTAATAAAGTCATTCTGGGTTGGGCTAGTGCACATCTTTACCCTGAAACAAAAGACCAGTGATGTCAATGTTGGGCATATCGCAGTTTTACTGCCAGTGTACTATGCATAACGGTCCAATATGCAAAAGTGTCCTGTAGGAAACGCTTGTGCCCTACCACTTTTTCAAAATGGCCTAACGTAGCGGGAGTTCTCGTACACTAAACATAATTGCTTCAAAATCTAGCTTAAAGAGGTTGAACATTGAAAAGTAAACTTTCAGCACAAAGAATGATGTTGTCTTGACTTACGGATCGCAAAATGAATATCTTCCAAGCATTAATCTTCCTCCTCCGAAGAAGCAAAATAGATCCATCGAAGCTGCGAGAACTCTAGACTTTATCAACGGCTTTTTTGTATGCAACAACAACAACTGTCTGAATTGCGCCTTCTTACTGGTTGAAAGCTAAATTCTAGCAATTTCATTGGTGAATACGAAATCATTCTACGCGGGCCTGATGAGTCCCTGTTTACCAAAGTGATATCAGCAAATCAAAGAACGCAGGGAAACAAAGGACGAAAAGGAACAATAGATGCAAGCTTTATCTTTTCTTTGAAAGAAACTATAATGCGGATCATGAGAAGGACACTGGTGATGATGTGAGTTTTAGGCTGCCCTAGATCATTTAGGCCAGTACACCCCAAACTCGTAAAACTGATATAAAATGCTTCATAGCATGCAATGCAATTAAGTATGTATCATTTCCAGCATCTGTAGCATTAAATTTTCAATGATTAAAATGTGCCAGTAAGTGCAATATGCAACAAACTATGTTATCCTCTGCCGCATTTCTGAAAGAAGTACCCCACAACGAGAGACCGTCTTAATCTTGGGACCTACTCTGTTCGATAAGGGCAAGGCCATTGCATAGTTGTGAAGTTTCTTCTCTCACAACACTATTGCTAGTCTAGGTGTAACGAGAAATCTTTCCAGTCTTTTGAAAAAAGTAATGAATGAGACAAAAGGGCGGACTTCTTAGTTTTCCAAAAGAATCTTTGTTCAATGAATGAACAAATCAACAAACGACTTGCAAGTTATCAATGATCATTACAGTTAGTACATGAACTATAAAGTACATTCTTAGAAAGGTCTTGCATCCAATTAATCATGTTGACTTCATCAACCAAAAAGCAAATCATTTTTGCTATAATTTGAATGATTTCAATTTGGTTTTATTTTATCAGCAGGTTGCAATGTCAAGTTAAGGTTGCCTGTTTAAGCGCTGAGACTAACACGGAGCAAATGTCTTTGCACAGATGGCTTCATAGATATTAAGTGATTGCGCAATGTTGACATTGTGGGGCCTCCATCAAACACTTTCACATTTGAGTAGCAAGACTACATCATTCTGTAATTCATGACCTGGGAACATGATCTAGGACCAAACCCATGACCTTGGGAGGACCAAAGAGACCAGAGACCTGTTTAGCTATTCTGAAAAGAATCAGAATCGAACGATATTTTGCTGCATTTCGTAGAATCTTCGAATATTCACAATAGTGATAGAAGCACTAACGTCACTCAATCGAAATCGAGTATAAAATTGTATAAAGATAACGCTCGATCCAGGCCCGAAAAAGCCGCTACTTCACCGTCACCCCGTCCCAAATGTTATTGAGGCACCACTGCTATATTGTTTATCTCGCATTGAAAATTGCAGTCGCCTTGTCGTCGCTCCAAAAAATGATCTTTTGTGACCATTACTGAAATTAGGCAAATACACATTCCAAGAGGCTTCGACGTTTTCGTGCCCCAGCAGCAAAATGTATACTTGTGCATTCTAATGAAGCTACGTATCTCCATTCGATTCCAAGTCATAATTAGACTGCTTACATGTCGCAGTTACGCTCCTCTGTATGTTGAAGCATAGTGCTATGTGCGGTCATCCAATTCAAGCGGAACCTGGACCGAGGTAGTTAGTCTAAACTTTACCCTTAACTGAAAAACATCGCACGAGGATAATGCAGAGAGAATAGTTATGCGGCTTCGCCGCAATCATTGTGCATGCGCAATACCAAATGAGACAAGGCAGTACCACCACAAAGATATGCAATGGCAAAGACAACTAGAACTCAAGAATTAAATTGTTGTATCTAATTCAGAAGCAGAAGAAAAGGCAGTGCCATTCTTGCATGGCCTGTTGCTGGTTGCCTGATCAGCCATCAGCAATCAATAATCAGGTAACAATCATTGTAAAATCAAAAACATCTGATAATATTGTTACAAAATCTGCCTTTTTTTTCCTCAAACGTACACTTACCTAACATCCATCTCTGGATTCTTCACCGCAAAATCCCAAGCTGAAGCATGACAAACAACAGAACGTCCATCTTTAGGCTTTTCCAACATCGATTTTGTCCAGAAACCACCTGGTAACTTAGGCCATCCGATGGATGTGAAGAACTCTTCAGCTTTCTTAAACATTCCTGTGATATTGTTCTTGTACAGAGACTCTAATTTTGGGGAGACATCCAAATTCGGTTCGTCTGCAAATAGAATACAAATTTACGTGAACGCAAAGAAACAAAAGGTGGACCAAAAAAGTTTGCAGTAATGTAGTTTATATGACAATGGAGCTTGTGTCTCAGTAGTTCATTGATAGTACATGATTTTACCAATAAGAAACTTAAGAAACTTTACCCTGATTTGAACTTTGTATCTCATATTATAAGAAACAAATCAGACCTCAAATTGAAAACATTGTTTCTTATATGCGGGACACTACCGTAACTCCATGGGTTCATTCGCACTCTAAGCCTTTTAATATTCTTCTCTGGGGTTTTAACCTTCGTGAATTTTTAGATTCATTCCAGCACTTGTTACCTCCTCAGTGCTAATGGTTTCTTGTCGTCTCTTGTAGCCAGAAATCCATTAGGACTGAGGTGATAAAGCATTTACTAAAAGCAAAGAAAAAAGATTTTGGGCACACTGAGGCCGTTCGAACGTACGTTCTCATTAATGTGTGACTTTGCATTCAAAGGGAGTATAAAGACCAGCATGCTTTGCGCGAAGTCAACGACCTGCTCTGCACAGCTTCCAGAATAACTGACTGTACGAAGTTCACAAAAACAAAAACAAACGATGGCAAATCATGCTGGTCTTTGTACTCCCTTTGAAGTTAGAGTAGAGATTTCGGTTAAAAAAGCGAAAAGGATTAATGTGATTAACAGATTGATTTATGTTGTCTTTTGTTGACGGGTGCTCGACTTAATTCATTTCATCAAGGCGTGTCCGTGTTTGAATAGTCTGTTTTCGTAATCTGTTGATAAACTTGAGTCACTTAATTAAAAAAAACATTAACTTTGAAAAATAGTTCTTTCAGGTGCTTATTCATTTTCCGCAGTTAAACACGTGTCTTTGAAAGTTGCAAGTCGATATTCCACTTCTTGATTACGATTTGACTTGATACAAGTCTTTATTTTGTTTCTCTTCGCATTTTCATTGCGGAAAGGTCGTACCGCGCCGAAGGCGCAATGGGTGCGCAGCGCGAGGGCAGCGGTACCCTGGGTACCAGAGCCAAAAATAATAAAAAGAAAACAAAGAAGGAAAGAAAGTTTTCTTCCTTCTCTTCTCTTCCTTTCTTCCTTCTCTCCTTTCCTCTTACCAATTTCTTTTCATTTAAATTTCGAGGCTCTGGTACCCAGGGTAGGGCAGCGGGAGAGGGGAAGAAGTTTCTCTCCCTTCCTTCTTATCCCTTCATTTTACGCTGTCGGAGATATTCTGAGATTAAAACTGAGACTTGTAGCAAGTCAAGATTCCGATATATGGTCTTTCATTCGTTGTTTAGATTTGTTGTTTGCCCAATGTAATTCATGTTGCCGTTACACATATTACGTTCTTGCTATCGCTGTTGATTCGCGATCTTATGTTCCATGTACAAGTATTTGCTGTCGTAATGTTTGTGACTGGCTGCAAATAAAATTTACATGGTTTGCATCGAGTTTTGTTGCATAGGAACATTCTGGGACCTTGTATTTCAAGTTGTCTAGGATCAGCGGCAGATGTGAATTTGGCTTTTGTTAATATAGAAGTGAGACTGGTTTGGTGTCTGAACTTTCGTTTCGTGTCTGGGTCGCTGATGGTTCGGAACAAGTTTGCAATGTGAGGCATAATGTTGTTTTCTGGATTTTGTACCGGGGGGGGGGGGACCCTGTAATTTTGCTTTGTGGAATGCTTGGTCTATCAGACCGTTTGGTTAGTTACATTTTAACGACCAGTTTTTTACCTCTTTGAGTCAAAATTTCATTCTATCTTCCTTTGTGATTGTTAGAGTTTTTTCAATGAGGCAGTTAGAAGCTGACCCGGGCCGGGGTGAATATTACCCCCGGGTTCGTGTGAACGGGGCCTATGATATGTTATGGGCTGCAAGTAATGTATCAAGTTCTTGTGTTCTTGAAAGGAAATTGAATTGAATTGCATGAAAACGGCGCCTCTCTTAGTAAGGAAAGGTATAGTTCTTGCGGTATATCAGTTTTCGTGGAGGAGGGAAACCAACACTCAATTGATAAAGATCATGTTTTTAAAATAAGACTAAGGGAGATCATTCTCGGATTCATCTGCTTTCCGTATTTAAACAACAATTATGGTCTAATCTTTTTAACGAACTAACCGTTCAATGTCCTATTTGTTCAGATTTATTTCTTCTGACTTCCTCTCGGGAATAAGATCGGTACTGTTTGATTATGAAGTATGATTATAGCTTGATAATATATCACCTTCCTTGATCTCAAAGAAACAGCCATATCATATCACAAGTCACCCGCAAGACTTTCTACCTCAATGACTTTTATCATATCTCATGACCCTTCTTGCGCCATCGCTATATAAGTTAGCGTTTCCACTTTTCAAACATTGCCCCCTGGCGTGAAGGTGAAGTTGCGTTTTTCAACCCTAAAGCGCTGGGATCGCAGAAATAGAGCAGATCTAATCGAATGCTCAACCTCTTTGTCATGACGCTCAAGTGGTGGGATTCGAACCCACTCCGCCTGACTGTTCTGGCTGCAATGTCAGAGGATTACACCGCTCCACAACACCTTCTGACCGGCGTGATGCTTACCCTGATCGGCTGGTGTAAAATGCAGGTCAGACAGGTCAATAAAATGCAATTTAAATCAGGCAGGTCAAAACTAGCGGCTATGGGCATTCGGGTTTTCCACCATTTGCGCAAAGACGCGGATGCGTTCCCATTAGTCAAACACATTTCGACGTTGACATTTCATCACTCAGAGCAGCTTCTTTGAAGAATAAGGAAGTTCTTGACATTGCCGTGCTCTGATGCCGGCGATGAAAAACAAATAGAGCCATAAACAAATAGAGCCAGTGGCTCCCAAGGCATCAAACCAAAGGCCCCCAGTTTACTTGTGATACAAAAAGACCCAACTGGGGGTCGTAGGGATGATGATTCGTAGTTTCTGACCTTTTCTGGAATGGTTTTGCTGTTCCTTTCTTTCTCAACGGTTTGCAGATTTCTTCACTAAATAATATGATTTCAGAAGTCAAATTATCACCAAATTGAAGGTAAGACTGTGAAAAATTGTCCAATACGATATGATTTCGGCGAAAGTCCATTAATGTGCACTTTTTCCAGCTCTCCGTAATTTTTTTGGGACTTGCTTTGTATGTATGGTCAATCCAGCCAAAATCATATGCTCACAATGATTTTGTCTTTTCACTTTGGGCAATCGACAGGATGAAAACTGAAAAGCTGAAAATTTTGCCTAATTTTTAGATGCCCCCTTCCCCCAGTTTCATGTTCCTTCTTTAAATTTTGCATTGGAGGAGGGCACTTTTTAGCACACCAATGACTCTAAAACAGTTCCTAAATTCTAATCAGACAAAATTTACCTGCTTCTCCCTCGTTATTTCAAAACACTCATTACGTAATCTGCTCCCACGCTGCTCTCTAATATTTTGGCAATGTTTGGCCTCTAGTGCCTGGGGCAACAGTAGGTACTTACTCGGAAAAGGTGCAATGTCGTTGTAAATGTTGGCCCAACTCTGTGCCCACATATTTCCAAGTAAATGTGCAGGAATTGGCTCGCCATCTTTAACTTCAGGGTACTTCTGTCTTAACTTAAATCTCACATATGCATGCAATTCTTCATAAAATGGTTTCAAATCCAACCAAAGTTTTTCTGCAATTGGTCCCAACTGATCCCCAACTTCATACGCAGATCGACGATATTCTCCATAATCTTTCCATTTGTTGTCAACTGCACCAGTATTGAGACCTTTCACCAGTCCTGCATAAAGAGCTTTCATTTTTGGTCCAGTTGCATCCCTCCAGCTTTGCCATACAAATTTCAGCTCTGTATAGTTACGTGATTTGCTCATAATCTTGTAAAGATATGGATTTAAACTTAAACATTTTACTCCATTCCATGTACCATTCAAGGTTGGGACATCTTTTGCCCTTTTATTTACGCAGGCTTTGCTGTAAAGTTTCTCGAGTTTGAGTAAATCATCTGCAACCTTTTTCCTGACAGTGACATTTTTAGATGTTGCACTTGCCGAGAGGAGTTTGAATTTCCTTTTTGTGTCATTACTTTCAGATTTTAAGTCATATTTGGAAGCGTTTACTCTCACCAAAGACATATAGTCTAAATATGCCAAATATTTTGCAACGTTGACCTTCTTGTTATGCTCTGTCAGATTCGTGCGATATTCCCAATCTGTTGTACAGCCTCGTTATCTTTCATGAAAACATCTCTGTTAAATTTGCTTAAGAAATCAATCGCAGGTGAAGTCCCAACAGGAACATTGCATTTCGCCAAAAGAAAGAACGCCAGGACGATCTTGCCCGTCATGCTTCTTGCCTTTCTTTCCTTCCATGCGGTACTGTGACCTGGACTTGATACTTCAACAAGTCATGAAGAAGTCCTCGCAAAGCCTGGTTTCCATTAAATCGCAGAGTGTCGAGAACTACCACGGAGTATCGCACTTGTTGCAAGGATTATGTTCTGCAACACATTGCCAAGTCTGTCAAGGCAACATGAAGGAACCTTGGAAGACAAGATCAAACTCCAGTAGCATTGAATGTCTCAAAGACTTGAGTACTGAGACTGTTATTAAAAAAGACATTTCTCAGGTAATTAACAACTTCTTTGCTCTGTAGGTAAGATCTTGCGAACAAAATTGCCCCTGGCCCGGCCCTGGCCCCTGTCCCTAGTCCCCTTCTGTCAGGTGACTATGAAGTTAACAAATATGAAGCTGAGTCCAACTTCAAGACAATTGAGGTTAAAGATATCAGGGCTGCATTTGCTAAGGTTAAAACTGCAAAGAGCCTTGGGATTGACGAAATCTCCAGCTATTTTTTAAACTTGCTGTGCCTTTCATTGAAAACTCTCTGGCTGCCGTGTTTAAATACTTTTATTGAAACGAGCCAATTTCCAGACTCTTGGCAGGTTGCTAGAGTCACCCCAATTTTCAAGATGATAAGACAGAAAAGTCCTTCAGGCTTACCCAATTTCATCCAATTTCTCATCGCCCAATACAGTCTTACCTGTCATTTAAAGGCTCATTGAAAAACTTGTTTTTGACCAACTGTATCAAATCATGAAAGAAAACCGTCTCTATCTTTCTGTGTATTATGTCTGTAGAATGAACAATAAATCTTCTCAGAAAGCAAGAACAAGAATCCTTGTAAGCAGTCTGTTTGTTAGTGGACGAGGATGACAGCCGAATCTTTCTGAAATCTCAGTTGTAAAGTTGTCACTGCAGCTCTTTGTCGATCGAAATCTTGCTCTTCCCCACCATGATTTTTGTGATTCCCGCCGAAAATTTATGATTTGGTAATTTTCCCCACCGTATTTTCAATGCCCAGCGGGGTAGTTACTAGGGGGGGGGGTGTATAACAGCAGAAGAGCGCAAAGGATGCAGGTTGACATGGCCCTTTACCTCTAACTGGACCATGTGTGCCTAGAATTTTATCAAAAGTGTTTTCGAATGAGCTGTAAAAAACAATTTCATTAAAATTTTTTTGGTTTCTATCGTTTCTTACAGTTAGTCCTTGTTTTGGGAAAGTGGCTTCAAAGTAAATATTGCGACATATTCTAAACATAGTAGAACAGAACCGCAGGCGGCTCCTTTTGTTTCATGGATCGAAAACATCAAATACAATAGGTTATATTTAGATTACCCAATTCCCCTAGCTAAGTTTGCTTTTAACCCTTCACTGTACTGGCAGTGATTAGGAAAATCTTCTTACCACAGCCTTTCTTCAACATGTACCAATATTCATCATTCGACGCAGAATTAAACGCAGAACATCTTAAAAACATATTCATTGATTTGATAAAAGCACAAATGATTGATTGCAGGTTTTATTTTAGGTGAAATCGACCACTCTTGCGAAGAAATCTTTGTGTACCCCATCGATCACTGTTAGCCAAGGATGAATTTCAGAATTTGAATCCTTGCTTTATGAAAGAAATTTTTACGGAGAGAGAAGCTACGAGGAACATCTTTACACGAAGACCTAGGACCACAGCATATGGGTTAGAAACTTTGAGTTTCCTGGGGCAAAATCTCTGGCGAGATTTACAATTGCATCTAAAAGAGTCCCGATCTGCACAGTATTTAAGAAAAAAACTAAGTATCAGTATTATTTTTATTAATTATATATTATCAAAACCTGACACTGAAGAAGATGTTAATCGAAACGTGTGTCGGCACAACAGTTGTGTTTTTATTCTTTTATTTCTGTTTTGCGGTGAGGATGGTTTAGTTTATTTTATTATTATTATTATTATTATTATTATTATTATTATTATTATTATTATTATTATTATTATTATTATTATTATTATTGTTGTTGTTGTTTTGTTGTTTTATTATATTGTTATGGACCACGAATGTCTATGTACCAAAGACTTGCGTTCCTAAACTGCAAAACTGTGTCACGAATTTTTAGAAAGTACTCTGTCTTAAAATAATGCCATTTTAAATCAATGTCGATGTCCGAAATGTCTTCTCTAAATTTTAAACCTTCGTAAAAATTGAACCATAGGATTTATCAAAATTTGGTGACACACTATGGTAGCTACACACTTTTTGACCCTGCATGCCAAATGTCAAGCGATTCGATTGGCCTGTTGGGTACACAAAGAGTGTAATAACTTGTATGCATTAATCTGAAGACTGATTCGAAGAGGCGTACTAATCAAATCGCAGAGTGATCTTCAGTAAAAAGACTGTTGTACTAAATCTCGAAAATCATCACAAAATCAGAGACTGCGCTCCTACTCTCACGAAGTCTCGTTAACTCTCTAACTCAAAATTATAACTCATGTCAATAAATGCTCAATACAATAGTAAATTTTAGCCAATCAGACCCAAGAATAACAGGAT
The DNA here is from genome assembly GCA_964019985.1 of Aurelia sp. 4 Dawson et al 2005. NCBI lineage: Eukaryota > Metazoa > Cnidaria > Scyphozoa > Semaeostomeae > Ulmaridae > Aurelia > Aurelia sp. 4 Dawson et al 2005. Next base: position 25,518,704 of record OZ026495.1, on the reverse strand, counting down.
ACAGTATAATGTTCAGTACATGTTAATAGCTGGATACCTTTCCTGTGTAAACTTGTAAATGTCTCATTTTAATCTACTCTGGAGCTACATTAATGAACATAATGACAAATTCCTAATGGGCACATAGGGCTCCGCAATTCTAATTTTGGAGAATGTGTCTGCTGCGGAAACATAAGACTGCCTAATGATAATGGATGCAATGTAAAAAAGAACAGATGTGTCACGAACTATGAGCGCGCCCACGCAGGGTTCCCCACATTCCCCCCTCCTTGAGCCTGGCTAGGGGTCAAGCATGAGTTGGGTCTTCCAGCGCGCGTCCCTAGCTGCTGCCCTCAGCAACTGACTCCTCCGACCATTCTCAGATTCCGTTCCAATTTTCTCTTCAGTCACCTCTTGACTTCCATTTTCCATCCTCATTTCTCCCTTTTCTTCTATAATCTCAGCATTTCTCACTTCTTTGTCATTGTCTCTACTGGAAGAAATTTCTAAGGGAACAAGTTTTTGTAAAGGTCTTGTAATAAATTCAGACTTACCCTTACCAGCTTTACGCACAGTTGCCCCACGTGTCTTACCATCTTTTCCTGTAATGAGTTCCTCAATAACTCCCATTTTCCAAAGACCACGCTTTACATTGTCTTCATGTATCAGAACTAAGTCACCTTTTGCTACACAGACTGATTTATTGCTGCTCTCCTTGTGATATTCTCTCAGATCCGTGATGTACTCTTTCCTCCACCTGTTCCAAAAATGAGAAAGTCTATTAGTCAAGTATAAAAACCTCTTTGTAAGCTTATCATGATCTTCATCATACTCAATGTTGGAACTTATACTTTCTGGAAGGCTGGACATCCTGTAACCACACAATAAATGAGAAGGTGTTAATGTATCTCCAAGCTCATCATATAAATATGTGAGGGGTCTCGAATTCAATGTGCTTTCCACTTCTGTCAACACAGTGCTAAGCTCATCCTGACTCAATTTAGCTGTTCCAAGTACCTTTCTGAGACAACGCTTGACACACCCAACCATCCGCTCAAAGTACCCGCCCCACCAGCTGGCACGAGGTAAATTGAATTTCCAAATTATCCTGCGGGTCTCTAAAAAATTGCAGAATGTCTCATCCTTGAACAGCTTTGTCAACAGTTTAGCTGCAGCCTTAAAAGTTTTAGCATTATCTGAATTGACAAGTCTAGGGGTACCTCTTCTAGCACAAAATTTCCTGAAACAATTCATAAAAGTGGAAGTATTCAAGTCTTGAACAAGTTCCAAGTGTATTGCCCTTGTAGAACTGCATGTAAATAAGGCAATGTATGTCTTCTTCATCTTACCTTCATCACTCTTGACAAACAATGGACCTGCAAAATCAACCCCTACATTAGCAAAGGGTTTTGATTCAGTTACTCTAAAGTCTGGTAGTGGCGCTGCTGGTGGTGCCTTGAACAGAGGTCCTTCTAATTTTCTGCAAATATGGCATCTGTTTATGACTCGTTTCACCTGTTGTCTACCTTGCAACACCCAAAATCTAGACCTAAGTTCTGCAAGTGTAGATCTAAGCTTGTTGTGATGAACTCTAACATGACAATCATCGATGATAAGATCTGTAAAGGGACTTTCTCTGGGAAGTAAGATGGGGTACTTGGCCTGAAATTCTAAATCTGAGTTAGCAAGTCTTCCCTTGCAGACCAATAATCCATTCTCATTCTCTATACCTAGTTGTCTTGACAACTTTTCAAAATCTGCTCTCCCCTTCAAAGTTTTCTGTGCATCTTCTATCCACACTCTCTCTGCTTCTTCAATTTCTTCAACCTTAAGTTTTCCTATGTCTATTTCTCTCTTTGCTTTCTTCTCCTTCAAGTTCTTGATAAATCTCATGACATAAGCTGTAACTCTCAGTACCTTCACTAAGCTTCCATATCTCTCTATTTGCACAATATTGCTAACACCATGTTTCTCCTTTTGCACTGCTATCATAACATTCATCTTTCTTCTTTCACTTCCCACATCTGGGGAATCTTCTAGGGGGAAAAATTTAGGCCATTTCTCTTCATCTTCCTGCAACCAATTGGGCCCTTCCCACCATAACCTACTGTCCTTCAAGTGACTAGCAGATACCCCCCGGGAACCTAGATCTGCTGGATTCTCTACACCTGGTACATGTCCCCAGTCTTCCTTTCTGGTTAGGCCTAAGATTTCATTCACCCTGTGTTGTACGAACTGCTTCCATTCCCCATTGTTTTGAATCCAATAAAGGGCAGTTTTGCTGTCCAGCCAGAACTTGATACAATCTACTTTTACCTGTTGACCTAAGGCTTCTATGACTGTGTTCATCAAGTTAGCTAGAATTCTTGCAGACATAAGTTCTAGCCTGGGAATGTTAAGTCGTTTAAGGGGTGCTACCCTAGTCTTTGCACTCAAGAGCCTAACATAGGTTCCTGTTGTGGTCTTGAAAACAATAAAGATCATTGCGCAGTATGCTGCCTTACTGGCATCAGCAAATCCATGAAGCTCTGTGCTCAAAATCTCACCTTTGGATTCATCAATTATGCACCTGGGAACAGAAATGATGTTAGTTTCCTGCAAATCCTGAATCCAAGCCCTCCATCTCTCATATTTGTCTGCAGGGAGGGGATCATCCCATCCTAAGTTCTCCACACACAGCTCTTGAAAAAGAATTTTTGCTGACACAGCTACTGGGCTCACTAATCCATGAGGGTCAAAAACTGAGGCCAAAGTACTAAGGATACCCCTCTTAGTGGCTGTGGAACTCTTGCCAATTTCCTTGCCCACCTTTCCTAAGTTGAACTCTAGGGTGTCTCTTTTGTTATCCCAAGTAATGCCTAATACCTTTGGCTTGCCCCCCTCATTAACTTCTGGGCTAAGGGTTTCTTGTGCAAATGATTGTTCTTCATTGGATGTGTTCTCTTCCTTTCTTATTTCACATTCTCTATGGGCCATTTCCTTAGCTAATTCTTCCTTGTTGGTTTTCCATTTTCTCAGGGTGAATCCGCCATCTTTCAGCCTAGTCTTAGCTTTCTCATAAAGGGTCAAGGCCTCTTGTATATCCCTGCTACCCGTTACAAGGTCATCAACAAAGAATCCTCCTAGTAACTTATCAACAAATTCTGGGTCTTCTTCCTTGTACCGCTCAATGTGGTGCCTGAGAACACAGTTTAAAAGGAATGGACTGGAGGTACAGCCAAAACAGACTCTCCGGAATTTATACGCTACAATTCCAGGGTTCTCAGCATGAATGTTGTCTAACCAAAGAAATCTAAGGCAATCCCTATCCTGTGGATGAATTTCAATATTTAGGAAAGCCTTCTCAATGTCACCTACAAGTACAACAGGATTAGTTCTGAATCTAAGAAGAACATCAAATATCATAGGCGTAAGAGATGGGCCTACATGCAAGCAGTCGTTCAAAGACACTCCTGATTTCCTTTCCTTGCATGAAGCATCATATACGACTCTAACCTTTGTACTTTCCGCATTTTCTCTTACGACTGCTCTGTGCGGAAGGTAATGTGTCTTATCTGCAGGCTCCATTTCAGAAACCTGTTCTATTATGCCATCCTGTACCTGCTGGGAGATAATTTCATCATATTTCTCAAAAATTTCAGGATTCTGCCTCAGTTTCTTAACCTGACTTTTCAAACGCAACAAACTAACATTGTAATTAGGAGGCAGAGGCTTGTGGCCTATCTTCCATGGTAGGCCGACTGAATACCGTTCTCCTGTAAAAGAAATGTCATCAAGAACATTTTCATGGACTTTATCAGGTTCTCTAATACCAATGCTATCCAGGTCCCAAAGTTTCTGCAATTTCCTGTCAGTTTCTTGTTTCTCTTCAATGTTATTAGACCTGGGATCCACACAAACATTCGCATTACAAAAGGTATTAGAATCAAGAGTCTTACCTTTAAGAGGTCCGGACAAAACCCAGCCTAGACTGGTTTTCACCGCGACTGGCTCTTTTGGCCCCCCTCGTATTGTCTCCCCTTCTTGGAAAGACCAGAGCCAATCAGAGCCAACAAGGCAATCCACTTGTAGCATGTCATCTTCCCTAGAAACATCTGAAAACCATACATTGGTTAAGTGCAAGAAATCTTTTTTAACTCCTTCTACATGAACATTGGGGATAGTAGAGATATCCTTAACAACAAAAGCTTCAATTTTGACACTTTTTTCATCATTCAAGGCACTTAAAGAAATTTCTACTACATCTCTCATCTCAGTAACAGCTTCCTTGCCTCCAAAAACCTTAATCCCGAGCTCCTGTCTCCTCACCGGCCTTAAACCAAGTTTGCCCACAGCCTCAGCAGTGATAAACGATTTATGGCTTCCAGTATCAAACAATACTCTTACCTTGCACTCTTTTTTGCCATTAATCACTGCTAAGGCTGTTTGCAAGGCCACTTTTCCTTCTGAAGAGTCAGTACTTCCCACCCAGGAGGTCGCACTAGGATTTAGGGATGACGCAGGGTTTAGGGGTGGTGCACTAGGATTGGGTTGAACTTGCTGCACCGCACTAGGGGCACTTAAGCTGGGACAAATGGACACATGATGGCCTGACTTCTTGCAAAGCTTGCAATCAACGCGTGACCTACATTTAAACACCCTATGCCCAGATCTTAAACAAGAGAAACATTTAGCATGGCGTAAAAGAACATTCTTACGTTCAGTGATGTCCTTTACTTCCTGACAGTTCTCTTCTTCATGATCTTTTGAACAGTAAGTGCACTTCCTGTCTTGTTTCTTTCCTATCAACAATGCTGAAGCTGTTCCTGTAGTCTGGGTCTGCCTAGGCCGATTCTGGGTATTCTGCTCGAACTTGTTTGGCTGTTTTACCATTTGCAAAATGGGCACATGTCCCTCCAACACCGCCAGCTCTTTTTCCAAGGCAGCTAGGAATTCATCTAGGAGCCATTCCATGTGGTTCTCGTTGAATCTTATCATGTTGTTCCTCAGGGCCTCCGGTATCTTTGACATAAGCATGGGCACAACGACGCTTGAATATGTTTGTTTATCCACTCCCTGAGCCTCCATTGCGCGGAAATGAGTCTCGGTTTCGTCGTGAAATGCTCGAAGACGTTCCACATTTCTTTCGCTGTACACTGGGGCAAGGTTGATGAGTTCATTGATGTGTGTTATCCTTATCACCTCTGGTCGGGCAAATCGTTTTCTCAGTAAGGCTACCGCTTCATCGTAATCGACATCAGTGAGTGAGAACCCTTTTATTGCATTTCTCGCTGGCCCTTCCAGGTAGCTGCGAAGGTATTTAAATTTATCTACCTTAGCCAATTGGTCATCGTTGTGTATGGCACTACAAAAACTGTCCCAAAATTCAGGCCAGTCTTCAACCTTTCCACTAAACTTCCTGAGCTCAAGTTTTGGCAGTTTAACCTTCCGTGATGACGCTTGGGGCTGTCCGTTGTCTGAGGTCACAGAGATCAAACTGTCCTTCGAGTCGCTTCGATGTAAACTCCCTGATGCTCTTGATTCCGCTGATCTCTCTGATTTCCTAGTCGACGCTTTTGAGTGTCCTGAAGCAATCGATTCATTTTCTTCCTTCAGCGTGTCTTCCAGAGTTAAAATGCTGTACGCGACCTTTTCCTTATATTCTTCTGATTCTTCGGCTTCCTTTTCGCATGCTTCGTCATCTCCATGATCAATCGTTAACGCGAAGATTTCTTCATCTAAACTATTTAAAGTTGTTGCTTTCTGTTTTAAGTCCGTCTCGAATAAACGTAGTCTTCTATGATCAACGTCATCTGGTTCCTTCTCAAGTTCGGCTTGTATCTTATTCAACAATCTTGTAGTAACTCCGCGGTGATACTTTCTTGTTTTCTTTCTTTTGTCGAGATCTTCCATCTTAGTCAAACTCGTGCGATTTTACTCTCATCCTCGGCTGCGGTGGACCAGCATGTAATAACTTGTATGCATTAATCTGAAGACTGATTCGAAGAGGCGTACTAATCAAATCGCAGAGTGATCTTCAGTAAAAAGACTGTTGTACTAAATCTCGAAAATCATCACAAAATCAGAGACTGCGCTCCTACTCTCACGAAGTCTCGTTAACTCTCTAACTCAAAATTATAACTCATGTCAATAAATGCTCAATACAATAGTAAATTTTAGCCAATCAGACCCAAGAATAACAGGATACAGTATAATGTTCAGTACATGTTAATAGCTGGATACCTTTCCTGTGTAAACTTGTAAATGTCTCATTTTAATCTACTCTGGAGCTACATTAATGAACATAATGACAAATTCCTAATGGGCACATAGGGCTCCGCAATTCTAATTTTGGAGAATGTGTCTGCTGCGGAAACATAAGACTGCCTAATGATAATGGATGCAATGTAAAAAAGAACAGATGTGTCACGAACTATGAGCGCGCCCACGCAGGGTTCCCCACAAAGAGTTTTTAGTACCCACCAGTGCTCCGGAATACTGTTGACTAGAAATCAGGCTTTTATCAAAATCAAGCAAACAATGTGTGTAAACGGTTAGGCTTGGAAGTGTATGCAGAAAGCCGCGAAAGTCAGCAATAAAGCTTTGGTATGGTCTTGGTAAAGGCATAACGGAAAAGAGGACCCTAAGGAGACCTCGAAGAGGACTCGCGTTATGTCAATAAATAGCAGCACGAGATGTTATGAATATACCTGGGAGGTCAAGTGAGTTTACTTTAATCTCCTAATATCTATTCCCACAATTTTTGAGAAACAGGGTTGCTTCTTTTAAAAGGCCAAATTTTCAGGTAATTGTGGTAATTTCTGTAAGTAAAATGGTTTAAACGGTACTCAGATACTTTTACCATCAGGTTATTACGGAAACGGAAAATTGAATACTTTTCCTCCCCTTTATTTCGAAACTAGTGCATTCGAGGCCATCGGAAAATGTGAAATAATTTAACAGATGTGAAGGAATATCACTTCGGATATAGAACAGTAAGCCACCGCCATTTGCATTTCTGTCCAAAGAAAGGGACATGCAAAAAGGAAGCATAAATCTTTGTCTTAGCAGTTATAAGTATATCTAGATTTTGTGAAGCAATTTCCCTGAGTGTATCAAATCTATCTCTAACAGAATTTATATTAAATATCGAATTATCACTCTATCCATGTTACTTTATCTCAACAATTTCAATGAGACTTTTGCGTCTATATGGCTCTATCTACGGAGGTATCAGGCGTTGACGCTTGAAAAATATGTGAAATATGGACACTGCTGTACTTAATCGCTGCGACAGTGTGATGCTCTGTGATGATTTGTCTTTTCACTTAGGGCAATCGAGGAGATGAAATTGTGCGGAAATGTGTGCATCGCAGCGTCAGATACAAGGGAGTACGAAAAGCAGAAACTGCTGCGTAACTTATAGATGACCCCCCGATGTTTCAAATCTCCCAAGCCAAATTTTGCATCGGAGGGCGCTTTAAGCACACCGTTATTTTAGGGCACGAATCAGGAAACCATGCCCTGCCCCCTGACATCTCGTTAAGTGATGATGAAATACATGAAATGAAATGTTTAAAGGAGGACCGCTGGGGGGGGGCGACAGTATATACTTACTTGGAAACGGTGCAACTTCACTGTAAATATTGACCCAACTCTGTGCCCACATATTTCCAAGTAAATGGGCGGGAATTGGCTCGCCATCTGTAACTTCTGGGTATTTCTTTGTTAACTTAAATCTCACATATGCATGCAATTCTTCATAAAATGGTTTCAAATCCATCCAAAGTTTCTCTGCAATTGGTCCCAACTGATCCCCAACTTCGTACCAAGATCGAACATATTCTCCATAATCTTTCCATTTGTTGTCAACTGCACCAGTATTGAGACCTTTCACAAAGCCTTCGTAAAGAGTTTTCATTTTTGGTCCAGTTGCATCCCTCCAGCTTTTCCATACAAATTCCAGCTCTGTATAGTTACGTGATTTGCTCATAATCTTGTAAAGATTTGGATCTAAACTTAAGCATTTTGTTCCATTCCATGTGCCATTCAAGGTTGGGACATCTTTTACCGTTGCATTTATGCAGGCTTTGCTGTAAAGTTTCTCGAGTTTGGTGCCATCGTCTGCAACATTTTTTCTAACAGTGACATTTTTGGATGTTGCACTTGATAAAATGAATTTGAATTGTCTTTTTGTGTCATCACTTTCAGATGTCAAGTCATACTTAGAAGCATTTGCTCTCACCAGAGACATGTAGTCAGAATATGCCAAACTTTTTGCAACGCTGACTTTGCTGTTATGATCTGTTAGATTTGTATTATATTCCCAAGCTGCTTGCCCCGACTCATAATCTTTCGTCAAAATGTTCATGTTAAATTTCCTCAAGAAATCAGTCGCAGGTGAAGTCCCAACAAGAACACTGCATTGCGTCAAGAGTAGGAACGCCAGGACGATCTTGCCTGCCATGCTTCTTGCCTTTCTTTCTTCCGTTACTGCACTGCAGACTTGTACTTGATATTTCAACAAGTCATGTGAGAGGTCCTCGTAACACGACGACCCCGCTGACGAGAGCCCACCGATGATTTGATGTAGCCCCTGCACCTATCATAAAAGCCGGACCAACATGATTGGATAAAGAATGTAGCGACACTTAAACTGACCTGCTATGGCGGGAGAAGATACTAGGTCATCGGGGTACCCGCATAAAAAACACAAGGACCTTACGTAAAAACTAAGTTAAAATCAAACTCAAAAATAAACTGACGAAACCAACATTCTCCGCGAAAAAGTCAAGAACCTACAATCACTTAAAAAATTACGGAGCCACCTGGAGAAAGAGACATTTTAGTCCCCTCTTCCGGCCTCCCTCATGTCAATGTTGTTTTGAAAAAAGTACCTGATCTGAAAGTACATTACATGCATTGACTAGGGGAAGGTGAGGAAACAGAGGCAAATAAACCGAAAATCTGGGGGTGGCTCCACAATTTTGTAAGTGATTATGGTGCTCAGCTCACTACCTTTGTGCTCTAAAAATGCCTTTTAATTTAGTTTTGTTGCCAGTCAAAATGTGGGCTCCAAAAATATACCTTACTTAACTGCTCCTTTACGCCTGAGGAGAATTCGCTTAAAACAACCTACCTATAGACCGCGACTCGTGTGAATCAAATGATTACTATTCCGTTCCAGAATATATGCTTATTTAGGGTTAGAGGTTCCTTTGGTCTCCTACCCGATAATCAGCAATATGAACTTTTCCTTAGCTCAACCCACTGCTGAAACTCAAATCGAGTGTCACCTGGTAGTCATGGGGTAGTCATTGTCTTTCGCTCCCCATGATGTCGTCCCTGTAGTTTTGTTAAGTAATTAGGAAAGTTTGTAGAATGTAATGCATGTTGTAAAAGTTTCATATGAATATAGATAAAAAAGTGTCACCCCTGTGTCTCTGTATCTATCAACTGTGACCACAATAACTGATATCGTATTCCCACCGCACTGATCCAAACCCGGAGGCTGAGACTGAAGTTGAGCCACAGTCTTCTGAAAAACTATGGTTGAGCTCAAATTTTATTCCTATTCAAAGCCGTAAGGAGGTTCTGAAAAAAGAGATTTGAGATCCATTTCACTTTCTTGTGTCAATAGGATTTGATACAGGCGTTTGGTGATTCTTGTACTGCAAAGCTTTCCTTGAAGTTATTAGATACGCTCAAGATACCCTGGGTCCCAGAAAATGAGTAAAAAGATTCGTTGGCTCCTGCGATAAGAATTTAGCTTTAATTAAATTTCAAAATTTTCGTCGATGGTCAACTTGAACATACCTCATTTATTGAAATTGTTGCTATGAGCGTTGAGATATTAAAATTCGAATTTACATTTGCTGTCACTGCCAAACCAGAGTCAGTAGCGTAGCGAAGGTGCATGGGACCCTTAGTGAAGAAGGGGGACTGGGGCCTCTTAACCTTTGTTTATGACGTGATTTGACGCTTAGGAGCCCCTTCGGAGCCCTTACTCAGTGGGGGCCCTTAGTGGAACGCCCTGAAGGTAAACACTGTCGGCTACACTGCAAATTCTTGCATTATATTTTTGTTTGCTATAGGTCACCTATTGTGCTGACCTTCACTTGTCTTAAATCTTAGCATGGGTAGTTGGACACCCTCACATTTCCACAGATGATTTCAGCATAAATCTACATCTTTCTGCGTCAATGAAGCACAAATGCAGTGTCAGATCACCCATGCTCTTAGTCTTAAATTTCTATGTGCTCTTCAGAATGCCGAGGCCAAAAAGCTAAAGCTCCGGTTTGGACGCGGAGGCAACTTCGAACTTTCAGGATGAATATTTCAGCTGTCAGAGCATCAATATTAACAAATAAGGTATGTTGCAAGTTTACTATCGAGGAACATCTTCAAATTAATTAGCCGTTGATTAAAGCTAAATGTTCATTGCTGGTGAACTCAGCCAAGTCCGTATACTTTTTCCAGAGACATCCAGTAGACTTGTTACATGATAGTGTGCTCATTTCACACGGTAAGCACTGACAGGAGGAAGCGACTCGGTTTCATTTTATCTCAACCTTTCCTATGGTTTGAGTTAAGGCACCACCGCAGCGGAGCTACGATAGCAAGTATGATAATGACAAATAATAATAGTCTGCGTTGCAGACCGTGCGGAGGAGGAAAACGACGAGGAGGAAGAAAGAACGTTCTTTCTTCCTCCTCGTCGTTTTCCTCCTCCGCACGGTCTGCAACGCAGACTAAAATAATAAGTACTGCTCAAAGCGACTAAACCCTTCTTTAGAATAGTAATGTAATGATGTTGGAATGATAATGCTGTATAAGGTTCTGCTGGCACTAATTAAATTATTTCGAAAAAGAAAAAGGAGTAGAATGGGAAAAAACCTTTCGAAATAATATGCCAAACCTCAAAATCCTGTTTTCCAAGCTATCTTTTTTCGAAAGTCAAATACTTTGAACAGAATTTTCTCAGCAAGTACTTGAGATAGAACTCTGTTTCTTTCATGAATGCCAGTAAAGATGCTGAGCTGAGACTTAATCCTTCCTTCAACATTTTTACTAAACAGGATCAAGGTTATTATGATCCATGCTTAATCAAACAAAGAACGAAAACTGTTGTTTTTTGACAAAATTTTGAATATTTTTGAATTCACAAAAGAGAACAGGCTGATCAGGGTTTAATCTACATGACAACATATGCTTTACTTACTGTGCAAGTTTCATTCACGTAGCCCTAGTACATGTTGAAAAAATTCTGTTCAAAGATAAGAGCTCTAATGTGATTTATGTTGAATAAAAAAACTGTCTGCAAGAAAAAAGTAAATAACATTCGTGAAGTTCTCAAACAAAATTTTAATGATATTCACCAAGCGTATCTTTCAGCTTTCAGAATGCCAAGAAAGCAATATCAATAATCTCCAAAATCCACATCCTTTATGTTAACCCTGTATTAGTTTCGAAACAGTTAAACTGTAATATATGTAAAGCGGATTATATTACAACTGATGGGAGCTTTGGAGCTGTTTACAACAGTGTCCTTGCAAGGCAAGCTTCTCACAGCCTCTTGCACTAAATTTATTTTTTATACATTGCAGTGAGTCTTTTATTTAGGTCTGACTGGCAATATCTGCCTTTCTGTCCCTACTTACTATCGCAAAGGAGAATCTAAGAGCAATTCTGTGTAACATTTTCTTTGCAAATCTCCCAGAAAAACTGATAGAATTTTTCTGAACATTTCCCAAAGCAAGATAGCGTCATGTTTCCAACGCTGCTGGAACGTCGAGCCTTCTGCATGATAAATATTTGTCAAACTCATTACAAGTGTCTTTTATTAGAAACTGGTCTGTGAGAAACTGGTACTAAGATTGCCAAAATTTTAAGAAACTCCGTTACTATGTCTAGCTGTATTAAGAAACTTTTTATAAGTTAAGATGCAAGGATATTATGGCAAATACGTCATGCAACCTTTCTTCTTGAGTAATATTATCTAACTGTTTATGTTTTGAACGTAAAAGAACATTTCTATTCTTATTTGATGTATTAACCCTTTCAGTTTGACTGGACTTCTAGCGGTGTTAGAAACCACATTGATAATCCATGTATTCAAAAAGTAAGAGAGAAAATCCATGTATTCAAAAAGTAAGAGAGAAATTAAGAAACTTTTAGTACTAAGAATCTTAGAAATAAAAGATAGACAAATTTCCATGTTGAATTTAGAAACTTTTAGTACTATGGCATGATCCAAGTTTCTAATAAAGAAAATGTAAATTGGCAAATCATCTTTTTGTAACTTACTTGGAAATGGTGCAACTTCATTGTAAATGTTAACCCAGCCTTGTGCCCACATATTGCCAAGTAAATGCGCAGGAATTGGCTCGCCATCTGTAACTTCTGGGTATTTCTTTGTTAACTTAAATCTCACATATGCATGCAATTCTTCATAAAATGGTTTCAAATCCAACCAAAGTTTTTCTGCAATTGGCCCCAACCGATCCCCAACTTCGTACCAAGATCGAACATAAATATTCTCCATAATCTTTCCATTTGTTTTCAGTTGCACCAGTATTGAGACCTTTCACAAATCGTTCATAAAGAGCATTCATCTTTGGTCCAGTAGCATCTCTCCAGCCTTTCCACACGAATTTCAGTTCATTATAATCTCTGGATTTGCTCATAATCTTGTAAAGATCTGGATCTAAATTAAGGCATTTTGTACCTGCCCATGTCTTGTTGAGAGATGGAACTTGGCTACTCGTTGCATTCACACAACCTTTGCTGTATAATCCTTTTAATGTTGCTTTTAGATCTGCGACAGTTTTAACAACAGTTTTATTCTTTGAAGTTGCAGTTGATAAAATGAATTTAAATTGCCTTTTTGTGTCATTATTTGCTGCTTTGGTGTCAATTTTCGACGCATTTGCCCTTACCTCTGTCATGTAATTTGAAAACTTCAAACTTGCAGCTACACTGGTGTGGGGAACCCTGCGTGGGCGCGCTCATAGTTCGTGACACATCTGTTCTTTTTTACATTGCATCCATTATCATTAGGCGGTCTTATGTTTCCGCAGCAGACACATTCTCCAAAATTAGAATTGCGGAGCCCTATGTGCCCATTAGGAATTTGTCATTATGTTCATTAATGTAGCTCCAGAGTAGATTAAAATGAGACATTTACAAGTTTACACAGGAAAGGTATCCAGCTATTAACATGTATTGAACATTATACTGTATCCTGTTATTCTTGGATCTGATTGGCTAAAATTTACTATTGTATTGAGCATTTATTGACATGAGTTATAATTTTGAGTTAGAGAGTTAACGAGACTTCGTGAGAGTAGGAGCGCAGTCTCTGATTTTGTGATGATTTTCGAGATTTAGTACAACAGTCTTTTTACTGAAGATCACTCTGCGATTTGATTAGTACGCCTCTTCGAATCAGTCTTCAGATTAATGCATACAAGTTATTACATGCTGGTCCACCGCAGCCGAGGATGAGAGTAAAATCGCACGAGTTTGACTAAGATGGAAGATCTCGACAAAAGAAAGAAAACAAGAAAGTATCACCGCGGAGTTACTACAAGATTGTTGAATAAGATACAAGCCGAACTTGAGAAGGAACCAGATGACGTTGATCATAGAAGACTACGTTTATTCGAGACGGACTTAAAACAGAAAGCAACAACTTTAAAGAGTTTAGACGAAGAAATCTTCGCGTTAACGATTGATCATGGAGATGACGAAGCATGCGAAAAGGAAGCCGAAGAATCAGAAGAATATAAGGAAAAGGTCGCGTACAGCATTTTAACTCTGGAAGACACGCTGAAGGAAGAAAATGAATCGATTGCTTCAGGACACTCAAAAGCGTCGACTAGGAAATCAGAGAGATCAGCGGAATCAAGAGCATCAGGGAGTTTACATCGAAGCGACTCGAAGGACAGTTTGATCTCTGTGACCTCAGACAACGGACAGCCCCAAGCGTCATCACGGAAGGTTAAACTGCCAAAACTTGAGCTCAGGAAGTTTAGTGGAAAGGTTGAAGACTGGCCTGAATTTTGGGACAGTTTTTGTAGTGCCATACACAACGATGACCAATTGGCTAAGGTAGATAAATTTAAATACCTTCGCAGCTACCTGGAAGGGCCAGCGAGAAATGCAATAAAAGGGTTCTCACTCACTGATGTCGATTACGATGAAGCGGTAGCCTTACTGAGAAAACGATTTGCCCGACCAGAGGTGATAAGGATAACACACATCAATGAACTCATCAACCTTGCCCCAGTGTACAGCGAAAGAAATGTGGAACGTCTTCGAGCATTTCACGACGAAACCGAGACTCATTTCCGCGCAATGGAGGCTCAGGGAGTGGATAAACAAACATATTCAAGCGTCGTTGTGCCCATGCTTATGTCAAAGATACCGGAGGCCCTGAGGAACAACATGATAAGATTCAACGAGAACCACATGGAATGGCTCCTAGATGAATTCCTAGCTGCCTTGGAAAAAGAGCTGGCGGTGTTGGAGGGACATGTGCCCATTTTGCAAATGGTAAAACAGCCAAACAAGTTCGAGCAGAATACCCAGAATCGGCCTAGGCAGACCCAGACTACAGGAACAGCTTCAGCATTGTTGATAGGAAAGAAACAAGACAGGAAGTGCACTTACTGTTCAAAAGATCATGAAGAAGAGAACTGTCAGGAAGTAAAGGACATCACTGAACGTAAGAATGTTCTTTTACGCCATGCTAAATGTTTCTCTTGTTTAAGATCTGGGCATAGGGTGTTTAAATGTAGGTCACGCGTTGATTGCAAGCTTTGCAAGAAGCCAGGCCATCATGTGTCCATTTGTCCCAGCTTAAGTGCCCCTAGTGCGGTGCAGCAAGTTCAACCCAATCCTAGTGCACCACCCCTAAACCCTGCGTCATCCCTAAATCCTAGTGCGACCTCCTGGGTGGGAAGTACTGACTCTTCAGAAGGAAAAGTGGCCTTGCAAACAGCCTTAGCAGTGATTAATGGCAAAAAAGAGTGCAAGGTAAGAGTATTGTTTGATACTGGAAGCCATAAATCGTTTATCACTGCTGAGGCTGTGGGCAAACTTGGTTTAAGGCCGGTGAGGAGACAGGAGCTCGGGATTAAGGTTTTTGGAGGCAAGGAAGCTGTTACTGAGATGAGAGATGTAGTAGAAATTTCTTTAAGTGCCTTGAATGATGAAAGAAGTGTCAAAATTGAAGCTTTTGTTGTTAAGGATATCTCTACTATCCCCAATGTTCATGTAGAAAGAGTTAAAAAAGATTTCTTGCACTTAACCAATGTATGGTTTTCAGATGTTTCTAGGGAAGATGACATGCTACAAGTGGATTGCCTTGTTGGCTCTGATTGGCTCTGGTCTTTCCAAGAAGGGGAGACAATACGAGGGGGGCCAAAAGAGCCAGTCGCGGTGAAAACCAGTCTAGGCTGGGTTTTGTCCGGACCTCTTAAAGGTAAGACTCTTGATTCTAATACCTTTTGTAATGCGAATGTTTGTGTGGATCCCAGGTCTAATAACATTGAAGAGAAACAAGAAACTGACAGGAAATTGCAGAAACTTTGGGACCTGGATAGCATTGGTATTAGAGAACCTGATAAAGTCCATGAACATGTTCTTGATGACATTTCTTTTACAGGAGAACGGTATTCAGTCGGCCTACCATGGAAGATAGGCCACAAGCCTCTGCCTCCTAATTACAATGTTAGTTTGTTGCGTTTGAAAAGTCAGGTTAAGAAACTGAGGCAGAATCCTGAAATTTTTGAGAAATATGATGAAATTATCTCCCAGCAGGTACAGGATGGCATAATAGAACAGGTTTCTGAAATGGAGCCTGCAGATAAGACACATTACCTTCCGCACAGAGCAGTCGTAAGAGAAAATGCGGAAAGTACAAAGGTTAGAGTCGTATATGATGCTTCATGCAAGGAAAGGAAATCAGGAGTGTCTTTGAACGACTGCTTGCATGTAGGCCCATCTCTTACGCCTATGATATTTGATGTTCTTCTTAGATTCAGAACTAATCCTGTTGTACTTGTAGGTGACATTGAGAAGGCTTTCCTAAATATTGAAATTCATCCACAGGATAGGGATTGCCTTAGATTTCTTTGGTTAGACAACATTCATGCTGAGAACCCTGGAATTGTAGCGTATAAATTCCGGAGAGTCTGTTTTGGCTGTACCTCCAGTCCATTCCTTTTAAACTGTGTTCTCAGGCACCACATTGAGCGGTACAAGGAAGAAGACCCAGAATTTGTTGATAAGTTACTAGGAGGATTCTTTGTTGATGACCTTGTAACGGGTAGCAGGGATATACAAGAGGCCTTGACCCTTTATGAGAAAGCTAAGACTAGGCTGAAAGATGGCGGATTCACCCTGAGAAAATGGAAAACCAACAAGGAAGAATTAGCTAAGGAAATGGCCCATAGAGAATGTGAAATAAGAAAGGAAGAGAACACATCCAATGAAGAACAATCATTTGCACAAGAAACCCTTAGCCCAGAAGTTAATGAGGGGGGCAAGCCAAAGGTATTAGGCATTACTTGGGATAACAAAAGAGACACCCTAGAGTTCAACTTAGGAAAGGTGGGCAAGGAAATTGGCAAGAGTTCCACAGCCACTAAGAGGGGTATCCTTAGTACTTTGGCCTCAGTTTTTGACCCTCATGGATTAGTGAGCCCAGTAGCTGTGTCAGCAAAAATTCTTTTTCAAGAGCTGTGTGTGGAGAACTTAGGATGGGATGATCCCCTCCCTGCAGACAAATATGAGAGATGGAGGGCTTGGATTCAGGATTTGCAGGAAACTAACATCATTTCTGTTCCCAGGTGCATAATTGATGAATCCAAAGGTGAGATTTTGAGCACAGAGCTTCATGGATTTGCTGATGCCAGTAAGGCAGCATACTGCGCAATGATCTTTATTGTTTTCAAGACCACAACAGGAACCTATGTTAGGCTCTTGAGTGCAAAGACTAGGGTAGCACCCCTTAAACGACTTAGCATTCCCAGGCTAGAACTTATGTCTGCAAGAATTCTAGCTAACTTGATGAACACAGTCATAGAAGCCTTAGGTCAACAGGTAAAAGTAGATTGTATCAAGTTCTGGCTGGACAGCAAAACTGCCCTTTATTGGATTCAAAACAATGGGGAATGGAAGCAGTTCGTACAACACAGGGTGAATGAAATCTTAGGCCTAACCAGAAAGGAAGACTGGGGACATGTACCAGGTGTAGAGAATCCAGCAGATCTAGGTTCCCGGGGGGTATCTGCTAGTCACTTGAAGGACAGTAGGTTATGGTGGGAAGGGCCCAATTGGTTGCAGGAAGATGAAGAGAAATGGCCTAAATTTTTCCCCCTAGAAGATTCCCCAGATGTGGGAAGTGAAAGAAGAAAGATGAATGTTATGATAGCAGTGCAAAAGGAGAAGCATGGTGTTAGCAATATTGTGCAAATAGAGAGATATGGAAGCTTAGTGAAGGTACTGAGAGTTACAGCTTATGTCATGAGATTTATCAAGAACTTGAAGGAGAAGAAAGCAAAGAGAGAAATAGACATAGGAAAACTTAAGGTTGAAGAAATTGAAGAAGCAGAGAGAGTGTGGATAGAAGATGCACAGAAAACTTTGAAGGGGAGAGCAGATTTTGAAAAGTTGTCAAGACAACTAGGTATAGAGAATGAGAATGGATTATTGGTCTGCAAGGGAAGACTTGCTAACTCAGATTTAGAATTTCAGGCCAAGTACCCCATCTTACTTCCCAGAGAAAGTCCCTTTACAGATCTTATCATCGATGATTGTCATGTTAGAGTTCATCACAACAAGCTTAGATCTACACTTGCAGAACTTAGGTCTAGATTTTGGGTGTTGCAAGGTAGACAACAGGTGAAACGAGTCATAAACAGATGCCATATTTGCAGAAAATTAGAAGGACCTCTGTTCAAGGCACCACCAGCAGCGCCACTACCAGACTTTAGAGTAACTGAATCAAAACCCTTTGCTAATGTAGGGGTTGATTTTGCAGGTCCATTGTTTGTCAAGAGTGATGAAGGTAAGATGAAGAAGACATACATTGCCTTATTTACATGCAGTTCTACAAGGGCAATACACTTGGAACTTGTTCAAGACTTGAATACTTCCACTTTTATGAATTGTTTCAGGAAATTTTGTGCTAGAAGAGGTACCCCTAGACTTGTCAATTCAGATAATGCTAAAACTTTTAAGGCTGCAGCTAAACTGTTGACAAAGCTGTTCAAGGATGAGACATTCTGCAATTTTTTAGAGACCCGCAGGATAATTTGGAAATTCAATTTACCTCGTGCCAGCTGGTGGGGCGGGTACTTTGAGCGGATGGTTGGGTGTGTCAAGCGTTGTCTCAGAAAGGTACTTGGAACAGCTAAATTGAGTCAGGATGAGCTTAGCACTGTGTTGACAGAAGTGGAAAGCACATTGAATTCGAGACCCCTCACATATTTATATGATGAGCTTGGAGATACATTAACACCTTCTCATTTATTGTGTGGTTACAGGATGTCCAGCCTTCCAGAAAGTATAAGTTCCAACATTGAGTATGATGAAGATCATGATAAGCTTACAAAGAGGTTTTTATACTTGACTAATAGACTTTCTCATTTTTGGAACAGGTGGAGGAAAGAGTACATCACGGATCTGAGAGAATATCACAAGGAGAGCAGCAATAAATCAGTCTGTGTAGCAAAAGGTGACTTAGTTCTGATACATGAAGACAATGTAAAGCGTGGTCTTTGGAAAATGGGAGTTATTGAGGAACTCATTACAGGAAAAGATGGTAAGACACGTGGGGCAACTGTGCGTAAAGCTGGTAAGGGTAAGTCTGAATTTATTACAAGACCTTTACAAAAACTTGTTCCCTTAGAAATTTCTTCCAGTAGAGACAATGACAAAGAAGTGAGAAATGCTGAGATTATAGAAGAAAAGGGAGAAATGAGGATGGAAAATGGAAGTCAAGAGGTGACTGAAGAGAAAATTGGAACGGAATCTGAGAATGGTCGGAGGAGTCAGTTGCTGAGGGCAGCAGCTAGGGACGCGCGCTGGAAGACCCAACTCATGCTTGACCCCTAGCCAGGCTCAAGGAGGGGGGAATGTGGGGAACCCTGCGTGGGCGCGCTCATAGTTCGTGACACATCTGTTCTTTTTTACATTGCATCCATTATCATTAGGCGGTCTTATGTTTCCGCAGCAGACACATTCTCCAAAATTAGAATTGCGGAGCCCTATGTGCCCATTAGGAATTTGTCATTATGTTCATTAATGTAGCTCCAGAGTAGATTAAAATGAGACATTTACAAGTTTACACAGGAAAGGTATCCAGCTATTAACATGTATTGAACATTATACTGTATCCTGTTATTCTTGGATCTGATTGGCTAAAATTTACTATTGTATTGAGCATTTATTGACATGAGTTATAATTTTGAGTTAGAGAGTTAACGAGACTTCGTGAGAGTAGGAGCGCAGTCTCTGATTTTGTGATGATTTTCGAGATTTAGTACAACAGTCTTTTTACTGAAGATCACTCTGCGATTTGATTAGTACGCCTCTTCGAATCAGTCTTCAGATTAATGCATACAAGTTATTACAACTGGCATCGCTGTTCGACTTTGTTATATTTGTATTATAAGTGAATGATGCTTGTGTGGCTTGATATGCACGGCGCCTTACTTCAGCATTGAATTGATTCAAAAACTTTTTTGCTGCATTTTGACAATTTATCGATACGACAAACAACAGCAGGCCTACTACAAGGTATTTTCCAAGAATATTCGCCTCCATTTTGTTCTTGTCGCCTTTGCCTTCTCCTAATCTAACTTCCTTTCAGGTTCCTTCCTATCTTCTACAACTCACGTGAGCATTGTCTTCTGTCATCCCTTCATTAGCTATCTCATCAACCGATCTCACCACCTCATCAACAATTTGATCTTTTCTTATCACGGATCGAACAGACCAGTTAACCAAATGGAAAACTAATTCTACTCTTATCTTATCAACGAAATAAGTCATAAACACTAGCTCTTCGCGAAATGTTAAAATGAGAGTTAGAAACGATTAATTTCAGCAGCTTAAAAGAATTAGTAAGGGTCGTAGCTATTCTCATTTCAGTAAAGGCGAAATAATCGTGGTTAGAGCACAGTGGGTACCAAACCTATTTGCTGTGCCTCACTGTTCCCCTTTGGTTAGTCTGTTTATTCAACCGACAGCTCTGTTGATTGGAGCTTTACTTGCGATATGCATCTTTATTTGGATTTGACTTTCTGGCACAAAAGAGTATGTTGGCATGACATCAAGCTACGAAACAACCAGTGTACGTGTGTGGTGATCTGTGTTGATTGTCAAAATACAGGTTAGAATAGACTAGACTCAATATAAAAGAAGTTGTGGCCACGGATCGTATTCCTTGTATCCCTGTTCCACCCATTGAACTGTCATAGTTCAATGGTTTCACTACATCACTTTGAGAGGAGAAGAAAGGACCAACATGGAATGATAGTAACTATGATAGTTTGATAGGGGTCTATTATAGGGTGCCTCAATACCGCAAACCCGCCAAAATTTGCGTTCTTACCCGTCAACCGCGAGTCATTTTCCTTCATAAACCACAACCGTCAGTCTTTATCAGTACTATAGATGCTATTTTTAGGATTGCTATTTATAGGGGCTATTTGATGTAAATGAAGCAGGAATCCTAAGGAAATTCATGTGAATCTACTTTTCGATGATCGTAGCTACTTTCACAGCTGTGCGAAGCCTCGATAGATAATGACGTTTATCCAGTGAAAGCAACGCAAAAGGCAACGTCTCAGGGACGGAACCAACGCTTTCTGCCACCGAGTAACCGCAAAACCGCTAACCGTTCGTTTAAAGGCAGTCTGTCCTGTCACCCATTTGATTTGGTGATAATGACAATACAAAGAATAGGGAATTTGAATGGCTGATGATCCTCCGACTTTCTACGGCCATAAAAAGTCAAGAAATTGGCCCTCCTTTGTTTCAAATACACAGATTCACAAAGAAATCCGTTGTGTTGATCTCTGATTGTAGCGGCCAATCAGATACACGACAGACTGCCTGTAACTTCCATTTTTCCGCAACCCTGTTGCAACAGAATAGCCGCTTACCGCACTGATTTTTTGCAGAAACCATATTCCACATCCAAAATATGGCCGAATCCGCCTAACTGCCAAACTACAATAGACCCCCTATGATGAAGTGAATGATTCTTGAAATAGACTAGGACACCATTAGAGAGGCTTTCAGTTCTTATTTGGCAAAAAATGAACGTGGTATGGAAGCCCTATGGAAGGTCTACCAAAAGTTCTCATAATCAATGAAGCAGCTTTGCTGAGTATGACTTTGCTAAGTAGGGGAGACCGGGGACAAATGTGGAATGTAACATGGGAAAATTGTAGCATTGGCTCTCATGCCTGGCAGAAAAGTGCAAAAACACCGATGATGTTCGCACAGAACATACTCATTTTAACCCACATTCGACTTGAGATACAGGTATGTTCATCCACGTTTACGACATTTTCGGAGAGAAAACATGTTTGAGCGTGACACTAAAAACATCTTTCCGCTGTAAATTTGAGCCTGAAAGACTTAGCTGAAAGAATGGTAACACGCCGTTACAAATACCCTTGCCCCAGTTGGCCTGCTGGTGGTGTAATCTGGCCATTGACGTCCATGGGTACCAGACTCTCTGAAAGAAAATCATTTTCTTTCAGAGAGAGCTGGAACCCAGGGGAACCATTGGCTTAGTTTTGATTCAGTTTTTAATGTGGTTGAACAATGTTTAACCATCCACTATTGTTGAAGAGTTTTTGTTAACAAATGTTAAAATTTGTACATAAAGCCAAATTCCTTGCAATCGACTGAATCTTTTTCGATTGATGCATCAAACATCAAAATTTACGAAGAAATATTATCACTTCTCCTTTTGATTTGTTGTTTTTGAACCTGCTACCGGGTGTTACACTTCGTGCAAGGAAAAGCAGAGTTGTGCAATAATCATATGTTTTGACTTTAACGAGATGCAACTATACACCTTTTCAACTCAGCGGCCTCGTTTGGAATATTTTCGAAATTTCGTCTTCTTGCATCATGTGAAATTTCTGACCCCAGATTCACATTCATCACCTTAAATTTAGCCTGAACACAAAATCTCATAATCTTAGTGTTACCGATTATGATTTTATGAGGATGAAAAGTTTGAAAACTTATGAGGGATTTAACCGTGAATAGTGACTGAGGGTGTAAAGTTACATCATCCTGAGCGAAGAGCGATGAAAAAATTTCCAAAACGAGGCCGTTAATTGAAAAGGCGTATTGTGGTTACCAGTTTGGTTGGTTACGGGCCAGCTGTAACACTTGACAACTAATTTCAAAACAATCACAGGGTCACAAAACTGGGTCTATGCAAGGGTGTTAGGACACGGATGTTTTGATTGATTATTTATTTACCTTGTTTTGCTCCGTGTGTCTTGTTTTGTTGTCTTGTTTTCTGTACTGTTTCGTCTTCAACTGAGCGTTGTTAGGCCCAACCACTTTCAAGAGGGAGCTCTATTCAAACAACTTGAGAGCGGTTGGGCCTAACCACGTTCAGTTGAAAACAAAACAGAACAGAAAACAAGACGACAAAATAAGACACAAGGATCAAAACACGGTAAACAAATAATCAATCAAAACATCCGTGTCCTGATACCCTTGGTCTATGTAGTCGAAAGTGAGGGCCCCGCTTCCCCGGTCTGCCCTACAAAAAGTTTAGAACTGAAAGCGAAACGCAATCGTATTTTCTCGGTTGGAATTATTTTGACCTTGATTGTTTAAATCATAAAATTTAATACTATCAATAACATTAATATATTATTCATGGTTAGGACTAGCACTGCAGAAGCTTCGTTTTTCTTGTGCCAACCAATAGAATAGCCTTCTTTCTTCCTGTGGTCCTTCATCCAGTCATAGAGAACCTTGTAATAATCTTTGATTGGTTGAGCTGTCAGTTCACGATATCCAGTTACAATTCCGAATGCATCCTGCCATTGTTTACTCTTTCCCAATCGCAACATATCGCTAAATGACAAATAAACTATGGTTTTTAAATGCTCCTTTTCCATCATTGTAGGTTGATAGGAATAGACATAGCTACCGTAAAAGCTCTATCAAGCCCCTCTCTAATATGCCCCTCCCCTCTGAGCCAAGATTTTAAATGAGCCCCCCCTTTCCATTAGGCACCTCCCCCAGTTATATCAAATTCAAGAAGCTGCCAAAGATTTTCAATTCATGTAGTTAACAAAAGTTGACATGTTAGTTAATTTCGATATGGTTTTGCAAAAACTGTAAAATCGCACGTTGAACCCGCTGAACCCGCAGAACCCGCAGAATATAGTGCTAAGAACTGATACAGCTACCATATACATATCGTTGTAATTTGACTTTGTGAGTATGCCCCCACTAATAAACCCCCCACTAATAAGCCCCCTCCCCAATAAGCTACCCTCTGGAGTTTCCAAAATTAAATTAGCCCCCGGGGGCTTAATAGAGCTTTTAATGTGCATCGACTGATCACTAAAGTTACTTTTAAAAATCCATCAGTATCTTTGCAATCGTACAACATATGAGTGTTTCGTTTGTTTCTTTACGAAGTACAAGAGTCCATTTTCAAAATAACACTTTCGTTTTGAGAAAAGTAGTGGAAAATCCCTGTGATATGGCCTGTCAAAAATACTGCAAAATCGTCGTTTCGAAAGACGTTTGTCTACATCATGTGACCCTGCCCCTTTAATAGATTTTTGGAACTCGTCGATAAATCGATAGTCGATGGACTGGCCTAGTATCAAATATGTAGTTAAACTGAGGATAGAAGTGAAAAACCGTTTGGCTCACCTAAGAATTTTTCCCGCAGCCTTTGAATTATAGATGGAGCATTTATTAAGATTTCCTGTGTGTCCTGCTGCTTTGCAAGCTGCCTTGTGAAAATGAAATTGATATACAAATGCCATGAAGTATCTAAAATAAGAGAAAAATAATGCATTAAGCACTTTGCAAGCGTTTCTATATATAGGCGTGTGAGGCATAAGGGCTGGGAGGGCTGCAGCGCCCTTGACCAGGCAATTTTATCGCATTTCAGGTTTCATTCAGGCCGTTCTATCACAATGAAGCCATCATATTGGGGCAAGATCCATAAATGTTTGTTATCCCTTGTGCGCATGTGTTTATAAAATCCTGTAACTCTGGAACAGGAGATTGTTTAGCAAGTCATATTAACGTTCATAACATATGAGCTCTACTTTTATGCATCATTCTTTGCTTGACAGGGAACTGACGCTGTTGTGAGACCCGTTTTACGAAGAAAGTATATTTAAGGATGTTACCATAAAGAATTTAGGAATAGTAAAAACTAAAGTCAAGGAATAAGAATTTAATAGTTGGAATTTGAACAAGTTCATTCATGAAAATAGGTGAATGAATCAGGTGAAAACTATTGTAGCACCAAACAAATTTGGAAACGTGTTTTAGAGATCAAGATCTACATCTGCAAAAGGAAAAGGTCTACAAGCAGGTGAAGTTCTATTATTCACTCAGTAGCTGGGATGCCTTGGCGTCAGTAGTTTATCTGATTCCAGCAATTTCGATACCTTGGCGTCAGCACTAGAAATCATATTACCATGTTACACGCGTTGAGATTTAACTGGCAATGAAAATGCAATACTCCTACTGTTAGGGAGAAGAAAATAGATATTCTAGGAAAATAGCTCTACGACATGATTCGTCAGGTTGCTATCAAAACATGTTGTTTTATTGACAGTAAGCATTTATCTAAACACGCCTGCGATTAATCAAATCAGTTAAAAATGGCGGGAAAAATACTATATAAGGCGGGAAGAGAAGTATCCAAATTGGAGACGTTGTTTGAGAGAGGGTAGTCGGCACGTCTCTCGCTGACGGATTCAATGAAGTATACTATCCTAATGAAATAATATGTCAATCGTCGAAAATCATGTAGAAGAAGAGAAGTAATCATTACAGAACGAATCTTGTGTTTTTCCTTTGGCACTTCTGTATAGAAGGGTGGAAAGAGCCTGTTCTTTAGCGAATCATCAGTCTCTACCGACAATTGAGCACCGAACCCCAAGTTCAAGAGAGCAGACCTCTTGCAACAAAACTTTTGGCAAGAATCTTTGCATAAACATTGTTGGAGCGAGCTTATATCAGGAGAACAAATTCATTCTTTTACAGCGATGCTTATTTTACTTGAGTAACATTTCTGAAGGTCCTGATATTTTGTGAATTACTGCAAAGAACAATCCGCATATTCATCAATCTACGTTTGAAGCTAGAATCTCTTACAATGTGTTGGACCCTTGTTGAAAAAATCGAAGTTTTGCCTTTCCATTTCCGCCTATTTCAACGTTGATTACATTGCAAAAAGGTTTTTTCTTGCAGGTTCATCAAAAGGATAATTCGCCAAAGCAAACAACTGATGTTGGGGAGGGGGTAATATTTCTGAAAAGCGTAGATTTTTGCAAGGGCTCAATATGTTTCTATTACCTGATGTATGGCGTATTATAAGGCACATGAAATTTTGATCCCGGATCAAAGTCATTCTCCGTTCTTTTGATTGGTGCTTTTACTCCCTGATATTTCATTCTCATCTCCCACCATTTACTGTTATACTGACTTGGTTTTATGCTTCCGTCTAGAACTCTCCATCTCCATTGATCAAGTAGATATCCATACGGCAGAAAAGCAATATTTAGGAGAGCACTCTTCAGCAAGAAATTTATCTCATTGCCTGTGAATAATAACAAAACAAACATGGAGAAAAATTGGCCGAATTCAAATCGGTAGGTGAATCTTTCACTTAAGGAGCCATTTTCACCCAGGTTCCTTTGCAGGCATGCTGCAATTTGATCTTCAGACTGGCTGACATTGCAGCATGCCCACAAAGGACTCTGGGTAATAATGGTTCTTTAAAATCTATCTGCATTATTGACCTTCGAGACGTTATCAACGTTCTGAACGAGATTTAGATGAATTTGTCCTGTAAATTTCAGTGCCATTTTGAAGGTGGCTTCATAGCTAGCCATCCTGAAAACTACAAAAATTTTCTAAATCCAACGGGAAATAAATTTATGATATAATTGTGCTAAGTTTCTCTTGAATCCTCTGTCACTTACACACACCTCTATCTGTGTTCGTTAGGCAATACATTGTGTTTAGTTGTTGCAGTTGTCTATGGAAAATACAGTTGACAACTGCAACAACACAACACAATGAATGGCCTAATGAATACAGATATAGAAGGATTCAAGAGAAATTCAACACAGTTAACTGGCAAGTATGATCCACTTTTAGTACATTTGCAAGTATTACTGAATCTTGCACGTTGTAATGAATGATTCTGCGCCACCTGTGTCTAGATCCGTTGTGCTGTAGCTGCACCCGTGGAGCAGATCAACCAAAAAAGTAAAAATTTGCAGATTGTTAGAAATTTCAGCGTCCCCGCGAAGAATCCTGGATGAAAATGGCTCTTTAACGATCTAAACATATTATGCTTACGAGTATTGTTTGTCAGCCTATCAATAAGACCAATTTTGAAGAGGTGCTCTGGTGTTTGAACTGATAAAGAAATAGTATTGCCAACTGCTTCATGGAAGCCAGGATTCGCTCCATCTCGATAAATGTAAGGTTGGTTCCAGTAGAACAGAAAATAATAAATGTGGCCTAGTTCATGATGAACCGTTGTGAAATCAGCTTGATTTATTTGAGTACACATTCTAATCCTGAAAGCAAAAGAGAAGAACACAAAATAAGAATACTGGGTGAGTCGAAAAGGTTTATGTGTTTGGCAGGCTATGGAATAAAAGTGATGTGGTCGATATCCAAAACTTAAATGTCAATCTATCAGTTAAAGGCTAACTTGGATCAGAAAATTTTGTTTGGTAAAAGCAGTCATCATTAGAACCTAAAATTAGCAAAATACCTTAAAGGAGTTTGTACGGGAAAGGGAAGTCCATGGTCTATGATTTACTAGGCACTAAATATAAGCTCAATACTATTGCCAGTTTCAGAAACAGAATTTCAGTTTCAATAGCAAGTAAAGAAATCATGGACCAGAATACAACGTGGGATTCTCGTTCCAATAAAGCCCCTTTCCTAACATTTTTCTTGAACTATATATTCAATACAACTGCAACAACACAACACAATTTGTGGCCTAAACGAAAACACAGAGATGTGGAGATGCGAGTCTGTGCAACAAATAGAGGCTCGAAGAGAAATTAAACACTATTAACTGGCAGGTATAATTAAATCTTAGTACATTTGTATGTATTACTGAATCATGCAAGTATTACTGAACCATTCTCCGCCACCTGTGGTCATGCTCATTGCACGAATATCTAAAATCTGAAAACCTACCTAACATCTTTGTTGACATAGAAATCCCATGCGGATGCCATGCATTGAACCTTTCTTCCATTCTTCGGTTTTTCAAACATTGATTTTGTCCAGAAGCTGTCCGGAAGCTTAGGCCAGCCAATTGAAATAAAGAACTCTTCAACCTTTCTGAACATTTTTGTGACATTACTTTTGAAATTCTTTACCAGATTTTTTGTCTCATCCAATGTTGGTTCGTCTGAAAAGAAGAAAGCACCCAGAGGCTTTCAAGTACGTTTAAACGTTCGTTATGCTAGAATTGCCCTTTGCTAAATGCTCTTTTGTTATTGTTAAAAGTCTGGGAAAGTCCAAATACGATTTTATTCATCGTGTAGTTAAACAAAAGTGTGTCCTTTTGGCTGTCTTAAGGCCGTTCTCCACTTGCGGTAGTAGAGAGTTTACGAAACCAGGACGGCAACGCCAGAGAGAACATCATCTGATATTATGCAAAGGAAGTATTGTTTCTGTACGCTACCTTTAATACATCATCCAAAAGGCCAAAATGAGGTCTCCTATGACTCAGACATGCCTAAAAACCATAGCTATTTCTTTGAAGGAAAACCTTCAAAGAGACTGAGTTTTAATTCGGCGGCCTAGATCCACATTCAGAACGTCGGACATAGGACTTTTCAAGTTGTGAAATTGAAAAGGAAAACTTCAGAGACTCTCGGGGGGAGCAAATTCGAGCAGAATACAAGGAATCTTTTGAATCTAAAGTACTGAAACAAAAGCAACATTGCGTTGCAGTTGCCGTTGCCGTCGTGGTCCGGTCGGCGACCAGCGCTTGCCTTGTGCACATGCTCTGTTGCTACTTGTGCACATGCTCTGTTGCTAAAGAGCATGCGCAATAGGCAAACGCACACGTCGCCGATCAAAATTACTGAAGTTGAGGTCGGCCTTTACAGGATCGTAGAACAGATTTAATTTAACGATTTCAGTAGATTCTTGACGTATTGTATCATTTTAGAAATTTTAACTTACAGTTAGAACTCAAATATAACTGTTTGCGACAAGAGAAGTTTTCCAAAATTATCAGTATATTGAATCGACCTATAACTATATTGCCCGGAGGGGGGGTACTTGACCTAAATTTGTACGGGGATGTGCCCACGAAATAAATTTTTTTTCACCCTGCTTCAGAATTTTTGCCTTCAAATGATACCCTGTTCTAGAAAAAATCGGTAAGAAGTATACTCAAAAACACAAAAATTTGACTAAATAATAACCTGTTTTAACAAAATTTCCTCTTTTGACATGTTTTGACAACCTGCTCCAGAAAACTTGCCTTCTTTTGATACCCTTTTCTAGTAAAAATAGGCGAAAACGATACCCTGAAAAACGGCACATCCCCGTCGGACAAATATACTAAGTACCCCCCTCCCCCGGGCTATATTAATACTTACTTGGAAAGGGCACAACAATATCATAAATGTTGAGCCAGTCATCTGCTTGCATCGTTCCCAATAGATGTGCTGGAATGGGTTCTCCATCTTTAACTTGTGGATATTTCTTCGATAATTTGAATCTAATGTATGCATGTAGTTCATCAAATAATGGTTTCAAATCTGACCAAAGTTTTCCCACCATTGATTCTAATTGATCACCAACTTCGTAAGAAGATCGCAAATAATCTCCATAATCTTTCCATTTATTTTCCTTCGCTCCTATATTAAGGTACTCCACGAATTTCTCGTACGTAGATTTCATTTTAGGCCCGATAGAATCCCTATAACTTTTCCACGCAAACAACAGCTCTTTGGGATCTCTGGATTTTTTCATAATTGTCACCAAATCAGGGTGCAATTGAAGGCATTTTGTTCCATTGATCTTTAATGTTGTCACATCGTTTTTTGTTGCATTTACACATCCATTATTGTATATCTCTTTCAGTTTCAATATCATTCTGCTGCTTGTTTTGGATATCGTCTCATTGTGTGAAGTTGCCCCTATAAAAAGTAGCAAAGAAAATTTTACGTCAGTACAAAGGCTCATGGGCAGCCATCATGCATTTTAGCCCTATTTGAAAAGATGGCCTAATTTCATAACTCGCTAAAGATTTTAGCTTCATTTGTCTCGATTTTTATAGAGTTGCATAGGTCAGGCTTCATCTTACAGTTGTAGACCTTGATTGAGTAAATCTGACAAGTGGCTCCTGATTTATGTGAGAGGAAAGGAAAATTATTGACTGTTGGTCTCCAGCAATGTCAAAATCAAGCAAGACCGATCTTTAAATTTGTAAAGGATTTGATGGTGTTGTCTTATAGATGAACAGCACTCTTAACCATCTTAAGGATGCAGAAAAAAGTAACTACAACACTAGGACCCCTTTTTTGAAAGTCTTAGAGAACAACAGAAGTGCTGTTTTAAAGCTATCACTTATTTTGCCTTCCTTTCACATCAATCTGAAACCACTTTTCACATGGACTTAAACGAAATCTCAAACCTCAAGTTGAAGCTAGCCTGCGTGCAGCCCCTACTGTTTCCTTTCAGTTGAATTTCCCGTTGAATTGAATTCATTTTCTGATTTCGACGATCTGTGTCCTTTTTGCAATCTTTGCAATATCTAATTTGCTAACTGCTTCCAGGTAGTTCGCCCCCAAGCCGTAACAGCCAGTTTCGATTCCGTTTTTAAGGAATTTATCGATTTTTTAAGTCACATTTTATGATTTTGTGTCAATTTTTCACTCACTTGTTCACTTACCTGCTAGAATAAGTTTGAACTGCCTTTTTACATCTTCGTCTGATTTCGAAATGTCGAATTTAGATGCATTCTTTCTGACAGAACTTTCAAACTTAGAAAATTTAAGCTGTCGTTCAAAAAATCTCTCTTCTGTTTGTGATGTGATGTTGGTGCCATATTCCCAAGATGCAGTAGCCATATCTTTCTTTTGTTGTGCCATTACTCGGTTGTACTCTGCCAAAAACTGTTCCGGCGTTTCTTTTTGGCCCAAAACTGCAGAAAAAGCAAACAAGACGGCTAATGCGTTGAGAATTGCCTTGTTAGCCATGATGCCTGCTTTGCAATCTGACGCGATATCTGCTCTGAAAAGTGTGGGAGAAAGAAATTCCTTTTTGAAATTTATCCAGGTTGTTGAAAAGTTAAGTCGATTATAGTTTCAAAATAAATGTAAAGCAGAAATGTTTCTGTTAGATAGTAACTGTGCCATTGACTGTTAATCCTTGTGTGGCCTATTGCTATCTGATGTTATGATATCCGCTTGCTAAAAACCAAAAGTTGTCACGCACTGCGTCATTATGTCACTGTTTTCCATGCAAGATGTAATGCATACGTTTTTGTCAGAAGAAACTTTAATACTAAGTACTCCACTCTCAGATGAGCGCATCAGTCCAAGAACCTGATGCATTTTTCGCTTCATTTTCACATGTTTCTTGTATTGCATTACTTGGAAAGTACCTCAGCAATTTTTAGAGAGTGAAATGGCCTTGTAGATGTATGTTAATGACTCATGAGTGCACAGTATTTAAAAGTAGAATTTGAGGCAAATCGTAAAAAGCGCTTGAAAAGCTTGGAGTATTCCTGCATTTACAGCTTTAAAATAATTTCCAGCAATGGGCAAAATTCTTCTAGCAAATTGGGAAAAAAGCTGCCGTCAGCTCTTGCAAGCAGTCAGGGATGGCGCTAGAAATCTTCCTACAGCAGAGCTGGAGCCTGCGACAGGGTGCTGAAGTGGCTGAAAAAATGCTGTTTTCGTACCTCATTATTCTAAAGTTCCTCCGACAAGAACCCAAAATTTCATCTCCTGGTGCCACCACTGAAGCAGAATTGTGTAATTGTAATCGAAGCCAACTTTGTGCAGCAATCTTTCGTCATTAAACCAAATCAATCACAATCACAGACAATCAATGATCGATTGATCACATGCACGGCTCACCTGATCAGTCATGTGACAAATGACACATGACAAAAACATCTCATGCTGATTTTGTTTCCCCAATTTTCAACGTGGACAATTGTTACGAGGCCAGCCTCGTTTTGCGACCAACTCACAGTGGGCCTAAATCCGCCTTGCGATAGCCTGAAAAATCTTCTTGTGTACGAACGAGCAACTAACCATAACATCACGATGGATTGGAAACCATTTTTATATGGAGGGTTGGCATCAATGACTGCAGAAATTGGTATGATGCTTTGCCCCGTTCTATAAAAGCTTTGAACCAAAAATAGTAACAACAAAAAACGCCGATGAGACGGCGGGTGAAGAACCTTTTGGAAGTCTGCGAGAGTCTGGAGACGATAAAATAAAAACAAGCGGGAAATTTTACAGTAATGAAATATTTCCGTGAACTTTGCACGTGAGAGATGGATTGATGCAAAATGTAAAGTATCATATGTTGATAAAAAGAGATAAAAAGACAGACCAATCTGATGAACAACAGAGATCATCGTATCGAATCTAGATGCTGCCAGGCAGGGAAGAAATGCTGGGCCTTTGGGGCTCTGTATGGTGGGCAAGTACTGTCAGAGTACCGACAGTGAGCAAAGCGAGGAAAGTTTTACGGACTGTGTCTTTCTGACTGACTTAAAATGTGACTTCACTCTCTAAAAACATAACAAACAAGTTATGGAAGTGATGATTAATGAGGGTACATCAGAAATTTTTCAAAACTTTTAAATGCCAGTAGGGGCTCAATGAAATTATGAGGGGGCTCCTGCCCTCGAATCACCCCAACTGACGCCATCCCTGCAACAAGATTCAAAGATATTATCTTCTAGTCTGCAGAGTATGGTAGTTCTCAACAATAACTTGTGTGTGAAGACCAACAACAAGGTCATGGTGTGTGTTTGTAGAGAGGCTGCATTTAGTGATTCCTTTGTCTTTAAGTTGCAGCCAAATGATCTTGCTCAAATTCGGTGTGCACATGAAAACTGTGTGAAAATCTTGTGTGTGCAGTTGCCATGCTCTGCAGTCTGGATCACCATGACAAAAAGAGAATTTCAAAAGATTCCCAAAAATTTCTTTTGGTTATTTGGACAAAAAGGGCTGCCATATTTTTCTGGTTTTCTGTATTATCTTTTCCATCTTTAATGTATTTTTGCAAAGTTAAATCCAGTTGCGAAAGTTTGCTTTTTGCACAGGCTAGCAACCTTTGTAAAAATTGTAGGGGCTTAAAGCAGCAGAAAGATTATGTAATCTAAATTTAGCTATTAGTTAGCTGTTAGTTAAATTTAGCTGATTGTGCCATGGGTAAAATTTTCTACTTTTAATTTTTAGCGACATTTCCAATTGATACAACAAAAACAAGACTTCAGGTCCAAGGACAAATAATCAACAAGTCATTATCTGAGCTTCGTTATAGAGGCATGCTGCATGCATTCTACAGAATATCAAAAGAAGAAGGTGTTAGGGCATTATTCAATGGAGTTGCCCCTGCATTATTAAGACAAGCAACATATGGAACAATCAAAATTGGCTTATATCATAGCATCAAAAGACTGTTTGTTAAGAACCCAGAGGATGAAACAATTTATTATAATATGGTTGCAGGAATAACTGCAGGGGCTATATCATCAGCTTTGTGCAATCCAACTGATGTTTTGAAAGTTAGACTTCAAGCAAAAACAGAGGGGACTATTGATGTGAAAAGTGGCATGATATCAATGTTTGTAGATATTTATCGTAAAGAGGGTCTCAAAGGACTTTACAGGGTAAGATGTTTTTCAACTTGACTTCAACTATAGAGCAGTCTGTTTTCTGATTCTTTTTACATCCCAGATGTACTTCTGGTATTGGTGTCTGTTACAGTTGCACCAAGACAAAGGGTGACAAATAATATTTTTGCCTTGCTTAAAAAGCTGTGCTGCACGAATTCCGCAAATTTCTTGTAATTGCACTTGAATATGATATTTTCATATTTCAATATTTATCTGGGGAAGGGTGGGCCTTCTGTACAAATGTTGGTTTTCAATCCCCCCCTCCCATAGAATAGAAATACAATCAAACTAAAAGTAGATTATAAAACAGCTCAATCTTAGAACTATTACAAAACCATGATGCTAAAACCTATGTGCAATGTTTAAAATTCACAATTGAAAGAAATATAATCAACTGATGTCCAGGACGATAAGCAGACATGCTAGACCCCTACCATGCAACTGGATAGCTCTGCCCCCAACCTGAATCTTAGATACTGTGCAGAAAAATTTATCCATTTTCCTATTGGTTGAAGTCAGCTGACTGTCTGGGTGGAGTTTTGGATCTTCTACTGAACTTTATTGATGATATTTTTGATGGAGTTTTATAATTTCTATTAAATTTATATTCTGTTTCAGGGTGTAGGTCCAACAGCACAGAGAGCATCAGTAATCGCAGGAGTTGAATTACCTGTTTATGATTGGTGTAAAAGAAAGATTATTGCTACTGGGATGCTTGGTGACAATGCTTGGACTCATTTCTGGTTTGTATATGATAGATTTTTCATTTTAACGTGAACAGGAGTAACTCAGAATGGTTTCAATTTTTGTATCTATGAATAATCTTCGGACCATTATTCTAGATTGCACATTTTAGTTTCATGCAAAGTTGTTGGAAAGTTGAACATTTACTTGGCAATGTTAAGAGCATTGTTCTGCTTGATAGAGACATCTAATAGAACCCTTATTATACTAAAAGAAACCCCAGTATTGCAATCTTTTCTCTCAGAGGAGTTTTTTTTATTAATTTCTTTGTTATCACCTGCTAACTTTTTTGTTTAGATGGCTTGAAATTAATCCTTTAACCAGTTTTGTAAGTCACACTCTGATGAAGACATAAGTCAGAAAGGCCTCAGTGTGCTTAATATCTTGTCTTTTTTGCATCCGAATTTCTTCTATACAGTTTAAATTTGACACATGTAATTAAACAAGATTTCAAAATCTGAGTTAGAAATCAATGCATAATAATGATAAAATATATTTACATTTCATGCTCTTTCAACACACTTAAAGTCAACCAAACTAAACAGTCATAAAACATGTTTCGACCTCCCAGTCCTCATCAGTCGATGCCATATTGTTATGCACATTAGACTGAGTTAGAAAGCAATCAATAGATTAAGGCAGAAATGTGTGAAATTGGTTGGATGGTTATTTTGCAAAAACATTTTGTTGTATGAGTAAGCAACATTTTGAATGATCTGGTATTTACAGTACATGAATTGTCGAAGCAGAAAGATTTCTGTTGAAAATGCACAAATGAATAGCTCACATTGCTTAGTCTATCAGCCATTTTCATGCTAGAAGATGAGCAGATAGGTTGTCTGATACAGCAGTTGTTGCTCTAAAGGCAATTTCTGGATGAATGTTGGTTGATTACTCCATCTTGATTCTTAATTCATTTTAAGAATTGTTTGGATATGTGAACAACCAAACAGACAAAATCACACAACTTTTACCCTGAAGATATAACTCTCCCATTTTCACTTCTTGCAGCTTGTCTGTGTAAGATGAGGTGTTTGTCTGTACATGCAGGCATATAAGAAATGTAAGAACCCGCATGCCGCATTTCCTGAATTGCACCTTCTAATTAAGAACCTGTTTCATTTTCAGAAACTGATACTGTATGTTTTGATCTCATGCATACAAGGTGGGCACCAGGGGGCAGTAGCCCTGAACTTTGAAAGGATTTTCAATAATCAGCCCCACTGTGACAAAATTTTGCACTTAGTTGGGCAAAAATGTCAGTAAACTAGTAACATGTAAATTACAAACATGCGGCTGGGTAGCTGAATCATAGTATTGTTGGATATAAAATGATTTCGAATCAGGAAAGATTGTCCCCAAAGCGTAGACTTGCCGTGAGTCTTTCAGGTGACTTATTACAGATGACGAAATAAACTTGGGATAAGTCTACCAAAAGTGCTGTTTAGTTACAAGGGGCTCTTTCAACTGGATCGCCTCTGCGGAGGATTTGAAATGATGGAACCATTTCTATGGATAGAACGAGCATTTGAAAGTGACATAGAATTTGCCTTTGGTACTTTGACCTTGCAACCATGGAAATGAATTACACTGTTATTCAAATTTGTTTTGATTGACTTGTGTTGAAAGAAAGGAAGGAATCTGTAAGAGGAAGTTGATTTTAGGATGCATCTGGAAGTAAGTTTACCGAGTGTTTGTGACTTTGCAGTGCTTGGAAATTCGAAGCTGGACTTCTCGAGCTTGTTACGTTCTACAGAGAGAATGTTACAGTTGCTGTAACGTAACAAACTCTTTTGGTGGAGAGTTTGCTTCTTATATTGAACCAATGTGGAATTTAGCTTCGATCCCGAGGAACTGAAGCTTAAAAGTGAGTTTGTTTTGGTTTCTTGCGTTATCCACTGATGTCGAGCACAGCTTTGTATCTCTGTAAGTTTTGGATCTTTCTTGATGTTTAACAGGTCCCATAAAGCTTCCACCTTCCACATCGGCAATTACCAAGTATTTGTTCGTAACTTGAAATGAAATCTCAAATTCCAGTCCCTTTCCAACTTCGCTGCAAAGTCACCGTTATCTTTCCTTCATAAGTTGCAGTCGCCGTGTCAACCTATTATCGTTATTCTTTTCTTTGAACCAGCCAATGAAAACCCTACTAATTGTTAGGTTGGCCAATGATAACCTATTCATTCTTCCTTTCCACCAATCAAATAAAGTCGTTGCATGTGACTGCCATTGTTTTAACAATTGCCTAATTAGCAAGGTATGCGCTCAAATCTCAAATTCACTCAGCTACACACATATTAGTGCGCGACCTTCGGCCGCAATAATGACTTTGTGTCTGGGATCCCCCTAGGTTCTTTCTTACTGCACACGTACTATCACAAGGACAATAAAGTAAATTTTTGATTCTTGGCTTTTAGAATTTGGACCTCCTTCCTTGCTATTAGTACACTTAGAATCAGATATAAAGTTGATAATAACATCGCCAAAACAAATAAAATGGTTTAAAATGTATTGGTGGTGACTACTTTGATGATCCTTAAAAGAGTTTTAAATAGGAGTGATTGAAAACCTTTATACCCTGAAAGCCCCTTCGAAATAAGATCCTAATTCAGCCTGACTCTCAGTGCACAGGAATATACTGTAGTGTTAATCTGTTTGGTTTTAGTGCAAGCGCTGTAGCTGGTCTTGCAGGTGCCATAGCTTCAAATCCAATTGATGTTGTCAAAGTAAGTCCATTGCTTTAGATTCTTCCTGAAATATTTTATTCCCGTGTTGAGAGTCTCAAAACTGTTGAATGTTTTGCTTTCTCTTCATGATAATTAAACTTTGCAATGACTTTGTACCTGCCACCAATCGGCTTATTGAAAAAGACGTAACATGGCAACAACATCTTCTCTCTTCAATGTCATGTATTGAATGTTCTGTGATTTTTCAGAGGCGTCCAATAGATAATTATACTGAAAAAGAATTTATCATCTTTCCTTAAAGCAAAGAGTTTTTGTAGCATAGGTTCCAAGTCTTTAAGAATGTAAAGCTTAACCTAAATGGCGTATTTCTTTTTAATCAAATGGCTTGGAAAAAGACTTTTAGCTTCCTTGCTTTGATTCTACCATTAGTCTTTTCAGAATTATTAGATATTTTTCCTGAAATTATATAATATGCATTTACATTTGAAGTCATTTTTAGATGTAACCTCATTAATTTTCTAAATCGTAAATCATACGAGTGAAAGACGTGTGCCTGATGCATATCAAAATGAAGGAAGCTTGGTGACACTTTTCTAGCCTGCGTGCATCCCCTACTGATTCCGTTGAGTTGAAATTTCCTGTTGAATTAAATTCATTTTCTGACGCCAGTTCTACTACTGGCGTCAGAAAATGAATTCAATCCAACGGGAAACTTCATCTCTACGGAATCAGTAGGGGATGCACGCAAGCTACCCTATTCCAGATATTTGCTATACCTTCTGACATGACTTACCTTTCTAGACACGTATGATGAATCAAAGAAACCTAAGAGCATCACCAACGTCAGATGAAGCCGTCATTATTTATAAAAGCTCAATGGATTGCTTTTTACGGGTATGTTAGTATTTTTGTGACTGATTCTATTGTTTGTCTTTGTTTCATTTCCTTTTAAAGCTAGCAGAATCGATTGATACATATATATTTATGTATATACCTTCATCTAATGACACATTACAATCAAGTATATGGCCAGCTATGAGAATGAACATAAGGCCATAGAAAATGGATTTATAGATTCTCATCACCGCCCGCCGGGAAAATGACGCCTGCATCGATACTTTTTATATTTTGTTTACAAAATATAAAAGTATCTCCCGCTCATCAATCGTATTGTCTTTGACAGTTTCATATTTTATATCGCATAAAACTGCAAGGATATGTTAATACTAAGACCAATTTTTAACTATATTGGCAAAGTAATGATCTGTTGCAAAATTGTTACGGTTCAAGATCGATTGCAGTGCTCCAGGCCAGCACATTTCCATAGCAGGAACAATACAAATTGCTATTAAGAATAGCATAAATTTAAAGACACTGATGACAATAGAATTCATGAAAATAATGCGCCTCCCTCGCTGATTCGCCCGGATTTGCCAAAAAGTTTCTATATAAAATATAAACCTCCCGCCTCGTGATAGTTTCTAGAACTTTGTAATGAGAATCTATTAATATATTTTATGTGGCCTAAATGTTTAAATGATTTATATTCAAAATCACTGATAAGTGCTTTAGATAGATGCTGTAATCCAGCAAACTTCAGCGACGTTTATCGTTGCCTTTGCTATCAGAATTTTGCATTGCCGAACCAAAAATATTTCGTCATTATTTGAAAATTCATCGAAGGATGGTCATGCCAAATATTTCCAGATTTTTCTTGTTTTATTGTGTCGAAAACTAAACGTCCCGATGACTTCTCTACTAACTGCTATGTAGCATTTAGTTTGACCTTGTCAATGGTTTGACAGATCGGAAAAGTATTTGAAAGTTTGGAAAGCATCATCGAATTCTTAGCTTTGATTTTATGGCAGCAAAACTTTGGTCTTTGATAGGAATGTACTATGGAGTAAAAAATTTTACTAAATTGCGCTAAAAATGGCGTCAGAGAATAGTTTATGGTTATCCGCTACGTTTCATGATAAATCAACCAATCACATCAACTAACATTCGCAAAGGATCTCATAGTAATGAATTCCCGATGCCATTTTAATGCGATTGTTTATTGTGGTAGCATTTGCTTTGTGAAGAAAATTATATCCCTTTTAGAGGGCGTGTTTTGAAGACTGTTCTCTTGGTATTCCTATTATGTTATTAGAAATTGAAGTAGCGTGCTTTGTTTCTTCTAGACTGCAAAAAGTGAAGGATTTATGGCATTATATAAAGGATTCATTCCAACATTCGTTAGGCTCTGTCCTTGGAATATTGTCGTATCTTTTCATTATGTTTAGAAAGCCTAGATCAATGTGTGTATCATTGACCACAAGTGACAATATTTCAAGTTTTACATTATAGAACTAGATACTAAATTACAATATATCAGGTTGAGAGTTGACAAAAAATATCAGCTGTAATTTACTTTAGCTACATTATTTGTTGGCCAACTTGAAATATATTTGTGATTATGGCGATGATCATGATGTTGATGAGAATTTCAGCTTCACAGAAACATCATAATTTGTACTAAAATGTCTTTGCATGGCTTTCATTGCACTGTTCTTATTGCCCCTTTTTCCTAGCATAGTTCACCAAATTTTTAGTTTGCTTGGAGGCTTCGTAGGTCATAATTTGTACATGATTTATGTCTATTTAGGTTCATATGGAATTAGCAATCTTTCGTGCCGTTTGCATCAAGAAATTTGGAACTTTCTAGATCATAAAATCATGTAAGCTTTACGTGGCTTTATCTTAGCTGTTCATGGTTCATGATTTTACTACGATACACCAAAGGAAGGAATGAACGAATAAATGAATAAGAAATTGATAAAGTAACCCTTTTAGCTTTAATTTCAACATCATTTGCGAAGCGCAGCTCGATGATGAATTTCTTGAGAAGGAAGGCGACGAAAATCATGATTAGGAGCAGCCTAGCAGATATTTTGATGAAGATAGCAAATTCAGTTGACCATTTTTCCAGTTCATTCAAGACTAGGCTATGTTAGATGATAAATAGTTGACTACTATTGAAAGAATTGATGAATTCATTGGACTAAGTTATATGGTGATAGGATATTTCGAGACCCAAATAAACTTCGTGTGAGAACTTATTGCAAAATTTATTTCGCATAATTAACATTGCAATCGTGCGTCGACTAAATAAGGCTAGACTATTGAGATAAAAATTTTGCCTTAATTTTATGCAGTTTTTTATGTCTTACGAACAATACAAAAGGCTTGGAGCAAACATATTACCTCGGCGTTAAATTTGGACACAACAACAGATGTCGGATACGATGTAGGTCAAAGGAGCACTGAAGATTTTTCAGAAGAGCAAGAGTGAATCGATGTCTTTGAAGGCAGAAATGGAAACTATGGTATACCCTCTTTATATTTATTCATCATGCATACTGGTTAAAAAACAGAAAGTTGTCTTGCTTTGTTGAGACTCATAGTGATAAAAGTTGCAAGGGATTCATAGCCTGTGTTCCAGACCACTTGAAAGAACACAGGCTAGGGATTCAAAGTTTCAGCGATGATCAAGGATGCTGACTTCTATTTTGGCGTTAAAAATTTTGAGAAAAGGCAGTATTTTGGAACTGTAATGAGTTTTTTTCTTCATGAGCTTGAAAACGGCATAAACATTACGGACTACAGTAATAGGGATAGAATGCAATAGATTTGGGATACGTTCATCAATTTTGTGTACATTGTTAGATATTTTTCTCATACAATTATCGTCATTTAGAAGAAGTAGACAAATACTGGGACAAAATACCACTAGCAATTAAAACATTTAAAGTTAATTTGAAATTATTATTATATACCATTATTCATGACAAAAGATCTGACATTTTTCTGAAATTTTCAGTTTAGCTTTTGAAACACTGCGTACCTATTACAGTAAGTCCCCGCATTTAAGAAACCACTTTTTCACACCTTAGCGTAAAAAGGTTTCTTATATCTATGATGCTTGTCATTTCTAGGCTCAAGTTTCTTAAGTTTCTAATTTATTTTCTAGAAGGTCCTAAAAATACATTTCGATAGAGATGGGCATTTATAGATATACTAGCCATATGTGTATGCTATGCGATCTATGATTGTCAAGAACATCAGTTAGAATCTGGGCAAAAAATCTGTTGAATCTAAGATATCTTGGTCGCAATTTCTTAAAAAATCTACATGAGTTGGAATTTTTCCAGACCATCAGATCGGGACTTAATTTCCATCATAATGCAAGAAACTTCGTTTTGGGTGTGAGCCTCAAAAGTTTCTTATAATTGAGCGGGTTAATCATTTTTCGGGGGCCTAAAAGTTTCCTTTAGGTGGCTTCTTAAATGCGGGGCCTTGCTGTATTTTGTAATTCATCAATTTATTGTATTTCATCAATTTATCAATTTATTTCAATCTATTAATCGTGTGTATATTTGTATGCAGATGAATTAAATTCGTAATAGGTAGGGAGAAGGTAGGAGAATTCTTAAAAGAGGAAGTTTGCAAATTTTTCTCCAAAGTTTCGTTTTAGCCGTTAGTTTATCCTGAAACGAAGCTGAAAATTTCTTATTTTCTGGTGCACTGAGAAGGTCCCAAACTAGATAGAATGTTTCAAAAGTATGTGCTTATGTGCAAAAAGTATTTCTAGTCTTCGCCTTTGTCAGACTGTTGAATCATTAGATTCAAAATTGCTTTTTAACTCCAACTGATTTTGACGTGAACAAACAGGTCTCACTTTATTTCTATTACGCTATTAAACTTCATGAGGATGCAATAATAATTTGTGTTTTCGTGTTTGAAATAAATGTGTGTCTAATCTTTATGAAGAGTCTAAGGTGGCCCAGTTAGAAACATGCATATTGGGTAAACATTAGATATCAACATTTTTTATACAAGGATTTTAAATTATTGAAATATGAATTGTAGTTAGAATATATTCAAATCAGTTTGTTGCTTTATTTGCCTTTTCTCGTATTTCCTTTTGGTTCTGACTTATTAAACCGATCGATTGATTAGATAGATTAAAACATATGCAGTCTATGTTCTAAAAATGGTTTGATTCTGCTCTTTATACCAATTTCCAGTCGACCTCTGTATTTGGTTGTCGTCAAGCTGTCGTCATTTTCTGTTTCATTCTTTATTCACAAGGAAGTAGCATGGGTCAATTGTCTTGACTGCAAACAGACTGTCTTTGAGGAACAGATAAGAATCCATCACAGTCAGCGTAAATTAAAACAGCTTGCAAAATTGTTCTCAACGA
Organism: Aurelia sp. 4 Dawson et al 2005; assembly: GCA_964019985.1. NCBI lineage: Eukaryota > Metazoa > Cnidaria > Scyphozoa > Semaeostomeae > Ulmaridae > Aurelia > Aurelia sp. 4 Dawson et al 2005. The sequence goes on along the minus strand of OZ026495.1, from coordinate 25,476,898 downwards.
AAAAATTCAAGCATGTAGCGTTAATTTTAATCGCAAATAAACTTTCTCCAAATCAGCTAATTTTTATCAAAAAAAACTGAAGTCTATAGCCTTACTTTTTGGCCCAAAGAAACATAGATTTTCAAATCAACCAATTTTAGCGAAAAAAGTAAGCCTATAACCTTACTTTTTGGCCAAAAATCAGTACCTTCGAAAACAGTGAATTTTAGCGAATAAGGCAACGCCTACAGGTTGTCACAAAAATTTTTCGATGTTTGATAAACTTGAAAAATAAACGATAAAATGATTGGGATCAGAATCTTGCAAATCGGTTGAAACTTCGCCGTTGCGCGCTTTCAAAGGTGAAAAATGTGCGACAACTGAAACCAGAGACCCAACATGCGATGCAAGAAAGCTCCAGGATCGAGGTAATAAAAGGTTATCCATTGGCATACCTCTCGTTATTATCAGGGGAGACCAAATAGGAGTTGGGATTTAGAAATTTTCTAATGATCCTTGTTAAAATTTACTGAAAATTGCAGGTGTCCAAAATCAGTAGTTTAAAACAAAATCGACGAAATACATGAGTCTGTTTCTTCAGAGCATTCATACACTTGAAAGTTAGGTTATCAAAGATCTTCCAAAATCCCAACTTCTTTGCTCTGAGACGAATGAGAAACAAAGGAAACATGAGCGTATGCTAATTTTACCAAAAATGCCATTCAGAGGCCTCTCGTTTCAGGGTTCGCACGGCCATGAATTCCAGAAGCTTATAACTCCCTGAGTATTCGTCGGATTTGCAAAATTCTTGTTCCCAAAATTGATCAAAGATATCAGCAATTGGCTTCTTTCAAGATGGAACTCTTCATTAGTATATCGTTATTTTTTAACGATTAATCAAACGTCGAACAATTTTATGTAAAGGTCGAAAAAGGTAAGCCTATAACGTTGCCTTTTGATACAAAGTGAGCGTTTTAAAACTCAGACACATATGCAGAAAGATCTGTTCAATGTTGATATTCATTACCCCTACGTTCAGGGCAGTAACTCTGTTATGCAAGGTGACTGGTTGAAAACGTTCGAAAGTGACGCAATGATAGGGCATCATCCCGTAATGCCCGCTCATTGCGTCACAACTCAGTTTCTAATTCGACACGAAGCTTCGAACACGTCGATCGAGCAACAGTTTCGAAACTTTTTTAACAAAGATGGCCTTCACTATGCCCTGACCACAGGGTAACAAACTATATATGATAATTGTTTCTGGCATTGCCCTCGGAAACAGTTATCAGATCCTCCTCCTGGCTTGGAAAACTACCCTCCAACTTTGGATGCGAAGCCAAGAAAGCAAATACCTAGCAGAAAATGTAAGAGACAAAAGAGGAAAAGATTTTCGTTTCTGACTAAATCATTTCAAATCAATTATAATCGAATCTTCTATAAAAACAACTGAAATAGATTTTTTAAAGTTTAAATCAACAATGAGAATATCAAACTGAAAGTGAATCAAATTTGAATTGACTGAACCCGATTACAATACGTAATTCATTCATTCCTCTGTACAAACTATCGTAAAAATGTAACTAAAAATTCGATGCTCTAACCAAAAACCTACAAACCTACGAAAAGACGATACTAAATACAGCAAAGACATCAAATCTTGATCGACTCTGATTGGACATTGCGTAAATGGTTATTTCATCTTTCCTTTGATCGGATGGTTTGATGTAAATTGTAGGTACTTTGCTTTATTCACATTGTGGCAATGTTCTATGCCTTTGAGTTTACAAAGTTTTCCTGAGAAGAACCTGAGCGCCATACATGTTTAAGCCCTTAAAGAATCGTATTTCCTAGAGATATGGATACATTTTATTAATAGTAGAAAGACTTAAGTAACTTTGTGACTTCTTAATTTTCACAAGCAAAGAAAACATAGATAAACTCCATTCTACAAAAAATCGTTTTTGCGAAATGGCTGAAAATGGGCCTAAACACTCGACCAAATCTTGAAGAAATTTTCCATATAAAACTAGTTCTTGACGGGTATCAGATGTATTTTGCAGATGTATTGCCAAACTGGTCATCACTGCACCTTAAATTGATTCTTGGCATCCGGCTGTTTTTTAAGTAAAGCGGAAATCCATCGCTTTTCACGTTACAATTTTGGAACATGATCACGCAACAAGCTTTAGCGAGATAAAATCAAAAGGATACTGCAGTTTGGAAACTATCGAGCTATCACAAATACTTAGTGTGCAAACAGACGGTCAACCCATTCAAGCCAAAGACAGAAGCAAAAAAATTAAACAAAATCGCCTTCAAGATTTGATGCCGATGAACTGAATACGTGATATGCTAACCCTCTTAACTAAGTGTAGTAATGGGTGCGTCAGAATTATAAACAAGGTGAATCCCAGAGCTACCGAGAGCTTTTCGAGGCCCAGGGGCAAAACTGCGATTTGAGGCCCCTTGCGAGTGAAGCAAGCAGAAAATTTTTTCTATCATGCCCTTTAAATTGGCTTAGAATGCATTTCAGAGCATTTCCTGCAGTCAAAATGTCAAAAATCTTCAATAATGAGGCCCATGAGGCCCTGGGGCAAATTGCCCATCATGCCCCAAACTCTCAGCGGCCCTGGGTGAATCAGTCACCATTTAAAGGAAAATCAAAGCCAACTAAAAGCATGGACATGAGATTTCAAGCAAGATGGTCATGGGGTATAACTACGGATGAAGTTGGGGGTACTTGGTGTTATTTGAAATAATTTCAGCTGCTGGGTATTATACTGCATTCACATTGACACAGTTAAACCAACTTTACCTAAACCAGGCTAAATTTCAACCAATCAAATGCATTGGATTTGCTGGATTGGCTAATCAGAAAGTTCCATTCGATAACATGGTTTAGTTTAAGCTGGTTTAACTTGCAGTGTAAATAGGGTATTAGTTGCTGTACCCAAGATAAATCATATTTCTACTGGCACAAAAACATTTAACACTGCACAAGGTTATGCCACCGTCATTATAAAAGTTGCTAAATGGACGAACTGGGCAAATTCTGTTTCAGAGGAAGGAAGAAATCTATTTGGTGCTCCTTCCGTCTTCGCAGACTTCGCAGTGATAAAAAAGGTATTCCTTCTTGGTTGTCTTTCTTCATACAAACAGCACCTTTAGAAGCTGCATATTTTGCTATTTTTTTTTAAAGTGTTTTGTCGACCTTTGGCCCCGGGGAGGGGGTACTTAGTATATTGGTCAACGGGGCTGTGCCCTTTAGCAGGGTATCGTTTTCACCTACTTTTTTCTAGAACGGGGTATCAAAAGAAGGCAATTTTCTTGGGGCCGGTTGTCATAAAATGTGAAAAGAAGAAATTTTTTCAGATCGGATTATTTACTTCAATTTTTGTGTTTTGGAGTATTATACTTTCGACCGATTTTTTCCAGGATCGGGTATCATTTGAAGGCGAAAATTCTGGAGGCAGGTAAAAATTTGTTTCGTGGGCACGCCTTCGGACGAATACAGGTAAAGTACCCCCGGGCCTTGAAAACATGGCTACGTTTGTTGATTAGATGGAAACTTTGGCGAAAGTTGGCCAACAATTTATTGATCGCATGGTCTTAACCCGCCAACATTTCATATGACAAAGCGCTTCTTTCTAAATATAACTTTGGTGTTTACACTACTTACGAACCAAACAGAATTTGATAATTTAATCTGTCTTATTCATTCTGCTCTAATCCTCAACCCAGATCACGGGTGTTAGGACACGGATGTTTTGATTGATTATCTATTTACCTTGTTTTCATTCTTGTGCCTCGTCTTGTTGTCTTGCTCTCTGTTCGGTTTCGCCTTCAACTGATGTGTACAACTGAGCGTAGTTAGGCCAAACTGCTCTAAGTTGTTCGAAGTTACCTCCCTTGTATTTCTGTGTCTAAGTGCGCATTCGCAAGAGATAGGTTGGCGCACTGACGTACAGGAATGTAAGGGAGTTTTACTGAGAGAGCATGGACGTAATAAACTCACGTTCAGCTGCGCATGTCAGTTGTAGTACGGTTGAAGACAAACAAAACAAAGCCGAAAACAAGACAAGAAAACAAGACACAAGGATCAAAACAAGGTAAAGAAATAATCCAGATGAAAAAACGCAGAAGCTGCTTTAAAACCCCATCAAGAAATCACATCTTTAAAGCATTTCTGGTCTAGAAATCGTCAATAAATACTCATCTACAACTAACAGCAAAAAAAAACTACTCAAATAATCAGCGGAAAAAATACCACTCGTTTCTACCAATGAAAAATGATGAAGAGCTCGTCACACAATTACAGACATCTGATTGGCAGGTTTTTCGATTGAAGGAATTGTTTTATTGTCACCAATGCAAAGAAAGCACAAAGAAAACGATAAGCCACTGTAAGCCAATACTGCTATGTGTTTGTAAGAAAGGACTGTTTGAATTCATATTCAACCAAATTATGCTGCTGCCCATCCAGCGGGCTGGCAATAAAAACTTCACTCCTTGTTGCAAGGACTAGTAAAAATCGATTTTGAATAAAATACATTTATCGCTAGTTTTCGTTTTTTGACACTCAGCATGGAAGCCCTGTTAACTTGTCTAAATTATAAACTTATTTTTCTTAAAAATCCTCTGAACGAGACAAGGGACCTTTGGATATTCAATAGACCACTTTCGCAATGACGTCAATTCTTTTTGAAATTCTTCCTGGAACATCACTTGCCTCGATTTAATGTGGATCTAAATCTCAGAAGCGTGCATTGCCCTCAGCGACGCATGAAATTGTTTTTAACGACGTGAGCTTGCAACATAATTATATGATGTAGATTTCGTGCTATACTGGGTATCATATCTTTTGCCTTAAACGGAATTTAGTTGTGAAATGGGTCTATTTTCCTATCGTCTGGTAACTTGAACTTCATTCGATGTAATGGAATGCACTAAAACCCTAAAAATTCGGACGAATAAATTTCGGACGAAGTATTTTCTGATCTTTTTCACAGAAGTTCGACGCCTTCATCGAGATTTTGGACGACTAAGAAATGAACATTTTCAGCTTATTGTTGTTCATTTCATCATGGGCAATAGTGCACCGCGTTTGTAGTTTAGAAATTAAAGTTCATCACCTCGATATTACTGCTTTTTTCTTCCTTCGTTCTAAGCCTAACCATCGCTAGAAATCAAATTCAAATGGCTCCTGCGCGTCTGAACTATTAGCTCCTACACAGCGTTCATCCTCGTTTCAAACTTTCTCTTACAATGTGACGGGGATGGTCATATTTTACGCGGAGGTTTGGAAGGAGGATGAACGCTGTGTAACAGCTAACACTTCATACGCGAATGAGCAATTTGAACTGGTCAGGCTTGGACCGAAGAGAAAACAACAAAAAAGGAGTAACATCGAGTTAATGAATTTCAACTTCTAAGCTACAAGCACGATGCATTATTGCCCATGGTTTCATAATCAAAATTTCATATATTTATAGATCATAGTTCGTTTTACAGATGCGTGGTAAGAAATTTCCACAAATGATTCCAGTTCAGAATGATGAGCTTGATCACTAAAATGGATTTAGTTTAAGGAATTATAATATTTTCCACTGATCAATACTAGCACCACATTCCGTTTCAATGCAAATAGTTTCGTGAGGAATCAGTTTGCTCTCAGTGATAACATTTGCTGTGATGTTTCTAAGCTGCAAAGAATTTCAGACACTAAATATCATGGCCAACAAAAATTTCGGAAATCAAAATTTTCAGACGTATGAAATGCCCGAAAATATAAATGTCCGAAATCTTTGGCTTTCTGTTTCATACATTTCCGATAAGAACAAAGACCGTATTGTATTTGAAAATTCAGAAACAATAGTCTATCAGTTAAATTGAACTATGTTGCAATACGAAAAAGGTTGGCCGACAACCTTCGATCTTGCTTTGCTACGAACCTGATAGCTCTGGGATGTAAAGACCAACTCATCATTGGGGTGTGGGGCTCTGGGATGTAAAGATCAAGAATTATTTCCGACGTTTCTCTACATTATCAGATTGAAAATAAAATCTATGAAAAATTCACTTGCAGATTTTCAACTTGATGGCCCCCATTTTGTGACATTAATTGTTCTGAATGCAGCAGAAGTGGATCTTGGGTTGATGAGCGAACTCTTGTGAGGTCTTTTTGGAACACGTGGATTCTGTTTGGAAAATAAAAACAAACGTGAGTGGGCCTATCTTCAAAACTAATCTTTGGTGCTATTAACAAAATCGTACTATCATTTAAGCTTCCAACAGCTTTTCCACACAAAATTGTAAGTCACTGGCTCAATTTGATTCATGTTTAAACAATTAGAAAGCTAAAAATAATGTTTTCTTGGCTGAGCCATTCGCACGCGCTGTAGGAAACGTAGTGAGTTTGTTGGCAAAGAAGGAGACTATTTCAAGCCGAATAGCAAGCAAAGGAAAGAGAAATTATAACGAAGACCAAGATAACTTTGAATATCGTTCTTAACATAACAAACTCACCGCGTTTCCCACAGCGCGTGCCATTTAAATCTTGGTGATTGTGAAAAAACCATTTTTGGTTGTTGTTGAACATAGTAAGAAACAGGAATTTGACCAAATTCATAATTTCAGAAGGAAATAATGCATCTGATATTATGAGAAATATTCCATAAATCAAATTCAAGCCTCAGGTAAATGGTATAATAAGCATTTTACAAATTGGCGGTATGAGCAAACCAGTACGAGTTTTCAAAAAGTGGATACACTTTACTGACTTAACCGGCTTGTTTAATGGTTTAATGCCTAAATTGATGTGAATAGTTTGAAACAAACATGATACATACTTGTTTCCATCGAATATTTTCAGTTACAGATCGTTGGTTTGGTTTCGCTGTTAGTTCTGGATTACTTGCGATTTTTCGATCCATTGCGAGGTCGTATCGATCATAACTTGATAAGGTTGAGTGCCCTTGCGTGCTCTACGAAGAAAGAGATTTCTCACTCAATATTTGGAGGATGAAAATGAACGTCAAAATTGAAAACTCCAGCTTCAAGCCAAAGAAAGCTATGGTCAGTCCAAGATAAGATGTCAGGTGAAAATCCCACGAATGATAACAATTGAAGTGATCTGGATGAATAATTTTGCGTTATCGCAAATCTCACCAGGGGTGTTAGGACACGGGTATTTTGATTAATCATTTACTTACCATGTTTGGTCTTCTTGTCTTGTTTTCTGCTCTGTTTCGTCGTCAAATTGATGTGTGTAACTGAACGTAGGTTTAGGCCCAACTTCTCTCAAATTGTCCGAATATTACTCCCTCGTATATCTGTGTCTTAGGGCACTTTCGCATAAGGAACGTTTCAGGAAAGATTTTCTTTTCAGGCTTTGCGATTTGAGAACTACAAGGGAGTAATATTCGAAAGATTTGAGAGCGGTTGGGCCTAAACACACGTGCAGGTGCACACATGTTCAAAGACGAAACAGAGCTGGAAACAAGACAAGAAAGCAAGACACAAGAATCGAAACAAGGTAAATAAATAATCAATCAAAAGATCCATATCCTAAAACCTTTGACCTCACGTTATGGTGGCATCTAAGCTGAGACAGATTTTAGGAAGCAAGCATCGTCTTGAAAGTGCATATAATTTTGGAATAGGTGCTCTATCCAGGTTCGGCCAGTTGTTTCGACCAGACGATAATTCAAATAGAGTTTCAAAATGATGACAGTTGGGCCAGAAAGAAAGTTACAAATCTTAATCCATTCCTGCAAAGCATGCCTGCAAAGGATCATGGGTGACAATGGCTCTTTAAAATCTTATATTCTGTGACACCGGTAAATTCATCACTTTAAATACGAGAGGATTAATAGGCTTATGGTCAGACATTAACTCTTCCATAAAGTTAGCCAATTACTCCAATAAAAGTGGGACGTTTTACAAAAGGGCTGTACATTCATACATACGATCTAAATAAGACCATTAGATTCATGTGTCATTGCGTTGTACATACGCAAGAATGTAACGAATCATGGGATTTAATGTGTTTACGAAGAGCCAGTCATTCTTATATAATGTCTGAATCGTCTTACGGCTGAAGTCATAAAACTAAAACTTATTGGCGGATTCATTCACAGATAACGACCACTAAACTGGTTGTAGAAGAAATCCAATAACAAGAATCTACTTTATCCTTATCTATCCTGAGTCAATGTAAATTTTTTTCTCTGAGTGGCGACGTACCATCTTACATGAACAACATGTTTGCATGTTTGAGCATTGTGTGCTCTAAACTAACCTTTGCCCTTTGCTCTCTAATGCTCCATCCAGTAAAGAATGAAGGATATGTTACGACAGAGCAGAAACTGCGCCCCCACACGTGAAAATTTGTAACTTTGAGCCACCCTCCTAGCTCCCTGCATCAAACTCAGAAATTAGGCAACACTTGAAAATTTCTTCCTCGGGCCTTAAACCGATGATATATCAGGTCGGTCTATTTCAGGGAGCGCCGAAGGTTCGGCTTCGTATGTGCACAATAGTGATCGAATTTCTTACGCCATTTAATCGAACCTCTCATATAAAAATGCATAAAATTATTACTCGAACCAGACTCTTCCGTCGAATAACTTAGAAGGTCTACTTTGAGATTTTGTCGGCGCAGACGACATCATTTGGATAAGATAAAAAAAGTTTAATTTCATCTGGAAGCAGTAACGCATCAAAATGTGTTATCTACTGAGATTCGGAATGGACAAAGATGAGATAAGATCTTCATATACGCTGAAAAGGTTACTAAATAGTCATCATGAAGGAAATCAATCTCTTTTCAAGTCTTCTGTCGATTACTCTCATGAGAATCTTTAATTCAGATGCTGGTAATAACACTAGTGTATATTGCAAATTGTAAATTTTTAGCTTGGCCCCTAGTAAATTAATTATTCAACCGTGGGGGTACAACAGGTGAACAAGTAACAACTAAATGTAATGAAATTGCATTTCTTATCAGTAAGAAGACTTTCCCCTCTGTTTTTATTAAAATACCCATCCGCGGTTATTACTGCTCGAATAAAAGTTGTTCTATCACCGGGGGACTCTTGGAGATCTAATAGTAACTAAACTGCCGCTTATTTTTACTTGCTTATCTCAAAGCAAGGACACTATGGTTTGTTTCACTTAGCAAAACAGGAACACCGCTGCAAAGATCTTGTTTTTATATGCAATTATGGAAATTTCATTCTCATTGCTAGCAAAATTCGAATCAACCGATTTCCCCTAATTAGAACCTTAACAAGATGAATAACACAAGAAGTTTGAGCTCTAGCACAACCTTGGGCAATACTGCACCGTGCTTGCGGCTTAGAAATTAAAGGTCACTACCTCGATATTAGTGCTTTCTTTGTACTTTTCTCTTCGGCCTAAGCCTAACCAGTGCTAGAAATTAAATTCAAATGGTTCCTGCGCGTGCGAACAATTATGTCCTACACAGCATTCATCGTCATTTCAAAGTTACTCTTACAATATGTCATATTGTAAGCTACAAGCACAGTTTATTATTGCCCATCGCGCAACCAACATAAAAGAACCTGTGATTGTCTGCAAAAGGCTGTAATAGCTGCTTTAAAGTTAGGTTGTGTTCGATTGGGAATTCCAAACCTACCTAATTCTCAAGACGGTAGACCTCGCAGAGACGGAAAACATTTCCTAATCAAACAAAAAAACTCTCCAAAACGGCAGGTTTCAGATTCATCCTGACGAAAATGAGGTGTCTAGCTCAAAAACACGATTACTAGTCTGGTGATTGGCAACAACGATCAAAGTTACCGAAGCAACGCGAGCAAATTTGCCTCTTTTTCAGAATTTCGCAAATGAAAACGAGAATCTCTCTAAAGCGTGCCAAATTCTCTGCCTTTTGGAGCAGAAGGTTCAGCAGGCCTTCCAAACCAGCCAAAGCTGCCGTTTTCGGAATCTGAGAATCAATCAAACACGAACTCAGGGTCTACTAAGTCTACCGTTTTCAGAATTGGTACCAATCAAATACACCCCACTATGGAACGTGCTTACTCGGCCGAGAATCAGTCTGGAGGTTATTCATCTGCGGTTTCTTTCATGCAGGTTTTATTGTATTTGAATATCATTAAAATTTCACTCAAATGGAAAAAGGGAATTCACTTGCTACGACAAGAAGTAAGACTATACCAGGACTATGCCTAAAAAATTTCCATTCTCTTTGGGATTTCGTTACGATTTAGAAAATGTATAGACCAGATCACCAACTTAATAATTGCTAAGGGCAAGAGGTTCAGTTCCTATTGAGATTCCATCAGATACCAAGAAAGCAAAACCAGATTCTTACCGTTGCTGAAAGTAATGATGACGTCGAGGCTGCACGTGACGGAGGCTTGCTTGCCTTTAAATTTTGTATTTCATCCTTCAATGATTTGTTTCGCTCTCGTAGTGTCTGAAGGAAATTCACGAATTTTATGCAATATAGCGAGTGAGCCATAAATGAATCATGTCACGGACAACTGTTGTCTATTGATAAAGTAAGTAATTGGTTTTACTAGAATCCGATTGCAAAAACGCGTACTTGAACGGATCTTTAGCTGAGTTTGTAACAGAAATATTTCAGCTGGCTTGGATTCTTGGACTAACTTTAGGAGATTTGCAAGATTCATACACGGTTATCCAAAAATTCACAGCCTCCTAAATATTTGTAAATACCGGGTCACTGTCCACCCGATTGGAGGCAGTTCTACTATTCAGCAATTTTACTTTTTATCTCGTCCCCCTCCCTGGGGTAACTTAAATAGGCGGTTGACGGAGGTGTGCCATTTGACATCTTAAATCACACCATAAACTTTGTAAATTTTTGCGAAAACGATACCCAAAAATTTACAGGCAATTAAGAAAATATACCCTAAAATTGTGAAAGATCCAAGATTTTAACCAAGTAAGTGAAATTTGATCAAAATCAATACCCTAAAAAGTTATTTTTCTAAAATGACACTCCAAAATTTATGACAACTTGTGATTTTACCAAAAATGATACCCCAAAATTAATTTTCTTCTCGAAAAAAGGCACCCCAAAAAATGGCACATCCCATACCAGCATATATGGTAGTTACCCCCGGGTTTTCCCTTAGACTTAAAACCAGGTGTCCCTCGTTGCCCTGTGCTCCTTTGATTTGACGATGGCGCTTCAGTCAACAGAGACTCATAACATTTCTTTGAGGAACCTGACCCTATTTAGGCCCAAATCTAACTTCACAGGGTACCGATCAGATTGCGAGATTTGTGAATTACTATGGTTACAGCAAATGTGATAGAATTTTCGATTCGAGTCAAGAACTGATACCAATTCCAACGGATTCGAGACAGGAAGCCGTGATTCCACCATAATTTGATTGCTGAAGGCTTCACAACTGAGCAACGTTTACCGCAAGGATACAAGGGACTCATCGTCATAACTCCTCTTTTCCCAACCAAAAACTTAAGCAGTCCGTGTTCTTGAATGTCGAAAAATCCGAGGCCGCATTCAAAATAATAACTCCTAAATCTTTTCCATTTATTCATTCATGCTTAATCCTAGCAATAAGTCTTTGAAATAATGCGCGGATTAATATTTCCTGGCCTATCGAATATTTCCTGATTCAAATTTAATGCCGCAAAATCCATTTTTGATATTTTTTGGATTTTATTCTTTGTTTGTTGTTTTAAATCAAATCCTGCAAAGGCGTGAAATTTTTCTGTTTGACTTTGATCAATTGAATTGAGTGAGTTATGCAAAGTTGTTTATTTTGATGAGAAGTCAAACTTAGTGACCGATCAACAACACCAGGGAGGTTCCTTTTTCTATATTCCCAATTACATATGTTCTTGATAAAAGAACTATTTTGTCCGGAAATCCCCATTTTATGGAAGTTATACATATAAAGATTTCCGAAGGCAAAAGGCTAAACAAAGAAAGAGCACAGGTTCTAAGAGATGACAAGATGGTTAAGTTTTTCAGAACTAACAGAAATTTTTGGAATGAAAATATCTCTGTTGACTAGTGTATCATTCAATAGTGGACACATTCAAATAAGTTTTGAAATTTACTTGACTGGCACCGGCTACTACATTCTAAGATTATGAGGAATTTCTCAAGAAATCAAAACCACATTTTCTTCTTTTTGCAATGATTTTCAAGGATACTGATGAAAATATTTAATAGAATCGTTTCAAGTTATATCCAACAGTTCTTATCTTTATATCTACATTTTCTGTTTGATTTTCAAGGATGGTTTAGTTTACTATGATCTTTCCATGCTTTAGCACGTGTCATCACTTGGGCAATTTTATTCTCCCAAGACCAAGATAGAGCACTTTCTGATGCTTTTTGACGCTGGTAGACTTTCTGATACAGGTAAACTTATGACGATGAGTTCCTTGTATCCCTGCGGTAAACCTTGCTCAACATGGACTCATAATGAAAAAGTGAAAAAGGTGACCCTATTTTCTGCAATCATCAATGGAATTATGATGGAATCACGGCTTCGAATCTCGAATCCCGTGGGAATGTTATTAGTTCTTCAATCCAATCAAAAATTCCGTCTTATTTTGCTGTAACCATAGTAATACACAAATCTCGCAATCGGTACTATCGGAAGAGTAATGTAAATGTTACAAGTCTCTGTTGACCAAGGCGCCGTCATTCAGTCAAAGGAGCACAGGGAAATAAGAAACTCCAGGTCATATGTCTAAAGCTATTACCACAAGGACGAAATACAGGGAAACTTCGTTTGCGATTTTCAGCCTGTTTTGAAGGTTTCTTCAAGGGGCTTTGGCTTTCTCTTGAGAATCCCTCATAATCTCAGAACGGGGTAGTCAACTTTAGCCAGGTAAATATCACAATGGATTTTAACATGTCTACCACATGCCCACATTCTTCCCCCGTAGAGGTCGCACCGCAGACTACATGTCCACTGATATCAAATTCGAGAGAACAACAAATATTGTCTATTTTATGTTGCTAAACAGGCTTGCATATTAATTTTTATATGGTCTGGAATAAAACTGTGTCGAATCTAACTGAGGGGCTACCATGGATAAATAATATAAATCAATCAATCAATCCATCAATCAATCCATCAATCAATAATTCAATCAATCAATAAATCTATCTATCAATCAATCAATAATTTGTGTACTTGTCTCGTAAAAGCGTATTTTGAATCATCCGTAACATATGGCGTAAAAGAAATGCAGAGCTATCATTCATATCCTTGTTATTTGGTTTGGGAATAAGCACCCTCCCTAATTAGCCCCCTCTGAGGGATCGGAAATCAAATAAGCCCCCTTGGGGCTTGACAGAGCTTTTACGGTATTTTAAGAGCAGTGGCCTTTCAAACGAGGCTGGCATATTTAGTCACACAAAGTCTAAACCTTTTAAAGATGATCTGAAGCGAAAATTTTTATTGATGCAAATGGATAGCACTTTTGAATGATAAAGAATGTCTTTTACCATTTTGTGATACCTGCTTCATTTTTCAGTTATACACTATTTTGCATGATTGGCCGATGACGTCATTTTGTTTGCAAAAAGTAATGAAAATGTACGAGGCTCGCTATGTTTCCTAAAGGAAATTGACTCCAAGAACATTTCTTAAGTTGGCATACCTTTCTAAACATCATATCAGTCCATGAAACAATTTCTATTACATTTATTCAGCTCAACTTAAATGTCTCCGACAACTGTAACCTTTCAAAGCTCAGATACAGCTATATTCCAGTACATGATCCTAGCAATTCGCAAACAAAATGACGTCATCAATTGAAACTTAATATCAGTGGATAACTTGAAAACGAAAAGAGATATCAAAGAAATTTAAACAGGAGTCCGTATCATTCGACAGTGCCATTAATTTGAATCAATAAAAATTTTCGCTTCAGATCACCTTTAAGAGAACAGCAGGGAAATGCTTCATTCTTCCTGCAGAAGCAAAAGGGTTCCATCAGTGTGTAAACCTGCTTGAGGTAGTCAAACATTGTAAATTTGGAAACAAATATCGTCATACCATTTTCATTTGCTTTGGATCTTGTCCTTTCAGAAGTGACCTCAGTAAATTTGTGTTAGGTGAACCAGATACCGCACGAGGTGAGCATCTATTCAAATTCTCGAAGCTCGTAGCTTTTCTGACGTCAGTCGGAGGAGTAGAAGCATTTTGTAAATGCCTTTGCGGTATTTCATCAGGTTTCTCTCTCTGAAAATAAAAACCATCAAACGAGTTTTAGTTAAGCACACAGCTGATAACAACCTTGGTCATGTAACCCCGCTCCATTTCCCTTCGAGTCTTGACACTAAAAGGGAATCGACATTATCTTCTTTCGCCTATTCATAACGGCAACTCGAAATAGCTATGTTAATTCCTCTAACGCCCTCGTTTACGGCCCTCTAACGCCCTCGTTTAAGGCCCTCTTGCACCTTATCACCAGGGTGCTCTTTCTCCAAAAGTAAGTAATGAATGACCTGAAGAAAAGTTGTGGACAAGACAGGTTTAGCTATCAAGCGTGGCTCACATTAGAGTAAAATTGCACCAGATCATCCATAATAGGATCCAGCTTCAGCGGCTGCCGATATTCATGCTCATTCAAGGGTCTCCGGAGGCTCATTTTGGTCTGTGAGCTCGTGGCTCCGCGCTCTCCTCATTGAAGAAGCTTACAGACCGAAATGAGGCTGTTGAAAAGCAAGATTTCGGTGCGATCGCCTGTCAGGAAAGCAAATGGCAGCAGACTGAAAATGCTAAATTGACAGGACAATGGAGAGGATGAAAAAAAACAAAGAACACACAAAGGTAGGCCCGACAGTTCTGATTCTTTACGACGATAATTAATCTACTAAGAACTTCCACGTTCCCAAAACCCATGCTTTGATACGGAGAACGCAAGGCACACTATCATCAACTTTACAAGCCATTTTAGGATGATAGACATCGAATCTTTCAATTTTTCGAAACCTCCTCCGTAGAAGAATTTAAATTCTCCTCCGCAGAAGCATACAACCTGAAGCGTAACTGCAGTGCGTATAAACAGTCACGATAACATGGTACAATACTTACATTAAAATAGCAACCACATCTGTGACATGTCTTTTGCAGCTGTGAAGGATCATTATTTTCTGCAGCCAACTGTCCTCTTAAAAGCGCTATTTCTGTCACAGCTAAAGGAAAAATATTACAATACTTGAGTATCAAGTTCTGAAATGCAAATACAGCAGAATGGAACGCATTCCAATCTGCTATTATTAGAACAAATTTAGTTCATATATTCTGACTTTGACAATGATTGGCTGCAAACAAGTAAAGGCTAAGGGTTGCTTCGTATTCGCAGTTCTATTCGTATGTCGTAGCTAAGTCATTTGATCAGTCATGGCACATAAAAGTTTGCATGACCGCTGTCCAGAAAATCTTCGCAATACCTTTCAGAGGACAGAGCCAGCAATCGCGATCAATTTAGGTTGGAATATGCAAAGCAAAGCTTCTACTTCTATGCGATCAAAAACTGTAATTATATCCCTGACAACCTTCGAGAAAGAGAATCAATCGCTTGTTTCAAAACAGGTTTTAAAGAGTGAATTTTGAAGGCAGCACAGCTGTTATTTTCTCATCCTTTTCTCTTATAATGCAGATTACTAGGCCGAAAGGCGTGTCTTGTATAAACAGTATACAGGGTGTCCAAAATAATTATATTCTGTTTGTGTGGCTACTGTGGAGGAGCTGTAGAATCAATCACCTCTGTTTTTACACAGCTGCATAGGTCAAGCTTCAACTTAGAGTTTGAGAGCTTGTATGGGTCAATCTGACACGTGGTTGATGATTTATGGCAGAAAAAGGCAAAAAATAAAGTGATTGCTTCTAAAACAGCACTTCTATCGTTCTCCAGCGATGTCAGTATGAAGTAACTTTTCAAAGAAAGGACTCTGGCATCGTATCAAAATTTTCAGCATATTTCTTAAAAAGTAGAAAGCGCTCTCTTATGAAAAGAAAACTCTGCTTGCCCTTTAAAAGATTTTGCAAAAATTCTAATGTGATGCTAAAACCATTTCTTTGGAAACTTACTTTATTTTGACATTGTTGGAGAACAATAAAAGTGCTGTTTTGAAACAACCACTTTATTTTGTGCCTTTTCTCTGCCATAAATCAGCAACCACGTGTCAGATTGACTCATACCAGGTCTCAAATTTGGCCCATCAACTGACCCAGTCCCAAAACGAGAATATGGATTCTGGTTTGGGGTCTGGGTCTGGACAACATGAACATCACAATCAACAGAACAACGATAAGGAAGAAAAACAAAGTTGGTTTGCAATTTTACTTTTACAATTACTACAACCATACGCTGCTTCCTGTGGTTTTCTGAGCTTTAGAAACATCGGTAAAATTTGACTTACAAGAAATTCGTAACTTCCAAATGCCAGAAAAAGAGACCTAAAACCGGTCAAAAATCATGAATAATCTCGTCGCTCAAATGAATTTCATTCCCTTCAAAAGTTAAGAATCAAATCTTTATAAAAGTAATAACGACTATGTAGATTGAAAAAAATTGCTTTTTGGTGCCTAGAGGGAAATAAATTTATTTTTTGTTCCCATAATGACGATATAACTAAGATACTTCGAAAAAATCGCTTTTTTGAGCCTTGAGGGAAATAAATGTACCTATTTGTTCCCATAATGACGATATAACTATGATACTTCGAAAAAATCACATTTTTGAGCCTTGAGGGAAATAAATGTATTTTTTGTTCCCATAATGACGATATAACTATGATACTTCGAAAAAATCACATTTTTGAGCCTTGAGGGAAATAAATGTACCTATTTGTTCCCATAATGACGATATAACTATGATACTTCGAAAAAAATCACATTTTTGAGCCTTGAGGGAAATAAATGTATTTTAATGTTTTTTTTTGTTCCCATAATGACGATATAACTATGATACTTCGAAAACATCGCTTTTTTGAGCCTTGAGGGAAATAAATGTATTTTTTGTTCCCATAATGACGATATCACTTATCCCCTTCTCAACCATTTTCGTAGAAAGGAATTTTCATAAATCCAATTTTACAGATATTTGCAATGCTCAGAAATACGAAAAAAGTTACAGGAACACTTCAGCTTTTCGGCTCTCAACAAAATTAGATGCATTCCTCTAGTAATCTCCGCATAGCGAATTTTCAAATCTACGAGCTTCTTTTTAGTCCATTGAAAGAATCCGTTCGAAATCAGATCTGTTTTCGTTTTAAAATAACTATTGTCACAATGTGATCAAGCTCGAAGTTACCATTAGTACTTTAGAATTCGAGCAAAATTCAAAAGAAACCGATGGAGGTCATTTGGTAAGAGAACACACAAGTGGAAAATCAAAATAGCAACTTTGCTGGGTCAAACAAACAACGCTGAGAAGTGGTAATTATTTTCTTGGTTTCCATTTCCTTGTGATGCAAAATATTGAGGACAATCTGTTGGCGGTGAATATTTTTGTGGGAAGCGATCATCACATCCATGCACAGCTGTCACCAACAGGAAGATGAATCACAATGATCTTCAAAAAGATTTATTCCAAAAGTCTCTTGTTCGCTCCCTGAATTGATCTGTTGCTGCCTTCAGACAACAACTAAAGCAACAAAAACAACAACAACAGCAACAACGACAACAACAACAACAACAACAACGAGTGAAAAGCTAGAAGGACTTTTATAATGAGCACAATCATCTTCTTAAAAGAACTTCTCAAAGACTATATACTATACTATACTATACTATACTATACTATACTATACTATACTATACTATACTATACTATACTATACTATACTATACTATACTACACTACACTATACTATACTGTACTATACTATACTATACTGTAATATACTATACTATACTATACTATACAATACTATACTATACTGTAATATACTATACTAATAACTGTATGTAGGCTTAGAGCCTTTAAACAGGTCCATGATAAAAATGAATGAAATCTAATAAAATGTGTCAATATCCGATGAGTACTTTAAGTTTCCCATATGATTGTCAACCTTGTTCTTGTATATATTCAATGATGCAGCTTCTGCAATTGCTTTTGGAAGACTGTTACAGCTATTCAAAATCCTTGCACTGAATAATCTCTGTCGCACGATCTTATCACAACTGTTCTTGTGTAACTAGAATGCATGTCCTCTGGTCTTCTCGTACTTTTCTAGCGTCATCACAGGGTGTACATCGTAAACCCGTGCATATAATTGTACGCTTGAATCGTATCTCCCACGAAATCTACGCTAAACTAGACTTGGCAGTTGTAGCCTTTTCAATCGACCCTCGTAATCCAAGACAGATTTTTGATCGTTTCTTGAGTGTACAAGGCTCGAAATACAGAAAAGTTCGCACATATGAGAAACCACCTTCTAAGTTGAGGCCTCAGAATGTTTCCTGTAGGTACTACCAAGTCAGATCAAGTCAAGTCACCATACCAGACAGCACCGTTCATGAATATGTGCGTTGGATATTACTGGTTGTATTGTACAACACATGCTGTACCGGGCCTAAAAAAATGACGCAGAGTGGTAGCAGCGCTATCAGGAAGATTGCTGAAATGCTCAAATTTCCAAAGAAGGAAAAAAGTGAAAACGGGAAAAAGAGATGGAAGGAAAGAGAAAAGAAGGGAAAGAAAGAAGGAGAGAAAGGATTCGGGATAGAATGGAGCGGTAAATAGAAAAAGAAGCAGGAATGGTGTAATAAGAAACGACAGTGCTTAGCTTGCTACCAGGAAGGAAAAAACTTTATTGAGCCGTGTTCTGTACAGTACAATGTTTTAATAGAAATGAAATGCTTTATGCATTTAAGATCAATACTTCATTGCATGCAAAGCATACCTCACAGGCTCTAAAAAAATGTTTAACACACTGCAATCAGATGTAACCAAACAGAAATGTTCTGGATTGTTTAAATGTTTACAAATTTTTTCCAATAAAACCAAACATAAATTTAACTTATCAAACAAATATCTGAGTAATTATGTTCATGCCAACCATTTCAGTATTGCTAGTACTTTTCGTGCAGTTTCTTTAAATTTCTCTTCCTTGAACTCCTTGAAAAGAATAAAGAATACTGCACCATTTTTCAATACAGTACTGGTCGGCCCTTTACATTTTTGTTGTGTGCATCTTTAATTTTGAAAATGTTCATCTGAGAACAATACATTCCATTACAGGATTTATTCACAAGGAAAGAAATTAATTACAATCTGAGAATCAAAGATATTCCCACTCTTCCCAAGGCATCTACTGTGTCTTTTGGTACAAAGTCAATAGCGTTCAGGGGTAGCATACTTTGGAACAGTACACCTGATGTGATTAAAAGCAGCAATACAGCCTCCGTTTTTGGCAAAAACATAAAAAATTGGACTGGGGAGGGTTGTAACTGTAATATTTGTAAATAGTGTTCCTATACATTAGTTTAATTTAGTTGGTATTTATTAGTTTGTACGTTTTGCACCAGCTACATTGTTATCCAACTGTAAATAAAGTGACTATTATTATTATTATTATTATTAGTATTAGTATTAGTATTATTATTATATTACAGTTTTATTTATTTTAATAGGATTTTAAAATGATAATTTTTCTTTTATTTGTCTAGGTTTTAGAAATACATTTTTATGCAAATTTTAGGTTTAGAGTATAAATACTTGGCTGTCTGGATTTGCAAATACACTGAAGAAGATTTAACATCGAAATGTCTGATATAAAACAGTTGTGTTTTCTTAATTTTATTTCTGTTTTATTGTGGTGATGGTTTGAGTTTGATATTATTATTATTATTATTATTATTATTATTATTATTATTATTATTATTATTATTATTATTATTATTATTATCATTATTAATAATATTATTATTACAATCATTAACATCATTTTAATGCCGCAAGTCTATTTCATCAATCAACAAAAATTGGGATAACTTTCACAAAGACTTTCTACAGATGACAGAATAGACATAAGGCAGGTCTAACATCATTTGAGATGCTTTATTGCTGTGTCAACATTGACAATCCAAAACTAGATTGATCCACCCGCAACATGGCCAGGGGGTAGGGGACTACCCTAGAATTCAGATCATTACATTTTTGGAAAATTTTAAGGTTTCATTGGAAAATCACTGACTTTTGGGCTTGCCCCACAATCAGCTGATCCTTGAATTGACGAGTTCAGATTCTGCGCTTCACTTTTGGCTCTATGTTCTTTTCCTTGCTTTCCAGCAGAAATTTTCCAGATATTAGTTCTAGTTTTAGCAGTGCTTAAACACAATGTCCAGACACTTAAGACTATGACCAGAGCCACAAAAAAGTTCAAACAAAACTGTTTGGAATTTTCGCATGAAGAACAAATAGAAAAGAGGTCATTGCTTTGAGGTCTAAAATGTTTATTTGAAAATAGCACTTGAAAATTTAAGTTGACGACACACCACAGTACCTTAGCCTTCATAACACGTAAAGTTTTTCATGACTGATAAATACCACTTTTTTCCTCCAAAACACAATGGATTATGCATTTCGCATTGGATGTTTTCACTTCAGCCTGAAATTCACCCTTTTTCACTGACAAAGGCTTTAGTCAAGCTTATGTAAAGAAATATTCAAAAAATGAGGAGAAAGTTATCAGAGTATCATCCTCCAAAACTAGTCAGTTAAATCACGAAAATTCCCACATACAAGAGAGCAAAATTTTCTGACAAATAGTCTCCTGGGGGAGCGCTCCACCCCCAGCCCCCATTGGTTTTGGCCCTGTGAAGGAGAAAAACTGTAACTTGGCAACAGAATGAGTCACTGTTGTGACAGTAAATGATTTACAACTGCTTTACAATTCAATTAAGTGGATAAATGACATCATGCTAGGAATTTAGATCACTTTCTATACAATTATGTCATTTGAAATGGTTTCCTCTTTATCTTTCAAATAGGTTGTAGCAATGAAACCAAAACAATGAGAAGTAACCAAGCATGCAAATTAGATAATTCAACAGCTGACTTTTCTATGAGGATTTTTGAGGATATTGTTTAGCTTTGAAGTGGGTATGTGAATGAGATAATAAATAACATAAATGATAATGGGATTACAAAGAGTTGTTTAGGAAGTTCAAATCTTCTTCTGGTTGGGAGCCAATGAAAGTTGGGTCAAGTACAATAACGTGCTTGTTGTTTTTCTAATGTTAAGCAGGACTGAGAGCAAAAAAGGTGGTCTGTGATCAGTTGATTCTGAGAAAAACTTATTGGAGAAAAAAACTTTCATGCTTAAAAGCGGGTAAAATCGCCAAGGGAGTTTAATCCATACCTCATTTCTGTCCTATGCCTCAGCCACAATTGGTTTAAGCTGATGTTAAGTTCCTCTTCCTGGTTTCATGAAACTTTTATTAGATAAGATTGCAACATTAAGCTTCTTTGTGAATCTAGAATTTCATATCACACACCAGTCTAGAATTAGTGAAGATTTGTAGATAAACTGCAAATAACGAAAACACACTATGTCCTGTAGGCCTAATCTGTTTCTTACCTGATAAAAGCTGACATTCGAAATTCTTGGCGATCCCATCAAATATTTCATTTGCAGCAAGCAACTTTTGCTCCAGTTCAGCATTAATTTCCATCAAATTTTTCAGCTCTTGGTCTCGTTCTGGTTTCCATGGTTTAGTTTGAGTATTTTTCTCTTTAGATTCCCGAGTTAAAGTTATTGACTTCGATTTTGCTTTCAGTTGATCACCGTCTGACAAGTCCTTACTTTCACTTCGAATGTCTGGAAGGCGGGGATCAAGGGTATCATCTTGCGGTGACAGTCGAGGTGGCTGGAATAAGTTTTTATCAGTTTTTAAATGTTTCAAAGCTCCTGGACATGAGCAAGTATTGCAAGTTTTCTTGCAGTAATCTCCTAAATTCTCATCAGTTTGCAGTGCTACAGAAAGATGTTTATCTGAGCTTTGCCCCAATTTCAAAACGTCCAGATTCTCATGAACAAGATCAGTTTCTTCCCGGGGGCAACTGCAAGAATCCTCGAAAATTTCTTTGCGATTTTCTTTTAAACTTGGGCTTCGATTTCCGATATTTACAATACTTACAGTACTTTCATCTTGTTCATTATTTTTCTGTGTACTTATGCAATTCTCCTGGATGTCAAGCTGACTTTTCGTTGATTTTTGAGACTTTGGACGGGACAGACAGCGTTCTTGAGTTTCCCCGTAATGACTCTCTCTGGAACTATAACCAGAACTCGCTTCATCCACATCGTCAAACCTCCTCTGCTCATCGCATCTACTTTTGTTATCCACCATAAAACTTTTTGTGCATGCAGACACGGCCATGATGGTAGTCTTCCCATCTACTGCACCAGCCTTCTGTCTGTGTACTCCATCCAAGGCCTCTCGCTCTCTGACCCGACTGTCTGTTAACCTTAGGCCCATAGTCTCGTCACTCCGTCTTGGCTCTTCCCCTACGTGCATCCTCGCAACAACTTGCTCATTATCTTTGAGTTAAATGCTTTTATTTATGCGGTATTTCCTTCGATTCTTCAGCGAACCATTTAGCTTAATTTTAACTGTTAAATAAGAGACTTTGCTTCACCTCTCTGCTTGCCAGTTCATAGCGAACTGTTTTGAGATCCCATTGCATCGCTTTGTATCGGCTTCACTCCTTAATTTATTCAAGATAAAACTGCCTTTATACGCATGTGCAGATGAATTGTCTAGAAATGTATTAGTAACTAACGCATGCGTGCAACGCGACTTTTGCTGAGAATTGGAAAAATTTTAGGTGAAAATATTTTTCGAGCAGTATGTCCATTGCCCGTCCATTTTCAACGAAAGGTTCTGCAAAATACAGCCTCGCCACACTTTTCATTTAAATCCTACAAAGGACGTCTGAAACTTCGACTTCACTTTGATTGCAATTGAATTCTGTTGTGTATTGCAAAGAAACTTACATGATATACTGTACACTAATTGTGTAAGAAACAGGGATCTGAAATCCATTCTTATAGTAAAAGCTTCTTTTAAGGTTAAAAGTTTCCTAGATTTTCATAAACTTGAATTTCACAGTTAAAAACGATGGGTGCATCACTCCCGAAAAGAAGTGCGAGATTTCTCAAAAGAATGGGATTTTCGGGGATTTGTTACAGATTTTTCTTGAAAACAAAAGGATTTTTGGCAAACATTTTGTAGAGGGATTTTTACGGAGTGATACGCCCATAGCATATAAAACTTCCTCAAGGACAACCGTTAAAAGTTTCTTGAGTTCAAGTGGCACCTGATCCAATTTATCACAGTTTTTTAATTTCTAGCAAGGGTACTACTGGTAAGAGTTTCTTTTCAAACTCTCTCGTGTGAGAAGCGTGCAACAGAGTTGATTTCAGTGTGCAAGTAACATTCTTTTGACAAAGAGGTAGCAAAACTGGTGAGAGATTCCTTCAAACTGCCTCTTGTAGCCCTACTCTAAAGTCATAGAATCATGCCATAATTAGTAGAGTAAGTAGTCACCACCGTTATATAGCTTTAGTTTTCTTGCTAATCTTAGTAAAAGTTCTTGTTGCCACGTCCGTTAGCGACGATGTTTCTTTTGCTTTGTAAGTTCTACTTAACATCAGATATCAGGCATTACTTGTAAAAAAACTCATCACAAAGTCATGAGTTCTGCTCGTAAATTCATCGCAATCCTGACCTTAGCTCTGATGTGGGACGGAATCTAGTATAGTATTGTATCCATCAGACATTGAATCGTTCCTTGTGTTGTTGTATTTACACCCTGGGTACCAGTTATTGCGTGTATTTTCTTATCTGCCATGGGGTAGTCATTGTCTTTCACTCCCCGTAATATCGTCCCTATGTAGTGTTGCATGGTAATGAAACAAGAATAGAAGAATGCAAGATTTATTGTGATATCTTTAAATGAATAAAAAAGTTCTTGTTATAGTTTTAGATATATTTCTGTATTCATGTTTTGTTGAATGAAAAGTTTAGATTCGTTCAGTGCTTTAGACGACGCTCCTGTTAAGTGTTGCAAGTCTGCTTGGAATTGAGCTGTAACACTTATTCAAATTGGTTTTACAGTCAGCATGTTAAAATGATTGTAAAGGCTATGAGTTACGAAGTTTTTATGATCTCTAGGGTTAACCTTGGTTACTGGGGTGTCCACTGCACAGCTCTTTAATGTTTACCAGTACTATCTGATTTCAGCTTCAAAGAAATTACTTTAACTATGAAATATCGCCTCAAGTGATATATTTCTTATCACGTAAAAGGGCACTCCTCACTGCTTATAAAAATTAAACCTTGGGCCTGCCTGTTACCTTCTTGGGAAGCAAGACAAATTAGAGGATATCTCTTTCTGTCCCTCGAAAGAATGGAAAGACAAAAAGGCAAATATCGTTCAATCACAAGTTCTCAAACCACTCTACAATAATGTCAACCGATCGTTATATCCAAGCAACGGTTTGGGTAACTTTTCACTTGTGCTGGCTAGTGACATACGCTTCATGTAGTGAATGATCGGCCAGTGGATCAGATTTTGGATGACCTGATGTCTTCATGAGGGCTGTAGCAGGAACGATGGCAATACGAATGCCACTCTGCAGTGAGAACATGATCTTTGTGTATTCGTCATCTGTGAAAGAGGAATATACAATATAACAAGTCAATAAGATAACAAAGATATCGAAGGCTAACTTAGATCATAGATAATAGAACAATCACTGTTCTATTATCTTTGCTTAGATTACGACATTTCAAAAATCGAGAATTCCACGATCCACTCTGGTCCATGATTTCTTTGGCATTGACATTCAAATTCTATGCAATTGTCAGTTTCAGAATTTCAATAGCAAGTAAATCATGGACCAGAATGGAATGTGGAACTTGGTTCCCATACGAACCCTTTCTAGCATTTTCCTGATTTCTTGTTCTGCAAGATGTGTGGTATTACCAAACAAGTTTTTTTATTGAATTTTGCCTTTGACTGATGGATAAATATTTTAGTCTAGATCATCGACCGCATACTTTCTATTCTACAGCCCTCCAAACGCGTAAATTTTCCTTTGACTCATCCGCTAGAACTTGCTCTAACGATTCGCTTTCATTTCATCATTACAATATAGTGACAAGCAGTGGTGGCACCAGGGGAGGGCTAGAGGAGGCAAAAACCCTTTGCCAGAAGCATAAAGCCCCTTGTCGGAGAAAATTTTTGGTTTCTGTGGAAGGAAATTTGGCAACATGATGTGCGAAAACTGCATTTTTTAGCCATTGAGCTCCCTTGTCGGAAACGCCTGCCCCTCCGTTGGAAGATTTCTGGCGCCACTCCTGGTCATAAAGTGTAGTCATCATTATTATGAACACTGTCATTATTTTCATATCACTGAGTGCTTTGTTTGAAAATTACCAAAATTCTTCAAATAAGAGACACTGCAAAGTTTATTTTATAACATGGCCGGTGCAAATGTAGCGGGGCAAGAGCTTATCTTGTACAGAAGTATGTCAACACTTTTCATAAAGCAAATATGAGCGAGAGGCAGTAACATTTTATGAGCTCAAGATGAAGTTTAAAATGTAACATTGTCTATTTTGGGGACAAAATCGTCAATCATACAAGATGAGAAACGCTAGGAAGGAATGTGTATAAAATTATAAAATTTCCTGGTCAGTTTTTTTGCAAGAGCGATTCATCAGTGATATCTCTTCATCTTCAAAGTTAATCTTTTCGTTGGCAAAGATTCGTAAGGACATGAATTGATCGTTGGTTAATTTTAACGGTGGTCCTGTAAAACATCTGTTGTCCATGAATACGTAGCAGAGACCTTTTTTTAACACAAAGTGACGGGGCTGTTGGTTATTTGCTATAGTTTCATACTGGGCTACCAGAGTTTTTTGCAAGAATTTTTCTTCTCCACTGACCATGTCACATAATAAACCTTGCACTCTCCCTAAGGCCTACCTCCAAAGTTCTTTTTCGGCATGTAGATCAAAGACTAGCCAAATTTGATTTTCAGAGAGTATGAAATCGCAGCGGGGCTGCAAAGGACCCTGGGTAACAATAAATCTTTGAATAACACATAGTATTGCTAAAATTTACAACAGCACTGATAAGACTAGTTTACCTGGATCGACACTGACTCGTCTGAATTTGTCGCTTTTCAAAGCTTGTTTCCTGATCTCAATTTGCATAGAACGAGTTGTTTTAGCAGATGAAGGGCACACTGGTAATTTTTCCTTTGGAAGTATGCGATACACGCAGAACCTCATGAAAAAAGAAAATTATTCATAGTATATAGCATTTTGTAATTAGTTTTAGAAAAATTCATGAATTTCTTGTTGATTGATGGTGATATGTTCGATTCTGCCCGATTTAGTTTTTACATATAGGTTGACATGCTGGGGGCTCCAAAGATACCATGAAAGGACGAGCGAATTTAAACAACAGAACATAACATGATGGCCTAAAGTCCAACGACCACAAAATCCTAACCCACAACAACAACATCGGCTACTTCGCATGGCCGCGTGCGAAACGTAACGAGATTGAATAAATACTGCTGTCATAATATTACAAATAGTCTACGTGATTTTGTGATCTTTAAATCGCATGATATTTTCTGTGACTTTTTTGTGATTTTATTCATTCTTAGCAATTTCTATGATTTTCAGTAATTTTTCTGTGATTTTGTGATTTGGTGATTTTTGTTTGTGATTTTTATGTGATTTCAAGGAAGATGTACGAAGAGAAAGTAAGCGATTTGCCACTCGGTCATGACATGGTTTGCCGTGATAATAAAACAATGTCAATCTCTTGGACTTTCTCAATCTTTTACGCCATCATACAATATAAATTGTAACGCTGAAATGTAATTCATGCAGTCAAATTTCGACAATATCTAAAGAAATTGACCTTGTTATTGGTTTAAACGCTACAGGATAATTAAACATGTTTCACAGTTTTACAAGGTGTAGAATTCTGGACTATCCGCCAATCTTAATGAAATCTCTTTAAGTTTTATAAACGAATACCTTATAAAGATATTGTAACTAATTTTAGTTGTCGCACAGAGAGAATATAGATATCTTTCCCAATTTCTGAATGTTTTCAAATCAGAAGACGAAAAAAATCCTCGGCATGTTCAAGGCCATAGTTACTGCTTGACTCTGCCGTGAGAAAGCGAGCATTTGAAAGCATCTGATAACAGTGGCCTAGTCATGGATAATCGGCATTTCTTTGCAACGGTGGCCCTTTAGCTTTATTTCAGATGCGAGAGAACATCAAAATCGCTATCTTTCAAAGTGGCCTAGCCCATAACATTACAACAGTCGGCACTTTGAAAAACTTTACAAAGAAAATGGATCATCTTCATATCTCATTGTCTTGTTTTCTTTTGTGAAGCATGATTATTTGACTTACTGTCAGCAACGTATTTCTATATGAAGGGACATGATGCGTTGTAGTCCAAATAAGAGCTGCGTCTCCCAAATGAGTCTTATTTGGTGTCTTAAAACGGGAACCATATCGTCAAGTAATCGACGCTGCAATTTCAGGAATGTTTGATTATCAAATTCGACCAAAGCAGAAAATATGGACCCGCACTGCCATAGGTGAACTGATGAAAAAACAACAAAAGTCAGACTTTTCTATCAGTTCAAATACCGTAGAATGGATAGACTTATGCCTTTTCGTCCCTTGTTTCCTGCGTTCTTTGGTTTGCTGATATCACTTTATCAACAGGTACGGTACTCATGATATTACGCTTAAAAAGTGGGCCCACTTTTCAAAATGGGCCTCCCCATTTTGAAAAGTGAATCATAAAATTATATCACAAATTATAAAAATTGGGGGACCCTCCCCCCACTGCTTCGGTCCTGACAATGGCTCTTTCTGAGCGAATCTTGCTGCAGATCACCGTGCACTATTTCAGACTGGGATTATTACGCAACCATAGCTAAACGATTGTCTACCTTCCAGAAACTTAGCCACAGTTACAGTTGCGCAATAGCTGGCCTGGAATTTGACAATCCAACACTTAACAAATCGCCTATCACACATCATTCATAGAAGGGTTTTGGTGGGTAGGGGCTGGAAATAGGAAGAAACTGTTTCTGACACCCACTCATTATTTCACGCAGAAATGTTTGCTGACATGAATAGAAGCAGCTACAATTCTCTATCATAAAAGTATGCCTTTCAGAGATCATTCCTAAGTAATCAATGGTAGTAGACATCCACTGTCACTTCTCCGTATTTAAAGGTCATCTCCCTCTATTGTCTGGTTTGTCACAATAGTCTGAGGGCAACTTCTGTGCACTGACTAATGTCTCAAATGTAAAGATTTTCACAATTTACTGACTTTTGAACCCAAGTTAGCCGAAGCTGTCCTTTAGGATTTCCTCCGATGTCATTTCGACGTGCAAAAGTGCATGGGAACATCTTTAAAAAGTCTGCGGGTTCACTAATTTTGGACCTGGAAAGTTTCAAAAGAGCATTGTTCTTTTTGGAGCATTGTATCCTTGAAAAATTTTCATTTTAAGATCTCAATCGATTGTTACATACAGTACAGTTCAGTATATTAGCCTTACAACAGTTCTATACATCGTAATAAGAATTCTTGAGTCACATAACGACTGTCGAATGTAAAATCATCCTCCGATGAGAATGTAACTTCAAGAGGCCGCAGTGTGTCTTGTTCTTTGCGTCCACCTTCTTCATAGTAAGCACTTTTAGTTTCAAGCTGTTTTTAAAGACTATGAATTTTCTGACAAGAATGCCATTTCTTACCTTTCTTCGGCAGGAAAAACATGCCGATATGCGCAAGGCCTGTACTTTATATACCACAAACGCTAAAGGGGACTGTCGAAGGCCGACCAGATGAGCTTCTTTAAACTGAGAGAATAATTTTTAAATTTCCAGGTATTAAATCATACATTATCGAAAACAACAATCCTGAGCCTGATACATTTAATTTACTAATGACCATCGCTTAAAAAGGTTAGTCTAGTACTTTTAGACAAGCATTGTCAGAAATTGGAGTTGTCTAATGTTTCCAAGCAGGTTTCAAATGGGCAGTTTTAGATTTCAAGTTTAAACTATAGTTTTGAATTTCAAATTTGACAGTCGTTTCAAATATCTTACAAGATAGTTGTCTTACAACCATTCTCCAACCATGTTTACCAGGTGAGCTGGCGAAGCTTGTACCTTTTGAAAATACAAGGATACAAAGAACATAAGCTGAGCACACTATTTTAATACAAAACAGCATGGGACAGCCGATTAACTCTGTCGAATTTTCTTACATAAGAAACTGGGAGCATCAGCCAGTGCTGTGGGCTTCACAACATTATAAGATTTCGAGTACTCAGAGCTCCTTACGAGTTTCTTATGGTTTCTTATCAGCTCAACAACAACATTTTACTTCTTGCACCCCTGTGAACGTTTGAAAACGACGATTTTCTAAGCCTTGTCAATGTTCAGACTATCCCTACCCAAGTAGGGCCCAAATATCATCATACAGGAAACAAATGGAAATAAAGGAACTGTATGCTAAGAACTTTCTTGAGTAAACAACTAGTTTTACAATGATTTTTTCCGGTATTGGAGTTTCTCAAACTTTCAACGATCTAAGAGTTCATTTTCCTGTAAGCAGTTTCTTACAAAGAATATGTGTAGTTAATGACTGCCAAGAAATATTATGTCAACTCACTGCTTTCAAAACTATCATTATGGATTGAACCCTCCATCCCCTAACATTTTCTCGGGACAAAAGGATCTCCCTTAAGATATGAATTGAAAATTGAAATCGAAATTGAAATGGTTCCCACAAAGAGAGAGACTCCCTTGGACAGAGATAAATAGAAAAGAGAAACACAAAGTTACTTACTTTTTCCAATAATGCAACAAAGCAGTGAAAACAGAAATGGCTGCTTCGTGAAATAGGCCTCTTTCGATTATATCACACTTGATAAGGGAATATATGTTGTCTGCCATATCTGCTGGAATATTGATCTGCAAAAAATAAAAGGCTCACACGTCATGGAAAACGTTACTTCTAAAGTGAATTAGAAAAGGTACTAGGTGTTCAAAAAAAGTAAACGGTTAAAGGTAAAATTTGATGTGCGTCAGGAAATTGCGTATTCCAAATAGCCACGACTTTGTCCAAGATTAGTTAGTCTCCTGAGAGAACTCCTTCTTTCAGAAATTCCCCGGAACGCATACCCTAATTGTTTTTGTTATCTACTTGTTGTTTGTTGTAACTTTCATTTCTCATAATTTGTATTTGTTGTATCTTAGTTAATTATCTATATTCATAAAGGAAGTATGCAGTGGAATTTTTAAATTAAACTGAACAGAACTAAGACTGAATTGAAGCCAAAGCTCTGGTTTTGGAGAAAGACTAGCAACATGATTCCTTGTAGCTACCTGTTCAACGCTTTTAATCTAATGTTTTCATTTTCAGTCACACAAGGGTTCACAACCAAAAGAAACTGTTGAGGAGATGAACCTCAGTAAGTCCGGTGAATTTGAAGTGACGTCATTTTTGATTCTTTCACACATGCGTAATAGGGTTTTATGAAGCGCAGGAATTTCAAAATTAAAAGTTCAGAAATGACCGTTGGAGTAATGGCGGGAGGAAATCAGAGAGCTGCTGCCATGGCACAGCACACAAATGGATAAAGGGAAATAGGGCCTAAAATCTTACGAAAAGTCCGAAGAAGCATGGAATATCTTCCATACTTCACACGTCAGAATAAAATCGAATGTCGCTTCGAATGCCACTTAGAACGTCGTTTCGCTTCGAAAAGTCGAATTTGGAGCTAATGAGTCAATCAAAAGCTAAGAATAGGCACATGGGTTGACCATATTAAGAAAGTAGCGCATAAACATCATCCGGTTGAATGCGACAAATCGAGATTCATGTAATAAGTAATGAACATATAACAGAGATGTGTCGAAAAGCAATGTATGGACTGTACAGATTGAAACAAGTCAGGAAAGTTTTAACAGATGAGGCTGCAGAAACAATAGCTGTGGGTATAGTAATGTCCCACCTAGACTATTCAGATGCAATTTTGATAGGCGTGCCACAACAAGAAATCAATAGACTGCAAAGAGTACAGGTATTAGCAGCCAGAGCTGTACTAAGAAGGAAAGCTCATGCAAGTAGCACAAGATGTCTAAAACAACTTCATTGGTTACCATACATCTCAAAATTGAACACAAAGTTATAACCCTAGTTTTTAAGGCACTGAAAGGCACAGCTCCTCAATACCTGAAAGATATGCTGAAACTAAGTAAAACTGTTAGACTTTGAAGATCAAACAACATGTACATGAAGCTAGATATTCCCATACTAAAAGAGAGAATCAATTGCAAACAGATCATTCAATGTAATGAGACCACAACGAAGGAAAGCAATGCGTTGATGTTGAAACATTTAAGAAAAAGTTAAAGACATTCTTTTTCAATAAGTTTTGAATGGACACAGGTTTTTAGGAGCTTTGAGGAAGTGTGAAGCGCACTTGAAGATGTTACATCAAAACTGTGCAATATTAAGTGATTCATTTGTATTTGTATTTTGTGCAAGTCTAGTTTGGAGGTGGCGGCAGATTTGGACTTCCAACATCATTTCATTTTCATTTCATTTCATTTCACTTTTTTCATTTTCATTTCATTTTATTAAGGAGGGTAGCCCTTCAACCAGAGTTGTTTTACAAGGGGCCCTCCACTAAAAACATTAATATACAATTACCGAATAAAAAGCCAAAATTACAATATAAAAACCATAATATAAAAACCTAATACAATGTTTACAAAATCTAACATAATAGAAAGGGAAAAAGAAACACTCCTAAATAGATTTTTAAAACTATTCAGGGAAGAGCCTGTTTGGTATCGGCAGGAAGTTCGTTCCACACTTGCTCCACGATAGGAAAAGCATTTTTGCCCATTACTTGACTTTTTCATGGGTAATCTTAAATCTGTCTCTGAATTGCGCAGGACATACGAAGAGCACTTTGAGTTTCGGGTGAGAAGGTCACACAAGTATTGGGGAGCCAGTTCATGCAGGGACTTGAAGACCATTATTTTAGATTCACTAGCGATGAGTTGTTCAATGGTCTTCCAGCCCAGCTGGTCGATAAGTGGTCTGCTTGGGGTATCAAAGCTGCTGTTGGTTATAATTCTTGCAGCTCGGTTTTGAAGTTTTTGCAACTGATTAAGCTCAGTCGAACAGGCACAACCCCAAACAGAGCAACAATATCGAAGGTGTGGCTCAACAATACCTGTGTAAAGAGTCTTCGATGTTTCCTTCGGTAGGAACGTCTTGGCATGTTTTAAAAAGCCAATAGCTCTAGAAACTCTTTGGTAGCTCTTTGGTAGGGACAGTCTTGATGTGTTCCTTCCAGTTAAGAGAGTTGTCGATCTGCACACCAAGGTATTTTGTTTTTTGGATTATTTCGAGCTCATTGTCGCGAATTTTCAAATCCAAGTCTTCATTTCGACTTTTGAGGATATTATGCTTTTGCTTGGTGGAGACAAGCATGGAATTTGTTTTTGCAACGTTTAAGGAGAGCTTGTTGCCTTGAAGCCAAGTATCCAGTTGTTTGAGGTCGTTATTAGTGGCCTCGTTCAACACATCTATGTCCGAAGACAGGTAGCACAGACTTGTGTCATCAGCATACATGGAAACAGCTGAATTTTGGACAGCTTGCGGCAGATCATTGATATAAATAATGAAAAGAAGGGGACCCAGACATGAGCCTTGGGGAACACCAACATCTATACCCTCAATTTTTGAACTGACACCGTTGACCCGACAGAATTGTTTTCGATTGCACAGGTATGATCTGAACCATGTGAGTTCCCGCTGTTGGACTCCATAGTGCACCAATTTCTGGCAGAGAATCTCATTGTCAACAGTATCAAAAGCGTTTTTAAGATCAATGAAAACAAGGCCAACAAGCTTACCAAGATCCAGCCCATTGTACCAGTCATCTGTATTTTTAAGTAAGTGAGTTACAGTAGAATGGAGGCGTAAGTAGGCAGATTGGCCAGATGAAAACAAACCATTATCTTCCATATGCTTGTACACCTGATTGGCTACAAGTTTTTCAAAGAGCCTTGAAATGACAGGTAAGACTGATATAGGGCGATAGTTTGACTTTTCAGCCCTATCTCCATTTTTGTAAATAGGAGTAACCCTAGCAATTTTCCATGAGTCAGGAAAGATACTTGTTTCAATTGATGTATTAAACATGAATGCAAGGGAATTTTCAATGAAGGGTAAAGCAAGCTTCAAGAAGTAGCTAGAAATATCTCGGAGAAGAATTTGAAGATGCAATTATTGGGCCTACGCTCCAAATCTTTTAATCGGTTTAAAAATGTAAATGTTAAATGCCATGGCCAATTTCTCTCCATTAAATAGGTTGAAAGAGACCTCAGCTACTTATCTATAATTTCACCGTGCCAATGTTCAGATACCTTGAATAATTTTCGAAATTACAGCGCATTTCATTTTTCAACTTATTCGAGGATGTGGCGCTATCAGTGGCAGCGCCAGCTCTAAAAATCCGAAAGAGGAGGGGGGATTTTGACGTAGCTTTTCAGTCTAACGGTATACCCAACAAATTCTGTGTCAGTTTTCTTTGACAATTTTTGCCGACTTTCAAGTCCTCCAGTCCCCCCGTGGCGCCGCCACTCGGCGTTATCAAAATTCTAAACAGTATATCAGAAAAGTTTCAGACTTGTGCCTATTTAGTAGACATTCGTAAGCAATGGCCTTCTTGGAAATATTCTACGTTTTGTAAAAAAAAGTTCAGAAATCACGATATAATCAAATATTTTTAAAGAAATATTTCAAGTTCTTTGTAGAAATATTTCAGTAATGCTTAAAAAAGAGAAAAACATTATTTCTGAAGAAGTCCACACATAGAGTAATAGCGAATAAGGTAAACTTTCTTTGTTGTCACAAATTTTACATCAACCTATCTAAAGATTGGGGACCTATGCTTTTTTGCACACGAACGTCAGTGTTAGGTAGACAGACTGATTTTTTTAACATATAACTGCATGTACAGAGTCCAAAACTCATTGGAAACATTATCTGTCTGGACATAGCAAAATGTAAGCGATAGCGTGTCTGGCAGATTTACTCTGCTACCTTTATGTTATATAAGACTGGACTTATTATTTATGTTCTAGTCTAGCTGCTGCTTTTGGTACCTTAACTGATGACAAAAAAACTAGACTAAAGTCTGCCTCAAATTAGAAGTGAAACTGTCTGCAAATAAGAACAACCGGAATGTTCTCCATGATTAATTTTACGTTTTCGCAAATCTCAAGTGACATCTTATTTGGGACAGACTTCAATTTCGTGATCTGTTCTGGTTTCCCAACATTACGATCTGTTCTGTCATCATAAAGGTGGGTGGGTTATCCGAAATTTGGGGGCACACTCTAGGGGACGACCCTAATCGATACTTGACAACGTTGACTGGAAATAAATTGTCTTTTAGGCTGAGTAAACTATACATGGACGGACTTGTCAAAATCTTCTGGTTCCCTTATTCAAAATCTTAGTTGATGATTTGGTGACAAAAGCATTGAACAAAAAGAAAGACAGGGAAACGGACATTTCCTCATTGCGATACTATTCCTTCTTTTCTAGACAATGAGAAGCAATCATTTCACGACAGGTGTTAACACAAGGTAGAATGCTGAATACTTCATCGTCTAGACCTGCAGTATTGGAAATCAAACAAGACGTGTCGGGTAACGTCTACACAAGGACACTTAGGAGGAGCGTAAACGTTGATTGAAAACAGCGCATTCCTTCATGGTCTTTAGAATAAACGAGCCAAATGTACGTAATGGCATGGGGTGTGCCAAAGAATTCCTTCGCCATTGACAACCGTGTGAAAGAATTTCATTTCTGTTACTCCAAGAACACAAAGTCAAACAAAGACGGACATGTGACTCAGTACTTTATGAAGCAGATGATCTGTCACAAAATGAAATAAAAAAGTCAGCCGAATATATACATTTTGAAATATGTAAAATACTTCGCTTTTTGTTGAAAGTCAAAGAGGCAAAATCCAATTGGCACGACCTGTAAATTTCGACTAACATTTTTTCTATTCGCCCATGTAAGTGTAGCTCATTTCAAATGACAAATCCAGGGTTGCTTAAAAATACTATTGCAAAACAAATGTACCTACTGTTCAAGTAAAATCTCAACGTCCTTCTACCTTTGGCACTCTTAACTGCAGTCGTTGGCGCAAAACATTTCATTACTTGGGCCTCGCCGCAGACCCGCATCAACTGTCTATCTGCATAAACATCCAATCCTCAGTATCAAAATAACACTGAATGATCTGAATCCATCCTAATGTATAACAACAACAACAACAACAATAACAACAATGCTTGCTTGCTTGTTTTCTTCTTTCTTCGCTTGCATACAAGCTACAGTTTAGAGGAAGGCTCGTGACGTCAGGACGAACCTCAAAACTGTATACTAGCCTCGCTCCGGTTGAATATTATTAACGTCACAGCGTACCGATGCTTGAGCACCATGAAGTCATTGTATACCAAGACTTAAAGCCTAGAGTTTGCTGCACTGTGCTCTTTGATTTGATGATGGTGCTCTGAACAAGGCTTTATTACCACAGGGATACAAGGTAATCATCATCGTTGGTTTACTGTGTACCACTGGGCTCATTTTCAATTCTTTCTTATTCATTTAGAAAAACTGACGAAAAGCGAAAACAGAGGATAAGTATGATACAATATTCATAGCGGTACAATCTTTTATTTAATACAAACCAACCAAGC
The DNA here is from genome assembly GCA_964019985.1 of Aurelia sp. 4 Dawson et al 2005. Classification (NCBI taxonomy): domain Eukaryota; kingdom Metazoa; phylum Cnidaria; class Scyphozoa; order Semaeostomeae; family Ulmaridae; genus Aurelia; species Aurelia sp. 4 Dawson et al 2005. The sequence continues at coordinate 25,441,027 of OZ026495.1, read as the reverse complement.
CCGGATTCGTCGGAAGGAGTAAAGACAAGAAAAGAAAAGAATGGAAGGCATGAAACGACTCACCTGAATACGAGGCGGCACCTGTGAATCAATAAAACATTTCATGATGGCCTTTGCTTTTTTCGTTACAATCATCTCGTCATCTTTTGTATAGCATCCAAGCTTTGCTAACAGAACAACTGCATCTGAAAACTCTTCATACCTAAAACAAGGTAACGACATGAAATAATAGACCACTGCGCAAGTCAAAGGCAAAGGCCCTGTTCGCGTTCATTGCTTCTCAATTAGCATGGGGGTGAGGAGCTCCAATTCGAATTCCGTAACTCTTATGCGATCCCGAGATGCAGTGGGAACAGCTCCGTCGCATTCGATTGCGGAATGATGGATCAAACAAAAAAGTATGAAGAATGAATGAAGTAATTTTGCATGCTATCAATAGTCACAGAGGAGGAAATTTTGAGATGAGTTATCTTTACCATCAGTGAGAAAACATTTAAACAACACTAGCAGATTACATGGACTTCCCAAGTCTTAGTTACAGCTGGATAAAAAACGAAGGAAAAACCTTCACTCCTTTCCACATTTATCTTTGATTCATAACGGGCATTCGGGCATGGTTGTCTTGAAAATACATGATTCACTTTTGGCATCTCTAAATTTAAAATCAACACTCTTTCCTTTATTTAGTTTCACGCATTGGCACTTCCCTTCCTCGTCCCTTTCATGAAGAGACTCATGAAAGTTCTCTACTTCGCACCCCCTTAGCAATCTTTGGAACATCCTGGCATTTGGAGAGCTGCTAAGAGATGCTAAGATTAAGGTTTACACTTTGACGGCTGGACGTGTAACAGCAACTGCAACTTCTAAAGAAATTGATAAAAAAATAATAACGACGCTGAAAATAGCACTATGAGAGACATTCCCAGGAATACAATATTTTGGGAAATTGGTCCAAAAGTAGAAAATTCAAAATACTTCAAGTTTGGCGTGGGTATGAATAATTTAGGGCTTAACTGCATTTCAAAAATTTGATCATTTCATACCGTTCGACCTCCGTCCAGAACCGAAGATCTTGAAGAAGTCTTGATGTATCAACAAGTTTATTAGTAGAGCTAATGATCACTCTCTGACATTCTTCTCCCAATTCTTTGGCTGCAAAAAAATTGATGCAGTAAAATATTATGCTTAAAATTGTATCATTTACGTCATAGGAATCAAATATTTGCAAAACATTGCATGATTGGTGGATGCATCTGTTGTTTGACTTAGTCCGAAGGAGGTACCCCTTAACTTTCAATAAGGGAGGATTCGTGGCAATATTTCATTGCTGGACCCTGAACCTCAAACATTGAGTCTCAACGTATGGAGACCCTAAATATTGTCATGTATTCCTAGGCCCTTTTACAGATCGACATAAATTGAATGGGTAACTGTAATGACTCGCACCAATATGCACAATTTTTCCTTTCTTCAGGCTTGTGGACCCCAAATACTGAATTATTGTTCACAGTTCACAGACCCCAATGTATCGATTTTGACGTAGTATCTGACACCCCAAATATTGGCACGGATTCCCCCACGTATTGAAAGTTATTGAGTACTCCTAGAATTTAGTCAATTGAAAGAAGCTTCAGCTTCAGGTACCTTTTTATAAGTGCTTATTGTCAAGCCTAGATATCTGGATTATTTTCAGAATCATTGCGTTTTTCTTTCTATTTAAAGAAATTTTTGAAAAACATCAAATCGTTGTGAATCATAAATTATTGGAGAAAAATGGTACAACCTTAAGGAAATCCATAATTTACGAACGTGTACGATACAGTATAACCCCGCAAACTAAAACATACTTTTCTAAGAGACAGAACTGGATAGGTTCTGAAAAATGAAGTACTTATGACATTTCCATGGCGCTTCTTATTGCAAGGACACTTGTGACTATGATGAATATGTAGCTAAAGTATACTATGTGTTAAATAAACTTGAGGGTATAATGACTGCATTTAAATATTAGAGAGCATACATAGTATTTTTGTTGACAAATTAGTTTATATCATACAGCTTGATAAAACAATTTGCATATCCCTGAAAACTGTTAGAGGTGCTCAGTTATCAATTGTTGGGAATGTGTTTACACTGATATGATAAAATTTTGTTCGATTCAGATTCTCGTTTTCAATTATATAAAATACGTCTTACTTTCTACAATGAGTTACTAAACTACACCAAAGGGACGATATAATTCAGATCCTTTTGCAGAATAACTTAAAGTCTATTTAATCATTTGTATTCAAATCGAATTTTGGCGTGTTCAAAATTGTGACGTTGTTATGATGCTCCGCATATGTTCTATTCTTGAAAACAGCATGATAAAAAATTATTTCAGCATGAACGTTTTAAAGGTTCTAAAGAGTCATTGTCTCCCAAAGTCCTTTGCGGGCAGGGCGAAGCTTTACACTGTCTGAAATTGTTGGACATACGAATCATCGATGTTCACAGCAACGGTCATCCCCAAAAAGGAAACGTGTCATCATGAGCAGAAAGCATGTTTGGCGTGTGAAAAGAATGTTGGCGGAGAATCCAATCACAATCAAAACGAAGATTAGCACATGGTAATAGATTCTTCAGCTGTTGATCTGCTTTGAACATTACCAGCACAACAGAAAGCTCAGACAAAAGGGGCAGTCCTCAGTATCCTCAAAAAACCAAGGATCTACATTACAAATAGTCGAATGGATAGAAAAGTTTTGATTTAGTTGGACTGCTCTATCAGTTCAAAAACTGCCTTATAAATCTATAGATCCTACCTGGGTCAAACTTATTTACAGACAGCCTGAAATTGTAACGTGCCCGCAAAGCACTATGGGTGCCAATGGCTCTTTTACTGTAGAGCAAAGACATAATCGTGGACAACCTACCTCGTCTTACGTTCAGCTTGTGTTGCAGTCTCAAATAATTCTGGAAATTTTTATGAGTCTTTTTGTTTGAAATTCCCCGCTTGAAGCTGATAATATTCCGGGTAAACATTTTCCAAAACTCAGTCTGCAAAATAACAGTTAGTTTGTTACAGAGTTATAAAGATATGATATTTTGTGTTGTAATGTGCAATTTCTACTCGCTCAGGTCAAACTTTTGAGAAACTTTTTTTCTTTGAGTCAACAGAAATAGAAATTTCTTTATTTGTTACCATTTGGGCGATGAATTATGATGCAGTTTCTATTAGTGCTACAGATATGATCTTCGACATACAGCACAATTTTTGAAAGGAGAAGAGTTGTATTTGGTTCAAAAATCAAAACGTAAAATTATAGTGAATATTACTCAGGAATAAACGTTCAACACAAATTCTTCCTTAACACTTGTAAAAAATAAACTTTCAAAGATTTCTCAGCACTCCTTAAGATAGCCTCCTCGGAATTTGTTTCTTGATTAAAAGGAACAACAGGTCTGTTGTTTGAAGAGGTCAAACAATAGATCTAAAGAAGGGACTGGGGACCGCTGCTCACTCAGCTAGTATGTGTAAAGAGGCCTCATCACAGATCAGTTTCTCACTTGAAGAAACGTGCATGTATTAACCGTTTGAGGACCAAAATCACATGCATTATATGCAAGTATTCCATGGACTATCACTATCTTGAAAATCAATTCATGTTTTGTCAAAAAGTTTAGAAATAACGATGGTATAAGTTTCATTCCAGATTTCCCTGAATTCTTAAAAAGATAAGAAAGACAATCTAATTTTGAAAAAAAGAAGACTTCTCAAAAGTCAAATGGTAAAATCATAGCGAAATAGCCAACGTATATTACAGCAACCTTGTAAAAGATTTGGAACCTATGCTGAAACACAATGGTCGGTATTCCTATGGCAGTTTTGTTTGTCCCAGTGTTCCTGTGCCCTTGGATACCCTGTATCCTTGTACTAGACCGACAAACAAAGGCTCTTGTATCCCTGTGGTAAACCATGCTCCACGAGGACTGGAATAATTCCAATAGACAATTACGCTACAGATGGCCGCGAGAATTTTTTTCCATAACACACTGCGTTCTTCAATCGAATTCCTCTAGAATCTATAAAGCTTAGTAAGTCGAAGGCAATGCATCTTGGCAAAAATTCCTCGCCGCCATCTTTAGCGCAATTGTCTATTCTGCCGTTCAAAATGTCTGAATCACATGGCACATGGGTTCAAGAAAATAAGGCGAGCAAAGGATGACGGCTAACCAGGGTCCTTTACGAGAAATCAATACACTCTTTCAAGAAAATAACAAATGTTTATTAACATACATATCTATTTTTAAATGATCTGCCACGTGATGTTCCGCCTCCTGCTTGCTCTCGGAAATCCGGCAATTTTGTGATGCCCGACAATTCTTCTACCTCTGGGAATGTCGACAAGTACAGGTCATACCTAAAGTACGAGATATTTAGTTAGCAAGAGGAAACTCTTCAAGAGCCATGATCGTTTGAGGGGAATTTAAGATTTAGAGACTGTCTGAATAACAAATTTGGCCTAAACAGAAACCATAAATTCAAACTACAGTTGTTAAAATGTCATAAAAGTCTTACTTTAAAGTTTTACACTCGATATATGAACAAAGCACAAATTATTGGCTGCCAATAACACAGGAAGCCCATATTACAGATTATATATTAGAGAAACATTTTGTTCAAAAAATTATCTTGCTTTCATTCACATATCATTATGTGTTATTTTCCTTTCGTTTACATTCACAGCCAACCCGTGTTATTTGTGAATTAATAAATTCTAAAAGGAGCACAAGGAAACAAGGGAGGTAAAGTAAAGTGAAAGGGAGAAGAAAGCCTGGAAATTCTAAGGCTGCCTCGGAAATTTTGCCTGTTTAAGTGAATTACTCTGCAAGTACACAAGCGATTTGGAAATGCAAGGTCACAAAATCTAAGTTAAGATCTTGTCTAATACAATGAACTGCAAATAAAAGAACTTAAAAGCAAGACTCCTTTGCAGGAAATTTTCAAACGCTCAGCGACGACAACGGCACACGCAGGCACCTTATTAACTCATCCGTTATAAATCTAGACATAGAGCAGAGCAAGGCAATAGCGACGCATTTCTAGGCGATACAAGACAAATTCAATCTTGGTGGCAATTTACAAGCGGACAACAGGCATCAACTGAGAAACTGATGAAGTATTTAGGGAAATGCCGAAGAAAACACCAAACGACCGCCACGACCGCAAAGCAACTTGGGAAACGCCTAGTAGGATAATCATCAAATTACTGATTCGTGTCTTTGTGCTTTTTCCTTCATTTAGGCCCAATTTGTTTTCACTGTATCTACTGTACGAAAGTGACACAACCTCGCCCTGCTCTTTACGCTAAAAACAATGAAAATTCAAGCATCCTGTCATACCATTGTTCTTCCATGCTTCTTGCAACAAACGTTTGCGCTGATGTCAACATTGCTGGAGTGACTTTCTTGATATTTGGTAACTCTAGCACAATATCAGCGGTACAATCGAGCATTCTTCCTGCATCAAGAAATACGAAATCACAGAAAGGCAAGGAAATGATCGAGAAAGGTAGGGTTTAAGGCAAAGATTTTACAAAAAGACTACACTAAAATCTGTTTGAAAAGTCTTGAGATCTAAATTTCAAATCACACAAAAGCGAAGAGATTCTTTCGTACTTTAAAAGCACTTAGACCCACCAACTTGAATCTAGAATCTATTTCCAAAACATGGACTCTTGATACCTAGGAGCAAGAATGGGCCTTACTAGCCCTCTGACAAAAATGAATTAACTCTAGGCACAACGCAACCAATATAAGAAACTTAACAACAACTTTTGGTAGCAAAAACTTACTAAAATTTAAGATACTACCAACCAGTCCCTGACCTTAGTGTTCTAAGAAAAGGGAAAATTGGAAAATTTGAATGATTAGTTACCGTAATTAGTTGAAGGGCCAAAATATCTTTTGACAATTCCATTTGTTTTGTGTTGCCTGTGTCTTGCCTCTTTCGTGTTTGTCCTCATTGATTCAACAGCTTGCCAAAAGTAAATCGGAGTTTCACCATTATGTCTCACTAGGAACTTCTTAAAGGCCTCCAGTTGTGTAGGATCGTGAAGTATTTCTTGAAACGATCTGCAAAAAATATTTGTGTACATTCGGTATCGAAGCTTCACTCTCATAAATCTTCAAAACTATTACATTATTTGAATTTAGGAAATGAATGCTACTAGAAAGATTTTGCACTGAGCCTTCATTCACCTAATAACAGTAGCTTGTTTATACACGCGGCTGTCCATCTGCGCATTGGGGAACCTCTGCTCATTTCCCTTGCAATTGTGTTCTTCCAACTTTCAAAATTTTTCTTACTCGCAGATATAATTGCTCGAAATTTAATTTAAGACAGACACCAAATTTTTCTTTGCCGTTGTTTTCTTCTTAGCGCTTAGTTATTTTAATTTCAAGATGGAAGAGTTTCTTTCAGTTGATGACATAAAAAACCTTAGCCGTGGTAGGGGCTTATTCGAGGGGGGAGGTCTTATTCAAGGACTTACGGTACTTGACTACTTACTTTGGCTTAGGCAAAGGGGGCTTAGTGTTGCGATAGCGTTCGTTGTTTGCCCTCGTTACTGTCTGCATACGTTGTTCACTACTGTCCGTTGTCACATGGTTAAGTATTAGGTTTTGTTGATAATAATAATATGCCATTGAGCTTTGATATGGATTGGCTTTTCTGTAATTTTCCAACGCGCTAACTGCTTGTTGATTTAAAATTCGCAACTGGCGGGCTTGCAAACTTCCATCATAGTCTCTTCCGAATTCAAGTCCAAAATCAGTCGCATCACCATCGTCATCATCATCTTCATCTTCATCATAGCCCTCCAACAATGGTCTTGCAGCACCTAACAACAAATCGTTTAATCAGTTGATCATTTATTCAATTAATCAGCTAAACACTCCCATCACTATTATCGCTATCATCCCCATCTTTATCCTAACTCATTATGATGGTTTAACTTTTCCTTGGCCCTTTCCTCAGTATTTGTGTCACAAGAAGCATATTGCATAGATCCAACGCAGCAGAACTTTTATAACATGGCAGAAAATGCCAAATTGGCACACCTGATACAGTCATTGAAACAGCTTGCCTGAAGACATTCTACATTTGTCTCAGTACACCTTATTCCTGCCCCTACTCCTACAATATCTACATCAAAAGAAGTACCTTACATTGACCTACAGCCAAGAGAGACTTGGGTAACATGACGCAAATGGCAAATAGATACATACGTGGTACAGCTATTGAAACGGCTAGTTTGAGAGCATTCCATCTGCCTGTTGTTGACACTTGTTCTCTTCTCGTTATTCTTAAAAGATGAAATGTTTTGGTGTATTTAATTTTGGTAAAGGGTATTTCCACATCGTGATTGACAGTTTCCATTCTGTGATCCTAGGTAAAAATTACACAGGTTTCAAGTGTTGGAAACATTGCGGGAAAAATCAATGAGGCAAATCGCTCCCAAAATGGTGTACGAAGCTTTGAGATATTTTAAATCTTTCAGATTTTGAAAGCACTTTTTGAGATTGCTTGCAAGATTTTCAAAGGATTTTTAACATTTCTGGGTCTTTGTCAAAGTTTTCAAGACTTGCAAAGATTTTCGAGATTTTGCAAGATTTTGATAGATTGAAGCAATTTTTGAGGTGCACAAAGAATTGTCCAAAAATTCATTGGGAATCTTTAGCATTTTTCGTGGGAGGAGTCTGGGAGCATTTAGATTTGCCCCAAGTTTATTTCGTTATCTGCAATAAGTAATCTAAAAGCTGGAGACGAAATATTTCGCTCTTCCCTTCCTATATTTTTTTGACGAAATAGAGTTGGGGGAGTCTACGGAGAGTTGTCGATTTTCGAAGATTCTTACAATTTTGTTTGGAATTTCTCACATTTTGTGAAAGTCTCACGGATTATCAACAGTTTACGAGATTTTGGGCATTTTGAAGATTTCAAGGAATTTTACACAAGCACACTAGATTGTTCGAGTGATTTGCCCCTTGGATGAATACTACGTTTCACATAGGCAAACTTGTACTTACAACTGCAACCATGCTTTCGTCATTGACTTAATAAAATTCAACTAAACTTCCCAAGTCTTGATGAAGATAAGATCAGGGAACACACCCTTACAAACTGGTTAATGAGTGTTTTTCTATAGCCATGGGCAATAAACCACCGTGTTTGAAGCTTAGAAATTAAAGTTCATAACCTCGATATTACTGCTTTCTTTGCTGCTTTCTCTTCGGCCTAAGCCTAACCAGTGCTAGAAATCAAATTCAAATGGCTTCTGCGCGTCTAAACAGTTAGCTCCTACACAGCATTCATCCTTATTTCAAACTTCTTCTTATACATATCTTGGTGTTATAACATCATAAGTGAAGTTTGAAATGAGAATGAACGCTGCGTTGAAGCTAAGTTGTCAGACGTACGCACAGGAGCCATTCTAATTTGATTTTAAGCACTGGTTTGGCTTGGCCCAAAGAGAAAAACATGAAGAAACTCTGGAAATATCGAGGTGATAAACTTTAATTTCTAATCCACAAACACCGTGCGTTATTGCCCTGAATGCAGACATATTTTTGATTCGGCAGAGATCTAAAATAGGTAGATATTATTCAAGTCTCTCTTAACTCATAAGTCGCGCGAAAATATCCGCGAACACGACACTGAAGTCCTTTGCGTAGGTCATCTTAGGTAAATCTAATCTAATTCGCAAATAACTGTCTGTATACAACATACCACCATTGTAGCAAATCTTTCATCATCTAACTCCAAGAAGTTTTCCCACAGAGGCATCAATGCCTGCAAGAAATAGTTCTTGTTAATGACAATCTGCGAGATATCTGTGTTGCGGATGCTCAGACGCATAATTCAAATCTCTTGTATCCCTGCTTGATAACGGCCTGTGCTCGAAACGTCGCTTCTTTCAATTCGCATCAAAGTGCTTAAATTTTATGTTATTTACTCGTTTATCTTTGCATAATGGCACTACACGCAGCAAGAAGATTTTGATGATATAACATCATCAAAATAGAGACTACAGGGAAACAAGGGACACGGGTAAACAGTCAATCTACTCAAGTCTACAAATTGTTTGGTAAAACTTCATTAGTCGAAGTCTAAACAATCAAAATCGAATGTGATATTCCATCACTTGACAGAAAGAATTGCTGTTTCGAATATCATTTCTATTTGGAAAAAGGAACGTCCTAGCTAGACTCATTCCAAAAGTCTCTTGTTTCGCTTCCTTTGCAGACTTGTTGCAACAACAGAAGAGATAACAGCAACAAGCAAAAGCTAAAGGGACTTATGTGATGAGTCTAGGTCGTGCCTGCATGATCTAAGCCCCCAGCTTTCGCTCACTGAATTGAATTGATGGTTCATTTCATTTCATTTTCATTTATCATATTTACCCACAAATCCCTATCAGCTAATACAATAACAAGATAATACTTTGAAAAATAACAATAGTAAAAAAGAAAAATAAAAAAAAAGAACAATGTAAAAATTATATCTACAAAGAATAATATGGAATGTAACCGTGGTAAGTGCTGCTCTTCCTAGGGATCGTGCTTTGGGTTAAATGCTAGTGTAGCAAGTAGTCCTTCAGTTTCTTTTTAAATGTGAGAACTGTGGGGCTATTCCTTATATCAAGAGGTATATCATTCCACAGTTTAGCACCAGAGTAAAGAAAATTCGTTTTTGAAAATTCTATATAAGTTGTTGTTGCTTTAGTTGAAGCGGTATATCCATTCAGGTAAGGAGCGAAAACACGTCATGTAATTAGTCCAAAAAAGTCTATGGTGTCTTATAAATGCACGAACAATCTTCTCGTGGGATATCCCAAATAAACATACCTTAGCGCACTCCCAGCAAGCAGTATTCAAAGTCACAAATCCTGAATCTTTAGGCAGCTGCTCACACAATTCAGTTTGCATTTCCGGGGTAATGCAAGTCTTTCTAGGACTGTCCTCTAACAGATAAATATGAAGCAATGCTCGAGCTTGCTTCTTCCGCGTCATCGTATCCATTTGTAGTGAACTTGCAAGGAATTGCTGTGCCGCTGTCCAGAAACGGATATTTGCAAACGCTTCATCGTTTTGAAGGGAACGGACATAATCACAAAATGGTTGCCCAGCGAGCTGATCTGAAGAAAGTGCTGCCCATAAATAGTTCAGAGCTTTGTCAACTGCAAAAGGGAAAATGAAGTACATGCTAATGATATCAAACCATGGGTCGCTAGACACTGCAGCTGTGCTTGAATCCCGCAGCTGTATGCTTCTGCGGAGGATTCTCCTCTGCTGAAGCTTATTTAACAACGGTGTCAAACTAGCAATGATAAAACACAAGACAAAAACAGCTTAGAAGCCTCAATTCATAAAAACATTTTAGCATATGATCACTTGACAGCGTGTCTCATACTAGTAGACGTCATGCGAAAATTTTATCTCCGCAGGACTTAATGCGAAGTTCTCGTATCTTTCATAAATACGTGAGCTAGGTCTTCTTCTTATTCTATTCTACTAGTTAATTCATTTATTTATTTACATATGCATTCATTTATCTATCGAATGATTTATTCATTCGCATTATTTGGCTTTTTATCTTTATTATATTTATTTCATTTGATTCTTTGGTAACATTTCTACTTGTCTTATATGCATATCTGTCCATATCACAGCGCATTCCATTTCTCACTTGACGCGAAATGATGTCAATGCCCTCTTAATCCTTTTACATCTATTGTTCTACGATTGCTTCTTTCCGTAACTTTCGCACTTGATGAAGAGCAAAGCTCGAAATGTTGTCACTAACTTAGTCTTCATGCAAAGTCGAATTTTTAAATGAATTTATGCTTCTGCTGGTGAAATCAACGCACAACACACACAACAATTTTGTTTTCTATTGTCACGTGAAAATACCCACGAATACGAACAATTGAGTGTTTGCATCATTAATTTTATGTTAATCGCAAATCCCACGTGACATCAAATTTGAGACAAACCTTAATAACGCACTTAAGCCTGGTTTTCATTAAATCGTAATTCATCGCCGACCATTGTCTTAGAGCATCGGCGATCATCGGCGATCATCGGCGATGCTGTAAGACAATGATCGGCGATGAATTACGATTTAATGAAAACCAGGCTTTACTGACATAACCGTTTGAAAATGAATCTCAGAGGTGAATAGGGCTCTGTGGAGTGTTTGGCTCTCCTTCGCATTGAGAAGCAAATTCTGCACACAGGCTGTAGGGTCCTTACCATGACTATTTACAGCTAGACAGCTTCCGCCAAATCCCACAGGAAATGCAATGTTGGTTTCTACGTCATGTAGAGAGGTCCCTCGTATTGGATCTGTCAATGTTATTGCTCTTGAAATTGTGGCATCCCTGAACTTGTTACAAAGTAGTGCTATGTTATTGCCTGAAATGAGAACAAAACAAAACATATTGTTGGGGTATGGACATTTTTTATGGATGATGTTTTTTCTATGCATGTTAATCAAAGCATGATTCCTGTCTGTAACATTTTGAGCTGGCCCTGGAAACTGTAGAGGTGACGTTATTGTTATCGAACTCCATGTAAGCTAAATCTATATCGATATTCGGATAACGAGGCACTTAAATCAACGTTTTAGCTCATACCTTCTATGCAAAGTTTTCTCAAGAAGCCATAGGACGGAGACAGATGATTACTGTGATTTCTTCATTTCAGAGCATTGGAACAATGAAAAGAGCATGAAACGAACTGACGAGAGTGCGCGATGAAACGTTTTGGTTATTCAACATCGTATTCTATTGCAGTTACCGGTGAGTTTCTAACTTATTTCCTTCCTTTCAGATTAGTTAGTCCTTCTCTTGAAGGCTTCAACGATCTCTCTAGTTACGGCTTATTTTGGTTTTTGTTCTTTTACGAGAGTTAACAGTCTTTTTTCTACCTTCCGTTATACCGAACAGATGGTAAACAATCTAAATTCTGGTATATAAACATGAATTTCTGTATCAATTAAACTAATATTCCAGGCCTTATGCCACATTCACATTGCAAGTTAAGCCAGCTTAAATAAAACCAGGTTTTCGAATAAAGCCTTCTGATTGGTCAATCCAACGAATCCACTCATTTGATTGGTTGAAATTTAAACTGGCTTAAATAAAGCTGGTTTAACTGGGTCAATGTGAATGCAGTATTAAATACACTAAACAGATCGGATCTAAATTCGACTTCTACCATGTTATCTTTTTGGTGCACCAATATTGCTTGGAAATTTTTGTATTCAATTATGTATTCCGGGTCGAGCAACAAAAAGTTCCAACTTTTGAAACTTCATAGCACCAAGAGTACTTCACAGATTTGAATGATTCAAATTTCAGTTAAAGATCGAAGGATTGAAGTATCCTTGAGAATTTTTCTCAATGTCTTACCTGCACTAGAAGTATCGGTAAATTTAACTTTACAAAAATTCTTGATTGCAAAATGGCTGAAAAAGGGCCTAAAACATCGATCAAATTGTAAGGACTGTCCCTACACAGAACAATAGGCAAGGGGTGTTTCATCTCTCTGTAGAGTTATACGACATCACTTTCAAACAAATACTAAAGATTTTCAGTCTCATGACAATAAATGTACAATGGATAGCTCTCACCCACAAACAACTGTATTTTATTCAATGATCTGTGCGAGGATTCCTTTATCATTTGATCGATGTTTTAGGCCATTTTTCAGTCATTTTGCAAGCATGAAATTTTATAAAATTGAATTTACCAATATTTCCAGTGATCGTGAGACAGCGAGAAAAATCACAAAATACTTCGATTGTTTGGCTTTTAACCTGAATTGGAATCATTCAAATATGTGAAGCACTCTCCATGCTATGAATTTTCAATAGTGGGAACACTTCTCAGGCTAGTCCGGTACATTAGATAGGTCTTTGATAAATAACAGCTCACTGTTGCGACAGAGCAGAAACTGCGCAAAATGACTTCATTGAGCAGTTTGAGACAACGAAGTGTCTGGACAAATAAGCTCTTTGAAAAGATAAGGTCCAAAGAAGCAAATATCAAGTGTTGCCTAATTTCGGGAACTGTTGCAGGGAGCTAGGAGGGCTCAAACAAATTTTCGCGCATTCGTGCGCAGTTTCTACTCTATTCATTGTTGCTAAACAAGTTTAAACCTGTATAAATATGATCATGTCGTTCGTATTATTGCAAAAGTTGTTCCACGCTTGGAGAATTGTACCCACCATTTGCCATTCGAGAACTGGAAGCTCTGCTTGTTGATTTTGAACTGCTACATCTTGAAACAGTTGCGGAAATGCTCTCTTCTGTAAATAAAAATAATAACGAAAAAGAATTTTAAAATGATGATACGATCTAACGTGAACTTCAAAAAATCACAATGTCATAAAGTTCTGAAAATGGGATAGGCTTTCAATGAGAATTTTCACCATTTGGGTCTAATCTATCTATACTAAAAATTCTGTTAATGCTCAGTCGTAGGAAATATTTGATGTTACGTGATATAAACATCCCTGTAATTTGCTGTTTTCGAATAACCAAAGATAGCTCAATTGCTCTGCGATCAAAACATATATAAAAAACTGAGTTTGTATTCTTACTCAGTATTCAAGTATTAAAGTCTTAACCTTAATATGGGGTTGGGTCATAACTGACCTCCTTCTAGGGGACATCCTCATAAAGAGCCGACAATGAATTGCTCCCGCCCCACTTATTGCTAAATTTACTCACCATAGTTCATTGTTGCACTGAAAGCACTGCTCATCGTCTTTACACTGCTACAGTTGGAACAAGACGCAGATGTCCTCTCTCCTGAAACATCTAATTTTGTTACTTGTAATGCAGACTGCATATTTTTCGTTAAAAGTGTATGTGGGTTTCTTTTTTGTGCATTGTGCCAAGGAAAGGTCCTTCTACCTATCATACAAGTACCCTAGGCACTGGGAAGAGTGAAGACGTAGCTAAGAGATACAAAATCAAGACAACTGATGGGACACGTGAGGGCTACTAGGTTATAACTACTCAGGAATACAGTACTTGGACGATTATTCCAGAGAACGGACGTTTCACGAACGAATATGTTCGCATTAGAGATGTTGTTGAAAGTAAAACGCAGTTCATATTATGTACATAGTAAAGATCTAATGAACAAGTAATACTAAAATTTACACTCAATATAATTTAGAAATATTTGTCAGTAATGAAAAAATGTCAAAATTTTGAAATATCAAAGCAGCAAATTAGAACTTCCCAGCTTTTCACTCCAGGTAGCATGGTTTCTCAATCACTGAAAAATTGATATTTTGGTCTGTACTTTGAATACCTCAAACATTATAGAGTAAACATCAGCATATAGGAATCTACAGCTTCATAAGATATTCTGAGTTCTTTTACCGTGAACAAAATGGATTAGTTACTACGAAAAGAGAGAATTTTAGTGTGTAGATAAGTAATCCACTAGGCTCTTATATACGGGTGTTTACTCTGTATCTTCCTGTGCAACAACAACGCAAGCATCTAAATAACAAAGCTGTCCTCACCCTTCTCCATTACAGCACTAGCGGCTCTGCTCCTCGACTTTGCACTGCTCATTGATCTTACACTGGTACTTCTTAAACATGATCCAGACTTCCTCTCTTCTATAAGGTTGGATTTGCTGTCCAGTGGCGGCAATTTCACACTCCGGCGAGATGAATTCCGCGATTCAAATTCTGGAATATCTGTACTTTGTGTTACGAACGAGTCTGAGCTGAGAGAACCCTGAAAGACAAAATTTAATCTTAGATTCCAAACTTTTAAATCAATGCAAAAACGGTGGGTGCAAAGTTTCTCATGTCTTTTGATTGAACAGTTTGATAGAAACCTTAGCTAGGTACTTATCCATAGTTTTACCGCTGGATTTTCCAGAAATCTTGAATTTTATGAAAATATGAAAAAATTTTTGTGAGTGTTTATCAAAATTACAGCAGATATATTTCAGCTTATTTGAGGATGTGACGTTAACATCAAAAAACAACTTCAGTTTGGAAAGAATCAGAGTCTGGTCGATATCTGCAAGGGAAAGTATATTTTGTAATTTTTGTTCCAGTTTTAGAGTACTGTGGACTCAAATTTGAAAATTCCATGACCTCGAAATGGATCAGCATGACTTACGGACCTAATGTGAGTCACGCTATAAATGCAAAAAAGAGGCTTAACTCGCTCAGTAAGGTTTCAAGGAATGCCTTCACTTATCCAAATACGTATTTTGTCAAGGGAGAGCAAGGGACATCTACAAAGGTATTAGATAAAATACTTCATCACTTTTGGGACGGATAAGTTATGAACTCTGGGCAAAAATATATCTTAGTAATAAGATTCTTTCGGATAAAGACCAATTCTTTTCAAACCCAAGTTATCCCTTTACATTTCTCATATTGAAAATAAATTCCCGGTAAAAAACTCACGGCAACTTCATGAAATTTACAATATTGAGTTTCATCGTCGGATTCCTCTCTAATTGTTCCTTCAGTGTTGCCTGGACTAATTTCCTTTTCCGGTTTTGCTAAAAAGAGAAAACAAAATTGAAGCTTTGAAACTAAATTGCCTATTTTTGTTTGCATGGAGAAAGCCGATACTTTGGTGATGATTTTTTCGCTACCAATCTTGTTCGTATAGCAGGAGTGAAGAATTTGGTATCCATTATTGCCCTCAATTTCAATCCGTTCTATCAAGAGTACCTGGAGGATTGGAATGACCCAGTATTTGGTTGACAGCCAAGAGATCAAAGTATTTTTGTGATTCTTTGCCTCTTCTTAAGAAAACTTTTAATATGAGAAAAATCAACTTTACAAAAATTTCTTGTTTGTAGATTGAATGAAAAATGGCCTAAAGTACTTGATCAAATGATAGGGACTCCTCGTACAGAGCCATAAAGAAAATGCATTTTTTTTCTTTTTTCATTTCAATGTGACGAGGGTCCTTGCTATTTGATCAAGCGTATTTTTTTCAGTTATTTTGCAATCGAGAAATTTTGTAAAATTGAATTCACCGATATTTCCAGTGCTCGTAAGAGGGTGAGAAAAATCACAAAATAATTTCATTTTTCGGCTGTTAACTAAAATTTGAACGATTCAAATCCGTGAAGTATTCTTGGTGTTATGAATTTTCGAAAATGGGAACTTTTTCCTAGCTCATTCAGTATTTGAACTGTACGCTTGGTAGGGGAGTCTGGTTCCAGTTTTACAACGATGCTGACATCCCAAACAAATTCCTCTTGCTGATCCCTCTAAGTTTGAGTGGAAGTTTGAAATGAGAAGGATGTGAGAGCTGAGCTGAGATGCGAAAATAGTTTCTTCTTCAATAATGGTGGCATGGGCGGCATGGAATGGAAGTGAAGTTGTAAGGATTCAAAAATAAAGGAAAAACAGCACTGTCAAACTTTTCTCTCAATCCCGTGTTGCAGGGTACAACACAACGTGTAAGAATAAGATTTTGGTTATGATATAGGCCAAATCAACGGTGCAATATTGCAAGTAATCTGACATTATTGAGCAAAATCGTTTGATATCAAAATGTTACAAGGCAGCTTGGAACAAACTTTTACTTTTACGTTCCTCTTCTATCCCAGCCATTGCCATCTTTACAACTTCTCCAAATGTACTTGCTTTTGTAGAAGGTTTCGTCCGGAGACTTAGCCTCCATTTCTGCTTCACCCGAGATCTCCGGAGACGCTTATGTGCCAAGTACTTTGGCACCCAATATGAGATAAGAGAAGCAAATGCTAAATCTTGACATGGTGTGAGAAGTTCAGAGTTAATTACATCAATTCTGCAAGTAGATTTGTTCGACACTTTATCAAGGCATGATTTGAAAGATGATTTGAAGCCATCTGGTAATTCTAGCCATGCCCCCTGACGAATAAACTTGTCTTGAATATCTCTAATGACAAATCGCAGGCATTCAGGGGGAGTTTGTCGTCTGTATTTTTCTATGGCAAGCCAGAATGAGAATATACAATCACCAGCTGATTCATGCAAGAAAGCCTTGAGTTTCTGAATTGCGAGAACATTGCCAAGTACGCGTTGCAAGTCCAAAGAGTATTTTTCTGCAAAGTAACCAAAAGTTTAAGAAAACAGTTGGGGATTGTACTTTCTAAACAATTAGCATTGACAACCATGAATGAGAAGAAACAAGATGCTTATTCTTTGATGAAATGTCTAAACAAATTATACCTGTGTCTCCATCGTTTTGTCTGTCCAGGTCTGTCTGCCATTTCTTCTTGCAGTCTCAATTCCATTCAAATCATGGCCAACTTTGGTTTATTTTTGGTTTTCTGTTAAGTGAATTTGTCCTCGTTTGCAGTTTTGTGAAATGACGTAAAAAAACTGCAAACGAGGACAGCCCCTTTTACAAAAACCAAAAATTGTGCAATGTTTGGCCATGATTTGAATGGAACTGAGACTGCAAGATGGAATCGCAGACAGGATAACGACAAAAGACACAGGTATGACGTGTTTATACATTTCATAAAAGAATGAACATCTTGTTCCCTCTCACCAATGATAACACAAATATAATCCATTTTCAGAAATGAAGCAACAAACTACATTCCATATCTACAGTAGCGATTGAAAGAATCCATTTCCACAGGTGGAAAACGTTCTAACATCCATTTTTCAATTGACATACTGGCACAAACTTGTACTAAACTTGCATCGGAAAGTAATCTAATTTTCATTGACGGTTGTTTGTAAATGTCCTGTGGTGAGAACGAGTTGGTAAGCTTTAATGGGATGCTAAACAAACATGCATCAGTAGATATCACAAATTACAAAATAGATGAAGGAAAGGTCCCCTCAAATGATAACGTTGATATGAAAAAGGGAAAAATTTTACCAATACTAGAAATAACAAACGAAATAAATGTTTCCGTTATATGACCTGTTTAGTTTTTTTCTATCTTTTAATAGCCTGCTTACACGAGAAAGTTTCCCCCTGCAGCTTTCCGTTTCACCGGGAAACCTCGCTCAGCCGAGGTAAGATTCCTTGACCTTTCATATGAGAGAGGTTTCCCCGGCAAGCCTGCATATGAAACTACAGCGCTTTGTCTCTGACGCTAAAGGATCATTCCGGGACAATCTGTTCATATGCCGGATCTCGGCTTAATGGGCTTCCGGCTTCACTGGGAAAGTGTTGGGGAAACTTTCTACATATGAACAGTCTCCAAGAACAAATTTTGGAGGGAATATGTCGTGCTTATCTGGGGAGATTACTTGAAAAGGTTGGCCCCTTTGATCTCAAACAAAATACCAAAGCAAACATTGCGTGCACTAACCTCCAGCTTTCAATTTGGTAAACTCTGTCAACAATTTCCTGCATAATCTAAATTCATTACAAATGTCTGTTTTCAAGAAGAGTGGTCCACGCTCTTTAGCTGTAAATGATAGAGCATCATCTTGCTTGAAATCCTGTTACAAAGCGACAACAAACAAAATCACATAGAATCACCGAATGCATGAAGTTACGAGCCATACATGATATAATAGTTTTGCCGGGACATAAGCATTTTATTTTTCATTTCTTTTCAATTTTAAAAGGTGATGCATGGTAAAAGTTCGATTTCATCAATCACTCCATGTGATTTCGGAGTATCCTTCAAAGCCATATATTTGTAAAAGCATTAATTCCGATAAAATCAAAGACTTTTGAAAACATGACAACACGTCTAGAATAAATAAGGTCCTTGACACTGATGCACTGAAACAAGTTTCCATTATTTGTCTATATAACTATCATGTGACCACATCTCGTTCATGCCATGAGCCGGGAAGTACAGAACGTTGGCGACTACTCTCGTTTTACGTAGCAGGTATGGCAGGACGGGCATTCGAACTACCGAAAATTTCCATGATTCATGATATAATCAAAAGGGACAGATTTTATAACACAGTATAGCATCATTTGCTATAGAGTGACATCGAAATTCAACGCGATCATTGATTGTAAACAATGGAAAATGGAAATTCTCTACGCCAGCGCTCCCTGATTCAAAACAAACAAAACCGCAAAAGTTGTCCTGAAGCCAGTGGTACAA
Source organism: Aurelia sp. 4 Dawson et al 2005 (assembly GCA_964019985.1). Classification (NCBI taxonomy): domain Eukaryota; kingdom Metazoa; phylum Cnidaria; class Scyphozoa; order Semaeostomeae; family Ulmaridae; genus Aurelia; species Aurelia sp. 4 Dawson et al 2005. The sequence continues at coordinate 25,421,902 of OZ026495.1, read as the reverse complement.
ACTATCGCCTTGTGCATGCAAAAAGTGGCTTTTAATAGAACTCATGAATCTACGGCTGTCCCAAAAAATTGTGTTCGTTTGTGAGGCTACTACGGAGGACTCAATTACCTTAGTTTTTTGCAGCTGAGTCAAAATCTGGTTTGAGTCATCTGACACGTGGTTGTTAATTTATGGCAGAGAAAAGGCAAAATAAGGGGTTGCTTCAAAACAGCACTCCTATCATTCTCCAGCAATGTCAAAATAGAGTAGGTTTTCTAGGATAATGTTCGGGCATCGCATTAAAATTTTCACTACATTTTTTAAAAGGTTGGCAGAGCTCTCCTATGAATAGACAACACTGCTAACCCTCTAAAAGATATAGCAAAAATTTAATACGATGCTAGAACCCTTTCTTTGAAAACCTACTTTATTTTGACATTGCTGGAGAGCACTGTAAGTGCTATTTTTGAAGCAACCACTTATTTTGCATTTGTCTACCATAAATCAGCAACCACTCGTCAGATTGACTCATACAAGGTCTCAAACTCTAAGTTGAAGCCTGACCTATGCAGCTGTGTAAAAATAGAGTTGATTGAATATACAGCTCCTCCACAGCAGCTACACAAACGGGGGACAATTTTTTTGGGAAACCCTGTATAACAAAAGAAGGATGATGTCATTTTTGGTCATCCAATACATACCACACAACGTTGACCAGAAAGTGCATCAACTTCAAATAAGCCACTGCTTCGACGATAAAATATCCTCTTTGCAAAAACCTGCAAGAAAATAGCATTTATTGTTAAATAATACAACAATGAAAAATACTTCAGGTTTCAGCTTTGGCATGTACGTTTTCAGCAGGATGGTTCTAAAATAACAAATATTCTCAACATTCTAAGATAGATTTCAATGTTTTCTAATTCCTAGATCTAAATTATGACTACTTTTACGAAACAAAATTTTTACATCTGTGTTAGCTTTTGACTGATAAATTAGCATTTTAGTATTGAATATAGGCCAGGCATTTGCAATTACACAACCCTCCAAACGTGTTAACTTCTTGACTCACCCGGTACCAAAGAACATGATAGTTTATATTCACTAAAGAAACTTACGGGTAGCGAAAGAAAAGTATTGAAATAATCAACGAAGGCTTCTTCCTTCAGGAGCTTTTTGAAACCTTCGACGCTTCTTAGTCCTGCAAAGATTGAATAAAAAATTGGTAAGAGCACATTTAGGGACATGAAAATGTAGTCGATGATACAACAATATTGCAGATTTCAAATTCAGATTTGAGGATCTGTTGTTCTCAAAAAGTCTTTCATTACATGCAGAAACGTGATTGCAATGAAATGTAATCAACTGCTGTTGAAAAGCATGTGAATAGACAAAGAAAGGACAAAAGTCGGCAAAGGGTCTGTTTTGCCTATTTCAAGTCATGCCACCTTTAGAGGCCCTTTACATGAAACCCGACATGGAACTCATGCCGGCACGAATTTTCATATCGGGTGCTGGTCTGAGCTACTGTTTTGTTTACATGATGTCGGGGGAAAAATTTCATGTCGCCTGTTCATGCCGGCATGAAAAGTCATGCCGGCATGAAAATGGGATGAAAACCTCATGTAAACAGAATTTTCTCCTGTCGAGGCGATATGAAAACCAATTTGCCTTCGTTCATTGTTGTCTGTATTCTGTTTTCGTGTGGAGTCACGTGAAAAATTTATGACGTATTTGGAAGGTTTCATATCGGGTGACAAGTGACATAAGTTCATGCCGGCATGAGTTTCATGTCGGCTCTAATGTAAACAGAGCGCATTTTCATGCAGGCACGAGTTCATGCCGGCATGAGTCTCACGTCGGGTACACCGCAATGCGACGAAGAACAACAGCAAATATGTGTGAAATTAAGAAATATATGTAAGATACCAATATTTCGTCCTGCCATGCAGGACTTCTTCAGGGCTGCCATATTGTAGTTACATTGACAATATAAATATATAGCCTCTGCGTAGCCACCATATCTAGCCAATAACATGTAACCTCTCTCTTTCAAATCGAAGTCGCGAAATATTGAGAGAAGAATTGAAGAGATGCTTAATCAAGAAACTGTTCACCTGACTTGAAGTGGGTGCAAACAAGTCCATAGACCTGATTGTCAATCAAACTTTCATGATATTATCTCCATCATAAAACATTGCTCAAATAGCAAAACAATGCTTGCCAAATAACGGTGGGTGATTATTTGCAAATGGAAATCTAAAAGCTGAAGATTCGTCTTCAAATTGGCAAGTTCTCGTACAACAAACAATTAGATAAAACAAGATAGTAGCACTTTGATATGAATCGAATTTCACAATGAATTCTCGAGCATAGACCTATTGAACATATAGATTATCTATAGACTGTAGAATATATATTTTTGGCTTGATAACGGGCTATACTCGAAACTTCTTGTTTAATTAAACTCCCATCAAAGTGGATATGTTTTACTTTATGCTTCTTTATCTTCGCACATTTACACCACACGCAACAAGAGAAATTTTTCAAAGCTCCATCTGGTTAAACAGCAACTTATTCCCTCAATTATTTTGATTCGATTGGCGGATTGTTTTAAGACTTTCAAAGTTAGTAATACTGAATAAACTCACCTCGAGCGACGGAATCTCTGCCGGAGCACACAAAACTGTGCCTGGGTTCCATCTTACCGATTTCATTATGTTTGAACCAACAACTAAAGTCTCGCTTAAATACTCAATTGTGACGTCATACAAATTAACTTTAAATCATTAAGCGTAAGGTAACGATTAATTGCAATACGTCATGAATCTTGTTCTAGACTTTTCTTCCCCAATGAAAACTCGAAGCTTGCAAAAGGAAATAAAAAATTGACCCATTCACTCCTTGGATGTTGGTAAGATAGCAATTGTGGAATATCTGATCCAAAACAAAAAAATTTCTTCACCTCGAGTCTTGAAAGAAGAGAGTTGAAATTTTGAGTCTTGACAAAAGCCATTTCTGTACCGACCACTGTTCTGCTTTATCGTAATTCACCTAATTTTGCGTAAAACCCGGTTGAGGTTTCTTCACTTGATTCAAATAAATCAGCTTAAATCAGATATTACACCCTGTATCAAAATTTGAAGCAAAAAGCTTAGTTGTGGTCGAATCGAGTTAACGACCAAGTTCCATAAAATGGAGCAAAATAATCAATTTAATCTCATGTGGATTATTGAAATTACTAATTCTATGATTGGGTATTTTATCAGAAGATACACACAGAAGTCTTCGAAAATGATAGATAGCATCTTCTCTTGCCTTCGTCTGTCAATATAGACTTCGTCTGCGCTGCCTCTTTCCAAAATAGGATCAATTGCGTTCTTATCTTCGATCATAAACTGGAAACACAAAATTCTATAACAATCAACGTCAGAAGAAATCTAAGTTTGTTAAACGAAGCTACGTATAGTGAAGGTAAAAATAAGAAAGCTAGTTTGGGAATCAAGTGCTTTTAGTCTGTTGTATGGTAATTCGGTTGTTATTTGAAAATTTTAAATTGTGTCCCAAAAATTGTAGCACATGTCTTAGGCCCTGTTTATATGAGGAAAAACACCTCACCTGCCAGACCCGGGGCTGAGAGGTGAGATTCCACCTTCCAAAAGAATCCTTTGTATTTTCAGTTCGCGTTTACATGACGAACGCAACACCACCGGTATAGTGAAATCCCACCTCACCAGAGGTGGAATCTCACCTAGGTGAGGTGAAATTTTTCCATATAAACGAAACAACACCGGTATGGTGAGGTGAAATGAAATTTTTGGTTGATTCTCATTGGTCAGTTCATTCTGATTTCACGGAAGAGAGACTTTACTCCACCTCACCTCTCAGCCCCGGGGCTGACAGGTGAGGTGAAAAATCTCATGTAAACAGTCACTGAAATTTACCTCGCTTGTCAGCCCCGGGTCTGGCAGGTGAGATGTTTTTCCCAATATAAACAGGGCCTTACGGGTAAACAAAACTATCAAAAAGCTGTACGTTTAGAAAAAATCAAAATGCAGCATTTAAATCTTTTCTCTTCAAAATCTACTTGAATCTGACATTGCTGGAAAACAAATGTGTTTCGAAGCAACCACTTACTTATGGCTTTTCTCTGCCACAAAGCCGAAACCATTGATCAGATTGACTCGAACATGGCCTGTGACAGTTTGTGTGAAAAACAATAAATTAGAATAAATAATTCCTTTTCATTTTTCTTTACGATTTTGAAAGCTAGACAAAAATTATGATAATATATTACGTTAAAGATAACTGTGAACAAATATGATATAATAATTCTCAAAAATTCAAATATTTAATCACGATGATAATGATCATCATATCTGAAAATAATACACAATAGAAACAGAACAGAATTCAATAAAAAATTTCGACGATTGCGAGCATTTATTGCTGTTTAAGGCCAAAGGGAGTTAGATTGTTATCACCTTCACGACTTTCAGTGTGCAGCAAAATTACTGAAGCCTGCCTAATTCTATTCTTTATATTGTCTTATTCATCCAATCAGCGCCACGACAGAGTGCCTTTATATGCTTTTACATGGCGAAGCATATCACTAGCAAGCAATCAGGTAATTAAGGCGATTTCTCTGAGGTCAGTCTTACCGTCATTCAATTTGATCTCCTTCAAACAGCGAAGCAACTCAACAGCGAGTAGTCAGGTTAATCAGCGCGAGTTCCCTCAAGTCGTACCTTCATTGCTGCATCCATGCAGCAATCTATCAGATCTCCAAAGTGGCCGGTGTTCATGGCTCTTACGTCTTTCTCTCGATGGCGTGAAATAAACTTCAGCTAATTTGCTATGATTCAACCATTAAACTTTTCGGGAATCTTGTATATTTTCAGAAATTACAGCGCATCTTTTATCTCTTGACTAGTCTGAGGATGTCATGCCATGAAATTTCTGAATCATAAGCCAGAAGAGGGAAAGACCCATACTTTATACCATATTGTGGACATCCATAAACTATGATTTTCTTAGAAGTAATTCGACGTTTCCTCAAAAAGTTTAGAAATCACGAAAGTTCTAGATTTTGCTTGACACTATTCTCAATTTCTTACAAAAAGAAGGAAAACGCTCTTATTCTGAAAACACACTCAAGATTTCAGAGAAGTCCAACAGTTAAATAGATTGCTACGAATTGCTACAGTTCATTCAAGTCAAAAGAATGCAACAACCTTTTACACAAGCCTTTTTGAGGATCTGATGCCAGTGCTTAGCTGTCAGGAATTAACGAATCACATTTTTGTTTCCGCTTGATCATGCGTGATGAGGACTAATTTTCCCATCGTATTTCCTGACTCCAAGTCTTTATGCGCAATTGATGCATCTCGAAGTCGATACTCTGTTACCTTGGCAACCTTGAGCTTCCCCTCTTTAATCCAAAGCAATAAATCTTCCATGGCTTCGTTGAAAATTTGAACTTTAGAGAACATTGAGCTCAGATTGAATCCCATAACACTTTTATTATCATCTACCAGCTGAAATGGAGAAAATGCAATTTTTCAATTAACTTTCAAGATTTAGACAGATTTCTTCATATAACATGTTTATCCAAGAGTGGGATTAAGCATTTAGGGATTAGAAATAAATTTCTCGTTGATTATGAAGGATGAAAAAGGTGTAAAAATATGCCTCGAGTTATTTTCTATCAATTGTAAAATCATCTGACAAACACAAGGAGTACAAAATTTATCCCTATACTTTGGGGGGGGGGTGCTAAATTCAAATCCAGGATGAAGAAACTCATAGGAAAAAATTTTCAAAACTTTCAAAAGGTGCATTCAGAAAGAAAACAGAATTAATTCAAATTTGAAATTTATAGATCATTTTGTCCTTTTCGACAAGAATTTGTCCAGTCAGATCAAAATCATCTTCCAGCTATTGTACAGGCCTTGAGCACATTATGAAGATAACAGTTCTTGTGCCATATTAAAGAATCTGAATTTTTCAAAACAAGGATTCTTTGCCAGGAAATCATGTTGATATGCCCAAGAATGACAAAGAGAGGCACTGAAATTTCACTTTCTAAAATTGTAAACTTGCCTGCATGGGATTGAATTTTGGAATGTACATTGCATTCCAGCCAATTTTCATCCAATTCAATATAGACAAATATCCACTTGTTGATGCATCAGATTTAGGCATGACAGTATGAAATCCTGTTAAAAATGCAAGGAACTGCTCAAATTAAGGATATCACAGAAATGTAAAGCATGAAAAATGTATCAAAATCAAATAAGGAGTTTTCCCTTGGCATTTTCAAAATTTAGCATGTATATTTAAAATCCTTGAATTTCTGTTCATATAAATGGGCAGCAATGTAGCAATTTGACATCTATATGTTTACAAATTCTTGCACAATCTTCTTTATCGGCAATTCATATTTTATCCACTTTTGGAATGACATGAACTTATGATAAACCAGAATTTATGGCAATGATCACACAAAAGTAACATTTTGATGGTTTTAAAAAACTTTTACTGAAAGTGTTGTAGTGTGCTGTGGTGTAATCCTCCGTCTTTGCAGCCAGCATGGACAGGGTTTGATGCCAGCGCCCTACCACTTATGCATCATGACATTCTGCAACAAGCATTTTGGCACTAAAAACAAACTTGATGATGAATCCTGAAAATGCAGCTTTGTCATAAATCTTAGAACGAGAATAACAATAAGAAAAGACATCTTGATTCTGCTTTTGTGATGAAAAAATAATCCAGTTACATGATGAAAGAAAACTGACAGTCTAGTTGAAAATAAATTAAAGTTACATCCAGGATACAAACTTCACATCAGCTGACAATACAATAAGGTATCCAAATCTATGTCTACAAGCATCATTACAGACAACGGAAACTTCAAATGTTAATACCTACCATAAATAATGAGACGTCCACCAGCTCCTAAATGATTATAGCTTTCACTTAGGGTTGATGTTCCATTTGCATCAAAAATTGCCTGGAAGTTCTTTCCAGATTGTTGCTCAACAGATGCCCACAAGTCACATGAAGATTTGTCAATCACCACATCACAACCTTCACAGGAAAATGGATCAAAAATCATATTTAAGCTGGTTTCTCTTTACATCACAGGGAGTGCAATCATGGACATAAAACACAGGGAGCGTAAATCAAAGACAACAAAAGCCTTTGGGGTTCAATTCTGAAAGCCATGTTGATGGCCAGTTTAGATGTAGATCCTCAATGTGTGCTGAGCATTTTGCAGTGAATGTGAGACCTTCACATAAAAGTGATTTCCGTGTAACTGAATATCTTGAAGGAATCCTGTTCAACAAAACTTTCATCACCGGGTATCATTATGCACATAAACAACCACATTTGATCAGTCAGGGCTACAAAGTTTGAAGAGTTTTCCACCAATGATCATGTTAAGAATCTATCTGAAGTCTGCACATCTTTCATGTGTAATGAATTGCATACATAAATATATCAAGCTGCTTCAATTGTGAACCTTTAAACAAAAGATCTTTGGTGCACAGAAATATTTTGTTGATTCACTGCACACTTTTGGTGCAGCATGCTTTCATAGCGCAAAGATGATACATGCACATTTGACCTTATGAATACCAGACACTGCAAAAACAATGTAGACAATATAAAGAGCTACTTTCCAATTTACTTATGAATCCATGTACATAATAAACTGAGCTGAATTTTTAGACATTTTCAGAATTAATGAACTAATTTTGCATCACATTGAACAACTGATATCAATCTTGTAATGTTGTATCTGGTCTACACAGCAATAGGCTTAGAAAATATTTGCTGTGCGATGGCTACGCGCGAGTTTGACCCTAGTTGTGCACAGCAAAAATGGCAAATCTATCACGCCCAGATGGAAAGTAGGGCAACTTTCAATGAGATCTCACATGTGCAAGTGGGGTGCAAGTGTCCTCTAGTTGCTACCTTGTCTGTTTGAATATCCTGTTGTTTTCCTTGGGTGTACAAGTCTCACACATTCAATAAATAAATTGCAGCTCATACCTAGCTCTTTAACAAAGTCTACTTTAGATGAGTTTCCTACTATTCCAGTGATATGGCAACCAATTATTTTCCCCATTTGCAGTAACATTGATCCAACGCCCCCTGCAACAGAATGTATCAATATTCTATCCCCTTTCCTCAGCTTGCAGCTTTCAAACATGGCGTACCAAGCAGTTAGAGCCACAGTAAGGAAACCTCCAGCTTGCGATGTTGTCATTTTTTCTGGAATTTTTCGAATTTGATTTTGTGGGACTTTGATCTTCTGAGAATAGCCTCCAAACATGGTTACCCCAAAGACATCGTCACCAATCTTAAAATCTGTGACTTTTTCCCCAACATGGGTGATTTTGCCACTAAATTCAAACCCAGGGGTTATTGGCCATCCAACTGTTTCTTTTGCAGTTTTATAAAGCCCCCATCGAATTATGACATCAGCATAATTCACCCCACATGCATATGTTTTTACAATGACTGAATCGTCTTCAGTTGATGCGTTTTCTTTGAAATCATAATTCGCGCCATTCGTATGCTGATTTTCGTCTTCGAAGTCTTTGTACTGCAGGCAGTCATATCCTCCAGGTTTTGCAATCGATATCATGTTTAAACCTCTAGAATCTTCTCTTTCTTCTTGGAAATTGATCACAAAAATCTTCTTTTTAATTCTATGTATTGAACGCAACTCTGTGGGTATGAAAAGCAATGAGCCTTCGTCTTTTTCTGGCAGCTACAAATTTAGGCCTGTCATACTGCAAAATGGTTTCAGTGGAGAGGGACTGGAACAAGAGGTCACGAGTTCAAAGGTTATTCTTATCCTCGAGCGCCATCTTCTACGGACCACGGAATCACGGACCGCTAAATTGAACGAAAATCAAAGCAGGGACCTAGCCGTCAGAGAAGCGAGCGCCGTAGCGAGTATCTGTTGATTTCGCCGATTGAAGGAATGGGACGAGACCGCATGTAAGGAAATGTGTGCGCTGCCTCCCTTTCATCTTTTGTTTTGCTCTTTATATTGTTGTTGTTTTTGGATTGTTGTGAAAAAGAAGGTGTGTTCTACGAATTGGCTCAGTCTGATGGTTGATTGATAGAACTCTGAATAATTGAACTCGAAAGAACTGAACTCGAAGGAATTGAACTCACGGAAATTGAACTCTAAGGAATTGAAGTCGAAGAACCGAGGCATAATCTCGAGAATATTATTTTGTCGTTGCTTGAACGTTCGTATTTTATTTTCATGATAAAATTGTGAAGTTGTGAAGAGACAGAAAGACATCCAGGTGACTTCGTTTCATTTTGTTATTTTGCGCTTATGTGGAGATGATGATTGATTATTGATACGCTTCTGAAGTTTGAATTGAGTTTGAGAATTGAGTCACGAAATTATACAGTCCTCTTATTTGTTTTGAATTGATTCTTCGAGTCTAAAATTCGAACCTGTTTATTGGTATTCTAACCTGGCCAAGTTGGGGAGGGAAAATATCTTCATACTATTCTCTGTCCTCAACTCCGAAGTGAATCAATGTCAGGATTTTCTATACCGCATATCGAAAAACTGCCTGTATACAGGCATCTTATTTGTGAAGTCGACGTTGCGCGGTTTTTGTGCCAAGCAGAAAGAAAGACGTGATAGAGTCCGCTGCCCCCAACCAACATCAGAGGCTGAGCAGGTTGTAGCTATGTCATATGAATTCGAAAAGATGAGAGTGCGACAAAACCTGGTTTTCGTAAACATTGATTTTACTTGCAGATACATGTTTTACTCGTTCTTTTGTACGATTTACAGGATTCTGTGGCCTGCTCGCAGTCTTTCTTTGTTCAACTGAAAGAGCCGAAAATTTTTTCTATTTTCGAATTCGTACAACCATAGTGCAACTTTACACACACAAAAAGAAAGTCTGCATACAGGCTATTTGCCATGACAAGTTGCAGGTATGGGTTTGTGTCGCCCATATGAGTGGGCTTTATGGCCCCAAAGTCTCTAAACGAGGGTCCATTTTTCGGGTGATTTTCCTCAGATGTGTGTGGGCTTGGCTGGCTGAAATTGGCAAAAAGTAGTTAAAAATGCCAAATGGGTAGTTTTCAGCCGAAATCTATCTTAGAAGCGGGTATGAAGGCAAGTGTTGGTAATTAGGAGAGGGCTGGTTTCTGAAAACAGGGCGGCAGAGCTTGGTCCATCCACAGGTCATGTACCTCCCCCCGCTATTTCCCAAGGGTTAACAATTTTTTCCCTTTGAATGTCGTATTGACAACGATAAGTCGTAACTCTTGCTTGATTGTCCGCTAATAAATGAAATTTTACGTTTCTCATGCTGACGATGAAGTTCATTGTGCACAATTCTTAAATTTTGTATCAAAATTTTTTCGAAGGTTAAACAGGGCAGGATCCAAACTGGCCAAGAATGCAAACAACAGTCTGCTTACTCTTTGTTTGGTGTATCTTGGGACTAGGTAACTCAGTCTGCAAATGTTATTCATCAACGCGATACAAAAACATCACAACATTTCATACAAAACTTTACATCCAATGTTTCTGTCCAAGCAACCCTAATTACGATATAAATAATTATCAAAGGCGTTTAGAACTATAGTATCGCAATCATTCGACACAACTTGTGATCCTCGATCGCACACATCATAGAAAAACATTTTACTGCTGCACCTTGGTAACTAGAAAATTTTTTAGCGACTTCATTCTGCATTTCTTGAAACGTGTTGGCTTTGCCTCCTCCCACTGAAAATAGCTTTAACAACTGTGTGGTGAAATCGAACACTGGGACATGATCAAGCAATCTTTATGATGAAGAAGATATGAGCATGAAAAATTCGATCATGGGAAGCCTTGCCCAAATTTCCTCCTCCTAATCTGGCCAAATTCATAATCATTCGAAGTAAACTCTGGCAAAGGCAATGCAAACTTCTAAGCAATATTTTGTATAGAAGAAACCGTGGCGTGGGGGTGCATAACATGTTGAGAGTAAGGGTGAGGCCCATATGGGCCGGCACTTGGGCCCAAATTCTCCAAACAGGGTCCCTTTTCAGCAGAATTTCCTTAAACATGAGCAGTTTGGGCTGAAATTCGCAAAATTTGTCCACAGTGGGTAATTTTTCAGCAAAATTCTTCATAAAAATGGAAACAAAGGCAAATTTCTATAATTAGAAGCTTTCTGAAAACTGGGTGGCAAAGTCCCGTCCACCCACAAGTCATGTACCCCCCCGCCCGGCCCCCCGGTTAGAAAAAATCTCCAGTAGCTGAGTCATTCCTGTGAGGAGAATTTTCCCTAACAGCGGCTGGCACACGACATGAACATATTGTTATGTTTGAATAAATTCCTTCAAATTAAAGAAGGAGAAATTTCTCTACATCTTGAGATCGATGGAAGGAACCACATCGAACGTCATTGTATATCGTTTAGTATGTCTTGGCATAGGTGTCCTCAGTTTCGGTTCTTTGTTCTTGTAATGTTCGTTGAAATCGAGGCGGAAACATAAGAACCGCAAACTCTGATCTGTATGGCTTTTAAGCATGACCAAGAACTGCTGCAACATATCCTAAACAGAGAAAGAAACGTGTCACAACTTCATAAATGTGCAACGTAATAAGGACGCTTTGGGGTGGGGGTCTTTAAATAGTACCAATTCTGAAGGGGGGACTCGATATACTGGGAATTGGTGCTTGATTGGCCCCGAAATGTTAACGACGAAACGTCAGGTAGGCTTGGAAGGCTTTGTGAGCTCTCTGCTCCGAAAAGCAATTGCATTAGCAGACTTTGGGAAGATTCTCGTTTTCGCCATACAAAACCTTTTATGTGTCTGCCAGGGCCATATAGTTCCATCTCTGCAAAAGCTCTTCTGTTTTAAAATTTTCCCAACCTTTCTGTCTTATATAGGCCTTAGTGAAGTTACTTTTGCACGCTCTAGCACGTGTTATCCTGTTGGGAGAATGAACAAGTCTTCTTCCTGGTATCAATAACTAATTCAGGGGAATTCCGATCTCCCAAGATGACAAAATATTTGAATATATGTAAGCGTTATCATTGTCAGAAAGGAAAACCAACGAAACTTCACTTATCGTTTTCACTCGTCCTTGCAGGCTGTTGCAAGAGGCCTTTTGCAGGAAATCTCCCATATCCACCAGAAGAAATGGCCGAGTAAAGCAGTGTAAACTACTAAACATAACTAAACACATTGCCAATAAAACAAGACAGCTTTCACTATCACTGCTTTGATATTCCGGCAGCAGTGGCCCTTCAAGCAGTGACAGTTTTTTTACTCACCCGGTAGCAATGAAAATGAATTCAACACACCTGATACGATTGATGCAAAACACGCAATTGGGCTCTCGTCCCTGGAATGAATTTTCTTTGAAATTCTTCCGATCTCTTGTATTCGGCATCAGTATCAATTTCTGTCATACCCCAGGTACCCTATGAAGGACATTGCAATATTAAAAGACTAAGGCAAAATAAGGAAGGAAATTTTAAGATCAAATTTTAATGAAATGAACAGATTAGACTTCATCGCCTTCATGGTCCAAAATCAAGGTGATAAGAGAGAATAAAATTTTGCTGCTTAATTCTGAAGTTGTCATTGTATTTGGTCACCTGATGTTGGTGTAAAAGCGTCTGGGATGACTGATGATAAAATACAAGGCTACACTGTGTTATCAATCGTGTATCATACCTTTTCTCATTTTTTGCACCTTCTGCTTGTGAAACTACTTATTCAATTAAGCGATTTGTGCGAAATGATGTCATATCGTGCAAATGAAAAACACGAAGCCGTCCTATTGTTTCTTGCTTCTTAATCGATGCTAGCCTCGCTATCGAGTGCGCTTGCAAGAAATGGCGACACAGCGAGCAAATGTGGCCTAAATTATCCAAGCATTTTTGGATTTGACGGCCGTTAGAAAGCTCAAAATGTGAAATGAAGGTAAGAATTTGCGTCAGTAGATGATAAGTTTCCTTTGCAGCATTGACCATACTGACCCAGGATTTGTCCTTTAAAGCATGAAATATGCTGTGATTTCGAAATATCAAAGATTTCTGCAAAGCTCAACGGCAAATCATAACACAGAAGCTAAACATTCTTCCAAGCCATTTGGCTCACCGAAATAGGTCGTATAACTTAACAACGAAATTTTCAAATATTTGTAACCAATACCTCTTGATATTTGGACTGATATTTGGTTGGTTCAAATCACGAAAGATAGTCATTTATCTGACAACAGCAAATAAGAGGCTACTGTAAACTTTGCTGCCATTTACCACAAAGACAATTTGAAAACAACAAGGTAGGAATATTAAAGTGTTACAAATGTTTTGTCACCTCATCTGTTCGTTGTTTAGCTAAATCATCCAATCTTTGTCTGGCCTTCAACTCCTCCAGGGCGGCATTGTACATACTTTCTTGTGTGCTTTGAAACTGGATAATCAAATCGAAGATCGCTCTTAGCTGAGTCAGCATCGCCTAGAAAATATGAATAAATAGCAAAAGTTACACATTTTGCTTACAAGGACTGCGTTGATGAGAACGTACTTCTATTGATACACAAATTTCAAGAAACCAGCAGCTGTGATGGTTCAATCTCAGAGGAGACATTTTGGTAATAACCCTAATTTTGTCAGTGATAAGCGATTCATTTGCGTCCTTGTGGTAAAGTCATACCGCAAAAATTTGGGGCCCTTTTGGCTGTTCACCTCACGATTGGGAAATCCTTGAAAATAGGCTGTACATACCCTTGATTCATTATCCAACAGTGATCGCGTCATCACTTGATCAAGAAATGTTTCGTGAGCAGCAATCACGTGATCCAAATCACTAGCTTCACGCACGTTGTTCAAAAGCTCCTCCCAGCAACATTCAAGAACCTGCAACAACAACAACAATTTGCAGACTTAAAACGCAAACAGCATCGACCAAAAGTCATAGATAAAATTTTGATTTTTGAAGGCATTCAATAAGTAAAATTGATTTGAGACACAACTATGCTAAATGGCGCAAAGAAACATTTTACCGTGAATCGCGCGATTTCCATTACATTGCTCTTACTGCTTTTGTTAAATTCTGATACACGTTGCAATAACTATGTCGAGTCTCATTACAAAGAAAAAAGAAAAAAAAAAGAAAAAAGAAATGGTTTGTCTATGACAGGGAAAACTGATAACGATGGCGCAAAATTTCCATCAAGAAGGATGATATACATAAACGATATAACGTGGCAACGCCACGCAACGTTTTCTCAGATTTACATCTCAGAGTAGCAACGGTGGTGCCACCATGACAGTCCACCACCAGAGCCTCCAGGAGCTCAAACCATGCGGTCCAAAAAAAGCTAAAAAAGTCAAGCGAGACTGAGCAACAATGAAATATATGTTAGAAAAAAAAAACAGTGAAGAGAAAAATAGATGATGCAAACATTTAAAAAGAGGAACCATGTTTGAAAAATGAGAATTACCTCGAAGGTAATGTAGTATTGCATCTGGTGAATAAAATGTACCATCTCAGCCTCTAAACAATTGCTCTGATGTAGCAACGGGCCAATTTCTGGGAGAAAAACGAGAAGATAAATGTGATTCACTAAAACTTCGAGAAATGGCTTCAAGTAGTATTTACAAAGAAAACTGACATGTTTGAAGGAAAGCAGCTGATAAAAATAGTCAAACTGTTGTAAAGGATTTAAGAATGAGCAATAATATTTTCTCGTAAATTATTGAATGTGGGAAGCTAATTTTTGCACAAACCCAAATCACTCCTAAGGCCAAAATGAATCTTTATTGGGAGTTTCTGATTCAAGATCTTGGATTGAGTGTTCAACAAAAACTTGCTCGAGGTACATGAATGAATAACTCAGGAGGTATATACAGAAACGAGGACAGTCTCTCTAATTCTAATACATAATATGAATATCCTCTGGAGAAAAGTCTTACCTGGAATGCTTCTAAGTAGTTTGTTGTAAGCCATTTGATTCTTCCAGACTTCAGTTAAACAATACTCAATCCGTTTGGCTCTCCAAAGAAAGTTGAAAATACGAAGATAAAACAGCATGCAGTCTGGGGTAAATACCTAAAAGAGAGAAAGGAAGAGTCAAATAATTGTTTCAAAAGAAAAGGAAAAACATTTTACTGAACACAATGTGTGTCCAAACAAATGGCTTTGAGTCTGAAAAATAACTCAAATCTAATTTACATTACACATCAAGTAAGTCTGAATAAAAAAATGGCAGAGAAGGAGCTTACCGTGCTAATAGGGCCATCGACATGGTAGTCAAGACTGAAGACGTCCCATCCACAATCGCCAGGAGAGATCTAAAACAAACATTAAAGAGAAGAAGTTTCAATTAAAAATAGACCACTGATAGCAAATTAGAAAGAGTCCTGGGAGAGTAATATTTTTCTGGTAAATTGCTGCGACAGGGCTTTTACAATTGATAAACTAAGCTTTACAAATCTAAAGCCAAATTCATTATTGTTTATATGAAGCAATTTGAAGACAAAAATTAATTTCCTGGAAAAATTGAGAATTACATAATTATTTTTGCTCCTGATTTGAATATCAAATAAAAAATGTAAAACCAAGCATATTCCTTGTGTGAAAACAAACCTCGAGAAGTCTGCAATCTAATCTCTTGAGAATGTCTGAATCATCGTATTGTGCATTGGTTGCTCTTACTGCTGCTTCTAAGACACCTGTGAGGTTATGCATGTAGAGTGTGGTTGCTGGTTTAGCCAAATCGGATCTATGGAAAAAGGGATAAAGAATCTAAGCAAATAGAACAAATAAGCAGAGACAGGACAACGTTGTACTTTCTGGGAACAAAAAAGCGGAATAAGCTCTAAAAAGAGCCAACTCTTGACAGGTCATGGTAAAAAGATGTAAGTTAAATTTCAAAGATTGATTAGTTAATCGTAAATGGTATTTGCCAAGTTTGTTGAATTTTGGTTCAATACTTTCCAAGTTATAAATAGTGTTTTTCTTAGTTTGTAGACAGACAAAACTGATCGAACATCGGTCCAATTTCCTGAAAACTAAGTTTGAAAGGTGAAGAGAAAATTCAAGATTTTCATACAAATCAAATCACAAACTCCCCATAACTTTGCTTTCTTCCTGGGGGCCTTGATATCTTGGACCTTAGTTACCGCGGTATGCTATTTTTGCCACCTTTGCAAACGAGAAACAAATGTAACAAAATCACTCTTTAAAAGTCATCTCTTTGAAGACCGCATCGCATAAATAAATGCCTTAACGAATCAGGTATGCATACTGTTGTCTTAACGCGATGACAGTAAATTTGCAAACTAAAATCAAAGGAAATCATTCAACGTAACATACTGCAGCAAATCCATGAGATGACGAATAAAATCTCCTTGCCCAAGCAGCAAATAACGCCGCATTGCCTACAAAATAAATCAAAACTTATGTGTACAATTTTTTCATATACGGATCTGTGGGAGTGGAAGGTCTTTACGACCCTCTTCTTGAGGGATTGTCTGAGATCTCCTTGCTAACAATCAGAAAAGCTACTGAAAAATTGCCAGGAAAGTGCTTCTTGAGCCCTGTAATTCAACCAGTCCTGTGGTCTTCGATGCACAATGTAATACGAGGTAATAAAATATAAGCTAATAAAATAAAAACATAACATGAATTGCTTACCTGTAAATGATCTAAAAATTTGTATTTGTTGAAAAGTACTTCCAACAATCTTTTACTTGTTTTCTTATAGACAACATCAATTATTTCATCCAAAGCTGATCTAGTGAATTCTTTCAAATCTTGTGAGAATCCTGCAAAGACACATGAGATACATCAACGCATCTATCTGAAAAATATGTGATTTCGGCAGAGGCTTGAAAAGTCAGTCATTTATCCTGCAATTAGTTTAATGGAGGGTCCTTTCTGAAAGAACCCGAGTTGTTACGCAACGCAACCATCCTTAAATGATTGAAAATCACAATGAAATGAAAAAGACACCAAGCAAAGGCTTGGAGAGACTTTCTGTTTGAGTAAATTTGTATTGAAGCTGACGATGTGGCTGTCCCTGAACTTAAGCGGAAAGTGTCTTCCACTGCTCCAAATATAAATTGAGACCTTCTTGTATAGTATTGAAGGCTACATCAGTATCAGAAGGATAGCTACGCTACATCGGAAACCTTTTCATAGAATAATCTTAATATCATTAACCTGTATCTTTGCCTGCATTTATGAGGGCTTGATCACCCACAGGATCTCTGTCTTTGCAAACAACTCTCAAGAAATTGATTGATTTGCCAATGTTCAGAATCTGCAAGAACGTTTGCATGAATCATTGTAAGAATGTGTGTGTCAAGTTACATGGAGAATGAATATGCCAAGATGCATCAATCAAATTTTTGAACAAATGAAAGGATCAGACAAATGAGAAAAGGTAATTCTAATAAAATTGTATACTCAACGGAAATAAAAACAAAATTGCGGCCAAATTTGGGAATAATAATGTTAGTTTACATTCGGATGACTACTTTGAAAGAAACCAGTTTAGTGCTTGTATAAATACTTGGCTTATGTCTCTGTAATTCTAAATCTATTTCCAGTTAATACGATTGCTCAAACAATCCTAGAATTCGATTAATTCGGAGTAGCATTGTGTTTCATGCAGAAAGGTTTACCAACCTTGGTAGCCAATTCTATTGGTATAAATGATGGAACCATCATTTTCCTCAGACTGTATTTCTCATGCCAAAGTCTTTCATTTCTCACGGCAGGATCAGCAGCTACGAAAAACTAAAACAAATAATCTTGATGAGCATTATAAAAACTAAACCATCCTTGATGAGCATTGTAATAATAACAACTGCCAAAATTTGACAGACAGTACTGCGTTGGAAAAGTTTTCAAAGACTTTCAAAGTTCAATCGACCACAATACTAACATAACTCCAAATACAAACAAGGCAAGATTTCACACAAATGAAAAAAATCACCTCATGGAATGAATCTTGAAGTTCTCCTTCGTATATCCATCTCTCCAAGATACTCTTAATCGGATGGGAAACCTGGAACAATGAATTAAAAACAATCTGGAGAAAATTCCTAACGATTTATCCTATGTTACCTGTAAGATAACATGACAAAAATAATGACTGTTTTCAGATAATTAAGTATCAGAGAGTTTGCTCCACTCCCAACATCAAAACTTCGATAGATGTAATAATGGCTGAGATAGAGTCAGATTGTTGATACGCATGTTAAACCAAGTTGCTTAGGCCAAGCACCAAAACACACTTGGGAAATCGATGCATCCTTTGTTATAACCAAATCATTGCCCCTTTACGAGCATTCTGTGTTTTCAATCATTTAAAGATTTGCAAGTTGATACTTACGACATTGAGAATTTGTTTCATGAGATTCTTTACAAATGGATCGCCGACCTTCGTATTTGAATGTATTGCAGACAAAAGAGCGCCTCCTTTCTTTCCTGATAAAGAGAACGACCAACACTTAGAATGATCAACAATAAAATCGTTCTCTTAGCACAGGTCTCGGTCAGGTACTAGCTATGACCAAGGGTGATAAAGAGTGCGGCAGTTGCTGTTCCTACATACGGCGCTCCCTGTTCCTACAGCTGTTTTGTTCCTCCTTGTTTCCCGGTGTCCAGTTTTCCTTGGATTAATGGTCCTGCAAATTTGAGTGACTTTTACAGATTTTTCTTTCTCTTTTTCCTGCAATTTCCCTGATGCAACAACAACAACCTTCACGGGTATAGGGTCACAGAGAGGAGTAAACTGCTGTTTAAACAGCAACTACCGCAATTCATAAATCCTATGCTATACTTGAGGTATTCAGCAAAATGATCTTGCCGCTGCTTTACCTTAAAAGAAAAATGCTTATGGTTCAGACTGTTTACGAAAGACTCTCATCCTGTATTCTCTATTGCAAAATATACTACTTTTTCCGGACACATTTCTGCTGTCAAGTAAGAAAACTGTTTTCCTAGCACAGGATGTTGCATTGGAAGAAATATCTGCTTTGCTTATGATCAAGAAGTGAGAGGGTCCAGAAAAACTCACAGCTGCATGACTGTAAGTCGGAGGAAGGTTGTGCTTTTGGTGTCTTAGCATGAGGCAGGTTTAGCAATTTTTGAAAGAAGTGAAGGAAAATATTGTGTTATATTGGCAAATTTCATAAATCGTAGAACTAAAATGAATGCAGTGAGTTGAAAAAAACTTATTATTTTGACTTTACTAAATGACGAAATGAGGAAGATTTCATGAAAAAATTAGCATCTGGAGAAAGACCTGAACTCTGAAATCGAACTTCTGGACTCTGAAATCGTCACTTCTGGTTTCTTCGTGTGAATGTTGTCTTGCCAGAATTAATCAAGGACTGAGTCCCCAATTGACACTGAAAACTAAATGATTCCCTCACTTATCATCTGACAGTTCGTATTGATCAAAACCACATTTTCATGCCAGCAGACGCCGTTTTGAGGCAGATGTTAGCTTACTCACAAGCAGTCATTGAAAACATCGGACAATGAGGAAATCAGCGTAAAAATGAAGACGAAATACCTTTACAAAGATCCACCAGAGTCGCTAAAGCCTTCATTCTCGTTAAAGGTTCATTAGTCCAAACCATCAGCCTTCTTAGGGTCAATCCTTCTTGCGATTTGTCTCCATAAAGTTGATTTTGTTGCGCTTCTAAAATCGCCAACAGTCGGTAATATTCAGTCAATTCTTTATGAACAGCAGCACAGAAACTTTGCCCAACAAGTCCTAATGCTTTATCTCCAACTCTTGCGTCGAGAAATTTTCTAACTTTGCGATAAAGCCATCCTAGTTCATTGAGTTTATCAATAAAATCTCTAATTGGAAATGGGACACCGATCAGGGGGTCAATTCTGTACCCCTCACTCTCGTCATCATATCTAATCATCTTTCCCTCTATTCCTTGAAATACGTATAAAATGTCTCTTAAAAGAGATTGCTCTGTGACCTCGAATTTTGACCCATCAACTGTGTCCTTTGCTGCGGCTCTCAGCATAAATGAGCCTTTTCGGCTTGGAAAAGAAACGGCTACTTGTGTGTTGGAATCATTGACGTCCACTCCTCTGGCCATATTTAATGAACGCGCGGCAAGTGTTGCAACAGCGGAAAGGCGTTTTTCTGGTTTTGGTGGCCGTCCATCTAACGTTTTTGAAGCGGCGGTATTTGGTTGGCGAGGAGCGAATGATGACATGTCTGGTGTTGGGTCAAAAGACAACTGAGTTGATTGTGATTCAGATCCTTTGCTGCCGATGCCGCTGCTACTACCGATAGAAGCCTGAACTGAAGAGGCATTTGGGAGACCACGAACAGGTAAAGAAGCTGCAAGAGGTGTCGATTGAAAGGCTGGGAGGCCATTGTTATAGAACACACTCTAAAAAATAAAACAACTTATTAGGCTAACAAACAAAAGAGTGTTTCAGAAAAAAGCTCTAACATTTCTGGATTTGAAAATTAAATTTTTGATATTACTGCTATTCAAAATTTCCTGATGTTCAATTACACAGAGGACAAAAGACTCTTAGCAATAATGATCTTGTCTTGCCTGCGATTAGACTTACTCCAAGTCTATTCCGAGATATATCAGCACTAAGGAACATAGTTACTTCTGCGGGGGCATAAAATTTGTGTGAGCAATGGTGAAAAGTAGAGGAAACTAATATTGTACTACCAATGGCAAGAACCTTCTTGCATACTACAGAGCTGATATTCACATACAGGAAAGTAACTGATACCCAACCAATATAAAACATACCTCATAATGAAAAGGCAATAACATGCCAATTTTGTGCCATAAGGACTTTTGAGGTACATTGCTAAACTCAGATTGTAACTAACACAATAGAGCTTAATTTGAGCATTCAGACAGTAACATCAAGTTTATCAATACAAATGACTTGCAAATCTAAAACAGAATTACTGTACCTGGTCTCCTGGCATTGAAGATGAATTACTTAATAAATCAAAAAGGTATAGCATTCCCCATTTGTTTTGAAGAACAACCTAAGGATTAAATACAAAAAACAAAGCAAGATTTATTGAAAGAGCAAGAATGCACTTTTTGGGTATTCTATAAGAGAATCTGGTTAAGCAATATGTGATAAATTCTGTTGAATTTGAACATACTTGATAAAAGCTACATGAGCCCCTGTTTACACCATACCTATTTCAAATGAATACGGTACAAAATCATGCTGTGTGCCCTTCTGTTTACACTGAAAACGTTTTTGCAACTGGAACAAAATGAAGGCGATTTGGGAAGCAGAACGATTTGAAAATGGCATGAAACGTTTCAACACAAACACTCGAAAATGGAACAATATTATTATGGAATCAAAAAGAGACAAAGGAATAATCTGTCTCCCTTTCAATCAGTTACAAAATTGCTCCATCTCCAAGGGCTTACACTGAAATGTTTCATGAGGTTTTCAAATCATGCCATTTTTCAAAATTGTCTTCATTTGATGCCGGCTGCAAAATGTCTTAATGTAAATGAAAGGCCAAAACGGCATGATTTCATACCATTTTCATTTGAAGATGGTACTGTGTAAACTGGACCTAAAATTGTATAAATATATAATATAAAACTGTATAATATCATCATAAAATTGTTTAAAATCATCATAAGTATAAATCATTTGTTTGAAATATCACTTGATCTGGAATCTTTTGAGAATAGATAAAAGGTCTATCAAAAAGTCACTATTTGTATGGAATTCTTGATGGTGATGGTGATGTTGCAATTTTTAGCACCAAGTACTGGGATCATAGGGTTAGCTACGCACTAATTGAGTCAGTGATTCCTTGTTATGATGCTCAAGTGGTGGCGGTCTACCAGGTATCAAACCCTGTCCACCTGTTCTGGTTGCAAAGTCAGAGGATTACACCACTACACCACAACCTAATTACAAGGTTAAAGGAACAATTGTATCGTGTTGAACCTATATACAGTATATATATACAGTATCTTTACATCAGGCTTTGCCTTCTTCATTTCCATTGTTACGGGTCTTAAAAAAATTGGGCTCCTACCATTAAACCAACCTCCCCATGTGCAAATGAAACAAAACCAGCCATAAAAACAGATACAGTGATGTAACTGATGTACAGAACTATAAAGGAAATATCACAAAAATGATAACAAAAACAAATAACTAACCTTTCCTTGCAATTTTCGATGTAAAGTTGAAAAGGCTGCAGCATCACTTTCTCCTTTCTTTCTCACCACTGTAAAAGAGTAAAAAACTGATATCATTTCAATGAAAACTAGTGTAATTTTTCAAGTATATATATATATGGTGGTCCACGGTGAATGTGCTGCAAATTATGGTTTATTCACTCTGAGAACAAAAGGTCTTGTCTACTAGAACCCTTTATTTAAAGATTTATGAGATTTTCCTATTTTGTGTTGATATTTTGTGTCAAAAAGAATCCTGTCACAAATGGGCAACAGAAACATCTTTAAAATCCTTGCTTGTGGAAAAACCTCTGCTTAAGCAGGCAATAATTTGTCTTGTTTATCAGAAAAAGGAATTTGCTTTTGTGGAATTTATCAAAAGTTCTACATACTCATTTGGGAAGAAAAGCATTGATGTAAAAATCTGTAACAACTTTCTCATTGTGAACTGATGGTATGACAACACATGAAAATACTTACTTTTCCTCTTCATTTTCTCTGCAAGCTGAAATTCATCTGAGGTAACTGATGCATCAAAATGACTAGAAACATGAAAGATCAAATTGCTAAAGGCATATAAAAAGCAAAATGTTGATGAAATAATCTGTCATGCAGTACATACATGACAAATAAAAGTTCTACAAAAGAAAAAATGATCTGATATTGCACCTTCTTATCAAATCTGTCCAAAGCCTTTTCAGGTGGCAATTAAACCAGTATAGCCATAAATAAAGGGGACCTTTAACCCAAAAATAAACAGTTCATAAAGACAGAGAGCATGGGACTTACCTTTCCTTTATAAAGTCAAAGAGGTCTTTGTATTATTATTAACAAAGTGATAAAGTAATTTCTCTTTGTCCTTTGAAGTTCAGTCCAACAAAAATTTTGTGAAAGTTTTCTAATTATAGCTTTTGACTGTACCCAAACCCCTTGTTTTCAGAAGTTTGCGTAGAATTAGTGACATTCAGGATTAAACAAATTTGCTATTTCTAGGGCACACTGTGATGCATAAAAGGGAAACCATCCAAGATAAGTTTTATTACTTGCTTTCAAATTTATAGAATTTCAATTACCTGCCAATCACCTTCAGAGCATACTGATACTGTCTGGATACCACATCTGGAAAGAAAAAATAAGACAACATGAGCACAGAAATTGCAGTTAACTTAATCTTTTGTAGTTTAAGCCAGACAAAATGGGTATGCAAAAAAATTTTGTAGTTTGATTTTGTCAATTTTTTCCCAATTTGTCCAACCAAATGAGGTGAATTGTCCAGTTCTTTAACAGGCTTTTGTCCAGTTCTTTCACATCTTGCAACCCAAGGAAAAATTTTTGCAAAGAAGGGTGGGAAGGGATCATCAGAATCAAAATTTTAGCAATATGTCTCCCGTATGTAGATGTATCAGAAGCCATGGACAGAAGCCTTAAATAACAGATAAAACATATTTAAATTTGGTGATCATTTATATGGCCTCATCATGGTGTCTTTCTGTGTCATATCTCACTTTTAACCTGCTACCCCAAAGATGGAGGAACTGATTTTGCATGAAATAAAGTGCCCTTTTCCAAGTTGGAGATGCTTCCTACATCCCTGAGCTACCCTATTTAAATGCCAAGAATTGTGGCAGGTAGCTGCATTAAGTATGTCATTGCTGAGATGGTAATTTTCTATCAATTTTATCTACGGTCACAAGAAAACATTGTCTGGTGGGTAATTTGTTCTGAGTGTCATTTCATTCCACATGGCATTGCGTTTTCAAAAGTCACCTTTTGGTGGGATTTAACTTTTTTTCCTTGCAAATGCTGATATACTGACATTGTATCATATCATCATCATATCAACATTTTCAAATAATATCATGTGAAGGATTATAAGTCTTCACAATTTTATTACATTGGTTTTTCGATAGGCCTGACCTGGCTTGATATCAATTTTGCAAAACTTTGAAGGTGCTCTGCTGGTTTTGCAATATTGTTTGACATCAGTGTTTCAATACTCTCAAATTCAAGGATTCTATGATTATTATCAGGAGTATCAGGATTATTGATCTCAATTTTTTAGAATCTTCATTTTGCTTGCTCACCGTCATTAGCTGGCTTTCTTCCTTCCCTGCTCAAGACATGTTCACATAACTTGTAAAGTGCCTTCGTTGGGTTGCTAGCGTCTGTGGCTTGTTTTGCACTGGAAGACATCGTTACTGAAGGCTGCATTTGTTGTTTATTGCATTCTTCATATATCAGTCAGTCACCACGGCATCTTCAGGGATCTTCATTCTTTGCCGCTTGTGGTCTGTTCTGTTGTTGTTGTGGAAATTTTAACCAGGAAATACTTTCTCTCCTTACTGTTTTAGGCAGTACATCAAATGTTGCTTCTTCCTATCTCCTCTGTTGGAAATAATCAGCTGAGCTTTTCAAGCTGATCAAAATTATTTTGCATTTGAAGTCGATAATAAAGCAAGAAAGTAAAAGGGCAAATTAAAACGCTGACTTAGGCCCAGGCCTGTCCTTATCTGAGAACAAAATGGCGCCAAAGATAAGATGCCACATCTAGCATAACGCCCGTCTTTAATGCGCAGTGGTCAGAAACTACAAGTTCAAATTCAATGGATCGTAATGCGCAGCAACTTCTCTTTCCAGGGGATAAAATATAGTCTCCTGAAATGACGGGAGATTAGGAGACTGGGACGAGGATAGTCAGCAGAAAATAGGAGTTTTGAATTACCCCCGTCATTTTCCTTAGATAGCAAAAGTATTCAAGTAGAATATTTCATTTCCAGGGGTTGATACTTTAAATGTGATGCTTTTCTGCACGTTGTACAACTGCCACAACCTTTTGGAGAAATGGCCTAGCTGCATGATGAAAGTGCAAGAAAAGATCACGCCTCTACTTTCAAGATTTTTGATGTGAAATGGCTGCCATTTAGCAAATATACCAATCAGATTATTGTTGGATTGTAGAAGAAACTTTATAGGTGCAAATACTTGTTGATGATGTCACCGATCCCAAAAGAAGCTGAAGGAGGTGGCAATGGAGGACTTTCAAAATGGGAGCTTGCTTTGTACATTGGTGTTCCCGTCACTGCATTATGTGCCGCTGGTTTAGCTTATTATTACTTGAATAAAAAAGAGGATGTTGCGGATGAAAATTTGCCATCACCAGAGGAAGATGCAACACCTACGAAGCCAAAATTGGAGGAAACGGAACCTGATGAGAGAGTAAGCGTATTCTTAAGAAGCCAATCTTCTTGTTACTACAACAGACAACAACATTATGAAATGCGAGGTGTCTATTGTGTCCTTGTTTGTGCTGTTGAACTACTCTGGTGAAGGTGAAATTGCAGTTTTTAGGGCCAAGGGCTGGGATTGCATAAGTATAGCTAAGTGCTAATCAAGTCCGTGACCACCAGACTGCAGAGTATGGCAGTTTCCAACGAGATCTCCGGTGTGCAAGAGCAAAATTTTGAGTGTGCAAGTGTGCAATTTGATCTAAGTGTGCACTTCAAGTGTGCTTATAAAATTTTGAATTTGTATTTGAAAGAAATTCTTACAAAATATACCAATTCAAAGGCTTTTTTGTTCCGTATTCCGGCAGAAACATTTTGGGCCTAAAATTTGATTGCACATAGAACGCGAACGGGCATTCATAGACTTACTACCAATAATTCCCAGATCTCAATTATCAAAATAAGACTGCTTACAGTGACAGACACAACAACTGTAGTACAGTAGGTCTACAAATTCATCAGAAACTCCAAACTTTCGGTCATTTCGTCTGAAGTTCTTCATTCAGTCGTCACTGTGGCAAAATAAAAGCTTCAAACAATAGAGCCACACCCAAATTTCAATGTGCCACACCCTTTCTCAGGTGTGCAGTGATATTTCAGGAAAAAAGTCTCGGGTGTGCACTTGCCATACTCTGCAGTCTGGCGTGACCCCTTGTCATGACGCTCAAGTGATAGGGCCCTGCCATGTATCAAACCCACTCTGCCTGACTCTTCTGGCTGCAAAATCAGACAATTACACCACTGTGCCACAACAGGTTTGAAATTCTGAAAAAATGGAGTGTATGAATCATTTTGTATGTGTTGTGAAGATCTGATACTGAATGTAGAGTTCATTTTCACTTCCATTCTAAAGATCTTAAAGGGAATCGACATAGTGAAAAGCTGGCCCGGGCCAGGTTAAAAATATAGTCTATTGAATTTGATAATTTCAACACGCGCGGCTTCATTGTGGAGCCAAGGAAACAATGAATGTGTAGGCGTTTTCTATAGCCTATTTATAGCGACTATGAGATATAGCTATGTCTATTCCCTTTAAGAGTTTGACAGTTTAATTCAGTTTGCTGAAAATTCACTGCAAGATCTGGAGTTGTGTGCATAAATTTTTGCACAAATCACTTTTGCAAAGTGCTTGTATAAAATT
Organism: Aurelia sp. 4 Dawson et al 2005; assembly: GCA_964019985.1. NCBI lineage: Eukaryota > Metazoa > Cnidaria > Scyphozoa > Semaeostomeae > Ulmaridae > Aurelia > Aurelia sp. 4 Dawson et al 2005. Next base: position 25,395,248 of record OZ026495.1, on the reverse strand, counting down.
TGTGCAAAGTGTGTTTCAACAGATTTGTTCTGTTGATTAACCTCAGAATATCTGATAAGCAAATCAATTGTTTACTTCCAGACACCTGAAGAGCTTGCACAAGCCTCAAAACTGAAGGGAAATAAATATTTTAAAGGTGGTAAATATGAATTGGCCATTCAGTGCTACTCAAGTGCCATTGAGATATGTCCAAAACATAAGAGTGATGATATTGCCACATTTTATCAGAATAGAGCAGCTGCCCAAGAACAATTGGTAAGTTTTATTTTCTTCATAGCTTGAGTCAAACTTGTATAAGTTGGATCTGTTTCAGGCCTTTTCGTAAGGAAATTTCCACCAGGGCGTCTTATCGCCCAAATAAGACGGCAAGGGCGGTCGCCCCCATAAAATATTCTTGTGTTTATGCTTTGTGTACTTGCTAGCAATGAAACCTTTAAAAGCCTTGTTCTTGCAATGAGGACTGTCTTCCTTTACCAGACTTTTGAGTAGAGGAGTCAGCAAACAAGCGATAAACTTTTTCGTTACAAAGCTGTGAAAGATTTCAATTCCATTTGCTTGTAATATTCTTCTTCCTTGCTCCGTTATTTTGCATAAGTTAAGAAAGGGTCAAATCAGTTCAGGCCAACCAATTTCCTGTTGTCCCAATTAATTGAGTATGAAGCTTCCACAAAAGAAAGCGATTAGAGTAGCAGATGTGGCCCCTGAAACGAAACAACTGAGTCTCTTTTAAAATTCTATCAGAACACTTTACTCAAACTCGAAGCAGTCCTGTCCTACTCTAAAAGCCAGAGAAGAGCTTCAGAAAGTTGCATTGGAGAAACGTTTTGCAACAAAGTTAGATTAATGTAGCATTCTTCTTCTTGTTGTTGCACCTTGATCATCAAAAAACATGTAGTCAAACTGGAAACCTCAACAGAGAACAAGGTAGGTGTTGGCCCACAAGGAAGGTTCTCTATTGAAACCATCCCAAAATACTGCAAAGAAAATGCGGAATGATTGTTGAGGACTAGTATTTCCTCTGCATTATCTAGTTCTTTAAAAGTTTCTTGTCAAGATCATTTTGCCTAGATAAATCGTAAAACATAATATCTAGAGCTTCGTTTTGGTTCTCTACATCTTGTTTGCTTCACCGTGGTCAGCTTTCACAAGGGTTAATTCCTTCATAAAAAATTTGAAGCGCTACTTGGTAAATTGTATGTACACTGAGTCATGACTGAATGAACAATTCAAATGGTCTTCGTTTTCAGAGTTTGTTTACAAAGATTTTTCTGAGCATTGGGTGAAATACATTTTTGCGAGGGCGATTAATAGCCCGTGTAAACAATTTTGCGAGGGCACTGACGAGGGCGTGGGCGATCGCCCGTGTTAAACGAAAAGGCCTGCTGTTTGGACTGAGATAATTTATCCAACTTATGTGAATCCGAATTACACATAAGTTTTTTCTTTTCAGGGATGCATCAGATTTTTTCCAATTCAAGTGAAGCCCTAGGCTTTGAAATCAAGACTCCAAGAAGAAGAATTGTCATTGAAATAGATTTCTTTTCATGCTAAGTCTTTCCTATCATGGATTGAGCCATTTTGAAAAATGGTAATGAATAAAAGGGCTGATTCAGTGCAAGCCATTTTGTCTATTCATTTAAAAGTTTTACAGCACAAGATCACATGTATACTGTATGAGCTACTGTACTCGTACACTAGTTCTGTACCTTGCCATCTTATCCTACTGTACCATACTATACTGTACTTTATTACCTGACTGTTGTTTCAAAAATGAGGCAATACAGAATCCCACCACTCTTATTGGTTAATCACACTTTTCCTGGAGGTTTCAGGTTGCCTTTTAGGATTCAATACAAGGATGCATTTTTGTCACCACTGCAACTGCATTAGGCTCATGAAATTTACAATAAACTCAAATGACATGACAGAAACACAACATGTTTGACTAACTAATGCAAGGTAAAATTAGAAGCTATCGTGTAATAAAACTCATACCAACCAGTTTTGTCATTGTGCATGGAAATATAAAGCCCTTGGTCTTAATGCACAGACTTCTCAAGCTTTGTCTAAGGCTGCAGGCTTTATATTTTCATCATGTACAGTACAACATAAAGCCAGTTACTGTAGTATGCATATAGTACAATACTAAACCAAATTATGCAAATGTATGCAGAGAGTTTTTGATATCTTTGAAATGCTGTAGATCAAGAGTCACACTCAGGAGTCATACCTTTAAATTTTGTTGTTTGCTCTTTATTGACAGAAAAACTGGCAAGAAGTTATAGATGACTGCTCTAAAGGTAAATAGTAATGTTTCATGGTGTGAAAATTTTCTGTTGTTTCATCTTTGTTATGGAGTGATAAAAGTGACCAATACAGCATGATCTACAGTGGCATTTCTTAATTGCAGAAAATAATGATTAGAAATTGATTGATTAGAAATTAATTAGACATTAAAACGAAAAAATAGTGGATTAGAAATGATTTTCTTTTGAAGTATATATATACTGTATCTACATATCATGTAGACAAAATCCCAAGATGGCCAAATATAATATGCCCAGACTCCATTGATAGTTTTTCTGATGAAGCGATTCAGTATTCTTTATTACATTGGTATGGTTAGTAGAAAAAAGGTTATGATTTATCCTCCAACACCGGATATGTCAAAAGACATCTTAGAAATAGATTTTAAATATGAAACTGTTTAGAATATTGCTTTTTTATTGGTATTCTATCCACTGTATGCTTACCCTTATAATTTTTTTTATAGCTATTGCACTGAAACCGAAATATACTAAGGCAATTGGTAGAAGAGCCCTTGCATTGGAAAAAAGTGGGAGGAAAATTGAATGTTTAGAAGGTATTTCTACATTTTGCAAATTGAAAGGTTAATACCTGTAATTTCTTGTTCATTGTTAAATTAAGGTGTTTTTTAGAAGTTGTCCATCTCTAATGAAGAATTGTACCATAATTTGGTATTTAAAGATTTTAATGATGAAAATTAGACTCAAACACATGCCCAGTGCAAACTATGGTAGCTGTCATGTTTCTTTTATGGTTAAAATTGCTGATCAATCTTTTCTAGATGTGACATCAGTGTGTTTGATCGAAGGATTTCAAAACCAAAATTTTATGATGATGGCTGATAGAATTTTGAAAGAAGTTGGGAAGGATCTTGCAGCAGAACGTATCAAGGTATTTTTATTTCCCCTACTTGTATATCTTAGATCATGATTATTTCTTATCAGTTGATAGGTGTTGTGAGTAGAAAAGGTTTTGTTTTTTAAAATGATGTTATTCCCTTGATATCATCGTGAGAGTATTTGGTAAATGTCTTTTGCTAGCATCCTTGTTCAGTTAGATTGTATTTGTTTGAAAAAGTTTGCACTGTTGCCTATGACTCAGTGATTCCTATCAAAATGTGAAGGATGGATGCTTAGATTTGCGTCAGGCCCGTGCTGTACTCGGCTTAGATTGAGCATTCTGGAGTCTCTGGAGAAACCTTGCCCCAGAAACCTTCAAACCAGACTGAAAGTTATGATCAATGGCGTTGCTTCTTCTGCCTGAGATTGTTAAATGACTGTCCTTTCTTACGTAACGTTACTTGCTTTACTTGACCGAGGCTCCATCCATACGTATCCAGATCTTTTGAAAACGCATCTTTTTTTGCGTCCGCACGGAGACAGGGTTTTCTGTCACCAAAAACGAAGCTTTTCGAAAACGCTCTCCAGAGTGGATCGATCGTTTTGAAACGCTGTTTTCCTGTTCTCTTGTGGACGGGCGAAAACAAAGCTTTTCGAAAACTCTGATGTCATATCATCGATTTGCTATATATCAGAGGCGCTCGGTTCTTTGGGGATCACGTGAGAGCAATTTGCTTATTTGTTTCTCTTATCGAAGTTCGAATGCCGAATATCTTTATCGAATATCGACTTGCGCTCCCTGGTCACAGAGTTATGATGTGGACAGGGATGTTTTTAAAGCACTCCTCGTTTGGACGTGGATCTTTTTAGAAAGTTAAAAATAAATGCGTTTTCAAAAAGATCCGGACACATGTGGACGTGGCCTGAAGCGAATCTTTTTGCGACTGTTACAGTGCAAAACAATTTCTGAGTCATTCAAGTTTATTTTCTTATTTTGTAGACTCGCCAGAAAGTCTTGCCATCTTCATTCTTTGTCAAGTCATACATTGACTCATTCAGCACAGGTAGGTTTGTGAATATCATGGGTTTTTATTTTAAGATTGTTGGAAAAGTATTAGTATCAGTCGTTTGTTGTATCCGAATGTGATTCATTTATAACAAACTACAATTCTTGCCAAAACAACTTTAAAAAATATTTCATATCGCTTTTTTCTTGCCTGACAACGCATGTAAGATACACTTCAAGAAACCTCGTGCCACAGTTTTCCCAGGCCCCCTTCACCCCCCCCCCGAACAATGTCGGTTCGAAGCACTGACCACCAGATGTGCAGAAAATCGCTTTGGTAACGTTTGCGAGTCGGTCAGAAATACGCAATCGCACATTGAACCAACATTGTAAGGGGCAAGAGGGGGGAGAGTTGAGGAAGAAAATTTTATTTTTTTCAAGAGTTTTGGCAAGGATTGTAGGTCTTTTGATCACAATATGTTTCAGAAGCGCCAAGGGATCATCCTAATGGATCAGTTGTTTTGGCTTAAGTCTACCAAACAGCAAATTCCAGATGCAATTTAAGACTGCGCTCACACGACGCTGGCACATTTTGAAAACGGTGAAAATGTGACGGTAGCAAAATTTTGGGTAGTATTCACACGATACCGGCAAAATTTGAAAACGGTAGGAAATTTGACGGTTAGAAACTCTTTGCAAGATTTTGATGCCAAAGAAATGTACCTGCACATCAAGAATAATCCTTGTCGTCATTTTCGATTGTTCGTACGATTCAGTTTTCACATGGTGCCGGTTAGAGTTCCGTTTTCAAAATCCACCATTCTGAATATCTACTCGCAGAGGATGTGCCGTTTTTATTTGAACGGGAGGCCTATCCCGTTCAGATATAGAGGGCGGTTTAATTTTAACTTCTATTTCATTTCTGTTATATTTTATTGTAAATTAGGTATTATTGTGTATTATATTGTAAATTAGGTAAATAAATTACTTTTGTCCTTAGTTTAGCCTCTTTTCCTTTAGTTTTTTATTTTAAACTGGTCAGTTTGAAAAACATGTATATATTATATGAAACTTATACCAGTATAAATATTTTAAAATGAATGAAATGAAATGAATCCGTCCCAGTTTGCAACGCAGCCTAAGGTTCGAATGTTTTGAACACTGCCGTTTAAGTGCTCCGAGTTCGGTGACTTCCTTGGTGAAGAAATTGGAACAAAGTGAGTCCCGGAATAGTGCAGTACAGAAACAATGCATAATGCACGAAAAAAATATGTAGTTTGAGAAATTTCCTGCAGGACATGATGAATTGAAAATTTCATGCAACCGTTCAGTCGCAAGGTAAGGTGGGTTTTCATACCCTGATATGCCTGCAAAAGACCTTGCATGACTGATCACCGTGAAATTAGCGCTCAAGAATCTTTTAATACAAAGACAGATCTAGGTTTTTATCCTAAACATATATCTTGATTTCAACAGATGTATTTTCGATCAATCTTGAGGATGAACCTGAGGAAAGAGAGAAAAGTCCATACTACACTGCAATTACACAATTGAATGACAAGAAATTTGATGATATCATTGGACTTTGCACAGAAGAAATTAACCAAGGTAATATCATCAGTTCTAGACAAAATATCTTGCTATCCAACTGTGTGATTTATCTGCAAAACTTCCTTCATACACTGTCTTGACAGTATTTAGATTTCAGAAATTTCGATTTGTTGTTTTGTTAATAAAGAATTCGTTTATAGCGGTGTGGAAAACTTTCTCACAGAGGATTACGTATCAACTAGGCCCTCTGCTCAGCCATTATTAAACGATTTCCTGATCTAGCCCAAAAATTTTCTTAGATAGACTTCAAATAATAATTCCTTTGCTCACCTGGTGCTACCGGAAATTGCTAGTACTGGGGACTATAACTCTTATTTCTGTACCATCCGTCGAATGGGTTTTGATTTTAAATTCTTGATTTTCTCGGTAACAACCTCATTTCTTTGATTCTGAGGTCAATTTCTTGTTCTTTACTCTGCTGTAAAAATTCGAATAAATTAGAGCATAGGAATGAAGTCTTTAGATACGATGGCATAATTGGCAAATGCATCTTTCGTTTGCCTTAGTGGGTTAACAGCCCGGGGAGGAGGGGGCTGCGAAGGAGTGTGCCTGAAGTTCCTCACAAGCCATCAATAAATGAATGAAAAATACTCTAACCAGTCGTGCAATATTTTTCAAAGATTTTATTCCTTGCTGTAAATCAATCTTTTATTATGGTGTTGATACGTACTTAGAATATTATTGTTTTAGATGGAGCATTCAAGATTCAGGCACATCTTCTCCGAGGTACAATGCATACATTGATGTCATCAAATGATGAAGCCATATCAGATTTTGATCACGTGATATCTGTTGGTGATGATGATAAATATGCCAAGGTATTTCGATTTGTTCTTGAATGATCCGTATTTGTCATCTTCGGGAAGTAGCCCTCAATAACAAAATTTTGCACATGTTAAGAACTATTTAGGCACAGCTATATTTGCTTATCAACGAAACTTTTCAAAGTAAATAAACGGAGCTAAGTTGAGTCAGTCATCTATAAATAAGAGAAAGAAACATGGCTACGCATGCTATTGTTTCTCTTCGTCATCCACGTCATCCACGTCATCCACGTTTCAAAATCACCAAATATAATGGGCTAATATTAGATTTTGACATGCAGCTCTTGACTTAGCTCTTTATTTGTGTCGACTTACTTTGTTTACCAGGCAATTACTGTAGGCCTTTGGTAACCGATGTCCTTCTATATACTTAATTGCACGTATCTTTTTTGTCACTTATAGAAACGCAATCGAAATATTCGTAAGCATTGAACTCGTAGCAGCTTGATCCATTTTTTATTCGTCAAAGAAATTTCTACTTTGACTGTGCCAAATGATTTTTGCCTCTGAATAACAGTAATAGCACCATTCGTATTATTATTGTGGTTGCTGAAGCACAGAGATATATGCCTGTTTTAGAGTTAGTCTTCTTTGAGTTGAGAACGACAATTCCTTTAGCAGACTTTAAAAACCAAAGCCCTATTTGGCGCACCCAGAAATATACATTAACACAACGCTTTATTATGTATGGAAAGTCTTAATTTTGATTCCGTTTTGCAGTTGATATCAAATGCTCTTATAAAGAGAGCAAGTTTGAAGATGCAGCAAGCAAAGGACACAGAATGTTTTGCTGATTTCAGTCAAGCTATTAATATTGACAAAGAAAATGCTGACATTTATCATCACAGAGGACAGGTAAGTTCTTCTTCATTATTTTTGAAAATATGTATCCAGTTAAGACTTTTGCAGAACAAATTACTCGATGCACTACATAGACGATACCACGAGGAGCAAAATTCAGTTGGCGGCCTTGCTTCTCGATTTTTGTGAAGTGTTAAAACACAATGTAGAAAGCTAGGGAATTAACTGCAGCCCAGTGTCACCGATCTTTAATTTTGATTATATAACTAAAGCTAGGACGGGCTTTGAATGGGTGAAAATGTCTGTTTTTACGAGCTACTTGATTTCGAAGCAGGATTGTGATTTGGAATTGACTGTATCCAGTACCAGCTGTTGTACTTGTTTACTTGTTACAGGTAAAGCTCAGCTACATGATAAAGAAAGAGAAACAAAAAAATGCACACATACTTCCGCAAAAATTTGATAATCTTCCCAGATTTTTACCTGGTTACTTTGCAATCGTGTAGTATTTTTGGACTCCCAAAGTAGCGATGTTAGTTTCCTACTTCATACCTATTGCAAATCACTACTAAAATCGAACTGAGCTGCCCAATATTTTTTACATTGAAATTATCTGCTATAGTTGCCTTGCTATGCTTGATAAGCATTAATGTAAGAAAAATTGGACGGTCTGTATTATTGTTCATTTGAAGATATATTTCCTGACTGAAAGACTGGATGATGCGAAGAAAGATTTTGAAAAAGCAATAGCATGCAATGAGAATTTCGTTGCCCCAAGATTACAACTTGGTTATTGCTTATGCAAATTAGCAATGCAAGCATTTTCACCTGGTATGATGCAAGATGCAAATAAATTGCTCGATGAGACAACGAAGAAGTTTCCAAATTCTGGTGAAGCGTGGAGTCTCTTTGGTCAGGTATGCGTTGCTTTATCGTGGACAAGTTCTTGCTTGCTTAAAATGTTCTCGGCTTGTTATCGATCCTCCGTACTCGTTAGTCCAATCCGACTTTGCAATGTCGTTATCGAGATTCGGCACGCGCCACCGATCTTGCCATTCATTTCAAAACATGGCTTGGTTTTGTGTAAAGTCAAGTTTCAGCTTTCTTTCATCGTCTTCTATGCCAATTTGCAACCTCTTACGGGCAACGTAGTTTCTCATATCGAGGTGTGACCGTGTGGAATAATCTAAGCACTGAAATAAAAAATGCACCTTCACTGGCTACTTTCAAAAGTTTGCTGAAAGAATCTTTGAAAATCAAAGGGTGTGAAAGTTTCTGTACGGCATCAAACTTTTTCTTTTCTAACCAGAATATATTGTATATTAATTTTTCGTTTATTTTGTTTTGAATTGCATGTAAATTAGCTTAGGTTTTTTGCACAGGGCATATTGTAAAGCAGTTTTTTTCTTAATTACTAGATGTACTTCCCTGTATAAATAAATAAAAATCATATCAAATTCTCTGGTGAGTTGCAGGCAGAAAGCTTCGTTGACAAAGTATCTAGATCACGCTTTTGGCGATGTATCTACAAATTATTGCCCCGGATAATTGGCCGTGTAGAGCAATAAAATATCTCTATGAGGTTATCGTCAGAAGAGAAAGCTTGGTTTTCTCAGTCTTCAAATAGAATCGATTTCGTCTGCTTGGGTTGTAATAAACTTGAATTCTTTACTTTGAAATTCTCGAAAAAAGTATCCGTTTTCTGCGTTTCATGAAATGAAGTTCTAAACTATAACGGGGACCCTAACCGCACTGCTTGTTAAAATTCATTGCAAATTTAATTGACTGACTGCATTTTGACCAGAAGGAAAAGCAAATTGTTTTGATTTTTTCAGCTACTTCAAGACCAGCAGCAGTTTGATGAAGCTGAGGCGAAACTAGACAAAGCAATTGAATTGCAACCACATAACCCCACGACATATGTCTACAAAGCGTAAGTCTAGTTAATCTACTCGTTTTAAGGCGCTGATTGCAAGAAAACAGTTGATCGTAAACCGTTCAGTCAATATTCACAGCACGAAAGGAGGCAGTTTAGAAAGTTGTACCTTGAAACAACTTGAAGCAATATTCTGATCATGCTTTTTACGAAAAATTTATATGCATTTTGTTCCATGTTCTTTTTACCCCAAACTTACCTATTTTACACTTGTAGGCTCTCTTTGAATAATTCATATGTATCTAACATCTTTTCAAGACTTCTTTGTTTTTGTAAATACTTTTCAGTTTGCACATTGCTACACAGCGATTAAGATTGTCTTTTACAGTTTTATTGCTTCATATCAGTACATTTTGTACAAAGTTTAACAAAAAGGAAAATTTATTTGGTTTCATTGTTGGAAAAAATTTCCGAAAACTCTTGAAGCAACCTAATTTTGCAATACTTTTGACACAATATGAATGATTCTGACTGCACAAATTTTGCTTTCGTAGAAATTTGCTCTTCGGTCTCATTGTTTCCGTCCTTGTTCAGGCCCTGGGGATCTTAGCGTCAATCCTTGCATTTGACTTCTGACAGAATATTACTACCGTCAAGTCTTGGTTCTTTGTAGTTCAGACGAGGGTCTTCTCAACTGTAAAGGATCTCAAGCAACCCGATGCCTTTTATTTTCATAGAATCGTTTGCCATGGAAAAGTTTACGAAGATATACAAATTCACTTAAGAGTTCAGGCAACCTTTTTCCATCAGGTCTGTATCACATTTAACGTGGCTAACCTGCGAAAATCTGAGAGAATTATTTCCAGCAGGGGCCACGGATGTTTTACCATCAACCCGCCGCAGCTACCAGATTTCCCTCACATGGCTCTGGTCGACTCGGGCTAGAGTTACGGACAGCGACCAAACTGTCCAGCGTGGGATTCGAACCTCGGCCGTTCTGACCGTTGGTTTACGAGTCAGTCGCCTTAACCACTCGGCCACGCGCTCTAATCGATACACTCTAGCCAGCAAGTTTAACTTACAAAACCACAAACACCATAACTGTGTGCTGACTTAGTTTGACCAAAAGATACCGGTCATGATCAATTTTTTGTTTCAGTCATACATGTTCCAGTGTTTATAAATATACCAGAAAATTATCCTATCAACTTGATACATAAATCAATTCGGAATTTGTTGATTTTATTGATGAATCGATCTTTGATGTAAATGGCTTTTGGAAGAAAAAAGATGATAAAGACATTGTAAGGTTATGAGAATCGATGAGAATAGTGTGAAAAGTTGTTAGCTTGAATAAGAATTTATTAAATTTAGTTGGAAGGAAAATACTTTGGATACGATATGTTTAATAGGAAACATGTGCCTCAGTGAGCGTGTGGCCGAGTGGTTAAGGTGACTTACTCGTAAACCAAAGGTCTCAGAACGGCCGAGGTTCGAATCCCACGCTGGACATTGTGGTCGCTGGCCTTAGCTCTAGCCCGGGTCGACCAGAGCCATGTGAGGGAAATCTGGTAGCTGCGGCGGGTTGGAGGTAAAACATCCGTGGCCCCTGCTAGAAACAAGTCTCTCTCAGACTTTCGCACGCTAGCCACGTTAAATGTGATTACCTACCTACTTACTTAATGTTTTTCATGTTTTCATAACATTCTCCCATACATTTTTTTCATTGGTGACTATAGGCTACAAACAATATGTATTGCTACAAACAATTTATACATCTCTTGTTTCCCATATCAAAATTAGTCCCGGTTGCTCCTGTAAAGGGTCATTCTTAATTGAGCAAGAAGCATTAGAAATGGGAATAAAAATTTGAGATTTTTCGGCCCCTTAGATCATATCTTAACATATTTGGATGGAATAAAGATTTCTTCCATTTGGGGGCGAAAGCACACGAAAATGCATTTCGAATGAGTTTTAGAAAATGCGTTACGTACGTATCCCAATTTAATTCATTTTTTATTTGGCGTGAAGAAGCAAAACGAATGGGACGATAAGATTTAGGGAGCTTCCCGACAATAAGTCAATTGCTTACCAAACCTTTTATCCTATTTTGGACGGATCTTTGCCTGAAAAGGCAGATTTTTGTCAAATTGTCCAACTTTAGGGGCTGCCACCCTCCCAATCCCCCTTGCTGTTCTACTTTTGTGAAAAAACCTGAAGGCTATTTGTTTCAGCAGATTCCCTTGTCTAATAACATAACTGTCTTCCATTGCAGATTACTGCATTTACAATGGAAGCGAGAATTTGAAGAAGCGAACAAATTAATAAGGAAAGCAATTGAAATTGACGAGAAGTGCGACTTTGCCTATGAAACGCTTGCAACATTAGAAGTACAAAGGTATATGAAGATAGTTTATTTTACCTTCTCCTTTAATCAAAAAGATTTTCTCCATCAAATAGGAGTTTTGATCCTGCGGTATTTTTTCTCCGATGACAGGAAATTACTGATGCAGACATACATAAAGCTGTTTAGTTGTGCAGCATGTTTGCAAGATAAAAAAGTGAGACAGACCTCGTTGGTCAAAGCTCACAGCATTTGTCAAACTAAATCCGTCCTCCATTTCAGGGGCAATTCAGATGAAGCTGTCAGGCTGTTTGAAAAAGCAATCGATCTTGTACGCACCGAAGCTGAAATGGCTCAAACATTCTCCTTGCTGGAAGCTGCTAAGGCGCAAGCCAAGGTAACGAAAAGACTTGGCATATCACTACCCTCTGGAGGAGCTTTTTGAGGACAGCAATCGCAGCGTCCTGTTCAGACCTTTCGAGACGAGTGGTAAAAGCAAAGCCCTTTGTAGATGCACTCAGATCACGATGTTAGGTTAACAAAACATACAAGTGAAATGCAAGTTAATTTTTGATCTTATTTTGAACTGAATATACGTTTTGATATGTTTGTTCTTTTTTCCAGCGTATTTCTTTTCCAAATGAAGAAACAATACGGTCACTTACGCGGCTCTTTAGCATTCTCATAATAAAACCGTGCAGTACAGAGAGCACGCAGAGAGAAACTTGAAGTAAAAATGAGAATGATTTGAATGAACTTTCAACCAAATTTGTATATCAATTTATCCTTAACATACCATCCGCATCTATTTGAAATCAATAAAACATTTCATAAAAGCTTTCTGTGGAACTTTAGCTACAAAGTAAAACTTCACATAAAACGCGAATAAATATAAATAACACCACTTTACGTATTGAATGTTAAATATATACTTTCACTTTACCGACAGCAACATATAGAGCAGGTTTACCTGCATATCCAAGCCTCGAAGATTTCATTTCTTCCGAGGGTCGTAGAATTCGTTAAACACGCACAAATGGGAGTTTTCCTTGCAGCCCTAGAGTTATGACGATGGTCAGGTTTTCAGAGTAATAGCGTGAGTTTCCGTTGACCGAATCGCCATCATCAAATCAAAGAGCACAAGGAAACAAGGGACTCCATGTCATAAGACGAAGGCCTTAGCTTGCTTGGGACTCTATTTCTGAGTAAGAATGGATAGTCAGTATAAAGAGTCGTTTTTATTACGACTTAAAACCCCCAATAAATGTGTGTACTTGGGACAAGGAAGGTATGCTGTGGTTTTCAGCGCCAAGCGCTGGGATCGCAAAAGTAGAGGTGAACTTATCGAGTCCGTGACCCCTTGTCATGACCCTCCAGCGTTAGGGTTCAACCCGGGTTCCAACCCAATCCACCTGACTGCTCTGTTGGCAAATTCGCCGGATTACACCACTGCGCCACAACACTTCCGGTACCCAGAAAAGTATTCTCAGAAGGAGCTTGCAAACGTCGAGTTTAAAGAAGCTTCACTGTTTTATGCTTCATATGAGAGTGTTGGTGGCGAATGAAATCTATTTTGAATAGAATTCAAGCTATAAGTCAGGCGTGAGACTAGTCGACGAAGGTGTCACTCTAAATTACGAAACGTTTGTCGCAAATTAAATGTCAGCTGACAATGCTCATGAATAACAATACCCTAGGTCTTTACCATGAATTAGTTCACGTTGGTGCACATCTCACCTGACATCTAGTTTGAGACAGACATATATGGTCCTCTCGAAGGGAAGCCAAAACACATTTAGGAAGCAGCTTCGAGAAGTGTGATTTTTCAGAAAGGTCTTATTTGATCTTACTTCAGCATCTTCACACTTGAAAATTCTTGAGAAATGGATTTAACTAACTAAACCATTTTTTCATTCACACGCAATTGAAAATATATGTTAGATGAGTTCAGAAAATGCGTTATCCTAATTCGTTCTGATTCTAGCATAAACCAAACAACCATGGCTGAAGTAAAAACTCCGTCGTCAGACCACAAGAGACATGGCCTAAGGATTCACATCGATCCCAGTTCTCCTTCCTAAAATTACGCAAAATAGGTTTACACCAAATGGAGGTTGGAGACTTCACCTGTTTTGGAAGGTGAATGGTTACGGGGGCCGTTGATCCCATTAAAATCATGGCAAGGCAGCGTCCAGGAAAGACGTTGGCACGCCACTCTTTGGCAGTTGTGGAAATGGTTAGGAACTGGGAAGTGCTGCTATTCAATTTGAGTTACTACATACATCTATTGCTACCTATTGTATGTTCTCTCGTCACTGACGGCCCTTTGAAGTCGTCCTTGAAAGTCTTGATAAAGCATTTCACCCCCTTCAGGAACTCGATACAAAAACATACTAACATCCATTAGACATAAGGCTTTCCCGTTCATCTGAAATCTTTCTGGGAAGGGATTGTGAATTCTGAAATTCCTCGAAGCCCACTGCAGCCACAGGAACACATCATGGGGACTCCATTCACGAGGATCTAGAATGAAAATGGGAAAACTTTTTAGTGGCAATAAAATAAAATCACTTTGAAAGCTAGGCCGAGATAAACTATGCCCGAAACATTTTCGTCAAAAAAGACGAATCTGTGAGCGATGTGTTTCAAACCAATCAGAACCAATCAAAATTGGCATACTGACCAACAAGCAACGATAATTCCATCATCATGGTGCCATGGGCATGTAGGCTGGGTCCCCAAGTTGTTCTTTTGGCGGGATGGCTGTCAAAGCGGAAGAAGCGAGCCGTGTAAATTTGAAGATTATTTGAAAATAGATTTTTATGATTGGATGACTACTGGAATCTTGCTTTGTTATCTGCTTCCATTGTGTTTGTCATCACTTTGGTTGGGCGGAGCTAAGTGGATTACAACCGGCGCTCCCTGATTACAACAGGACCTACTTCCCCTGGAAACCAAAAGAATTAAGAATATTCAAAAATGTTTTTAAAGGGTTTGTGCATGGCTAAAAGCCTGCATTTGCACGGAGCAGAAAAATCTAAAAACATCCCACTGAAATTGATGGGCCACACGTGTTGCTAATAATCTATAGCTGAAGAAACAGTGCTGTGTTTGGGTATGTTCTTTGTTCTATTTATAGAGAATCCTAACCATTGCACACTCCCGTTAATATTTTCATGCAAAGAGAGCAAGATCCAATGAAGATACGATTCTATTTTGAATATTGATAGCATAAGTGGTACGTTTCTTCCGCTTTGACTGTAATAGGGGCAGATGTTTTCTTCCCTGGCCAGTCACTCTCATGCACAAGACGAGCACAGCAAGCCCTCATGCGAAGCCACGCGGTGTGAAGCTCTACCGGCCTAAAGTAGTCCAAATATATGCCAAGTTGGGGGACATTCACGTTGTACTGTACTCACCATGAGGTAAATGGTCCTCAAATATGTCATGAGAAACAACTGATGTCCTTTCGTGCGACATCGCCACGCCAGAAGCAGAGCTTATGACAGTGTTTTGGTAGAAATCAGGCCGGGAATCTTGCCAAGTTTGTGGGTGATGTCGAAGCGGCTGCTGATGTTGGGAATTCCTTGGGCAGCTGAAAAACGAAGTTGATTATTCTCAGAAACTTGAACTGAATTCATGAAAACCATGAACAAGTCCTTAGTTTGTACACGACAGGAGGTGATGATAAGTGACTTTCCTCAGCCGCAGTGGCCTAATATTCCGCTTGTGTTTTACCAACCAGGCAAGCTGACTTGCCAAAACCACAGAAAGTCTTTCAACATGACGGAAAACAAAACAGAGGGAGACCACGATCCGGAAATGTTGAAGAGGATGCAGACAAATAGAACACAAGGACTATAATCTATGTTTTGTTTTTGACCTTCAATTACTGTCTTTTCAAAGCTCGTGCTGAGAGGAAAGCAGCCACTTCAAACTGTTTGGTCACGAACGAGGTGTTGTTATTTCTTGCATGTTTTTGCCTGATGGAAGGGGGCAACCATTTCTATGGGGGCAACCATGGGGGAAATATCATGGCAAAAAGGTCAGTGGCGTAATGAAGCAGGCCCCTTGTATTTTAGCTATGGAGGGAGCCCCCAAGGTGGCAGATGCAACGAAAAACACTTTGCCAAGCCTCCAAAGTCATGAACGGTGTTTTATCGGCAAAAACATTCATTGCCAATCCTCAGACACAGTACTGCACAGTAGCTCTGCTTGGAAATAACTGTAAAAGAGCATAATTTTGCAGATTTTATCAGGATCAAAGAATGGCTTGAGTAGAGTAAGAAATTCTGGAAATTTGAGGAACTTTCCTTGGTGATCACGTTCTGGGTTAGAAAAAAGCAAGTGTGAATTTCATAAATTAACAGTGTCTGAACCAGACAAAGTGATGTTGCAAAAGAATAGATTTCCATGCCAAGGAAGTTGTGCTTTCACTGTATATTTGATATGAGCAAGTGCATTCGGCGTTGTGAAATCTATTCTTCGGAAAGGCTCATTATTTTGTTTATTCATAAAGATGAATCTTTTGTTTCACAAAATTTGCCTTTGCTGTTGGAGCAGAGTGCAACCCCCAGGGTGCAATGAGTCGTAAAAGGTACACCACGCTCATCCATACCATTTCATAGAATACCCTTGTCTCTGAATTTTCAGTTGGCAAAAGACCCCTTTTCGAAGGTAACCCCATTTTAGAGGCGTATTCCTGAACCTCGAAGTGATTGCTGCCGTACAAATACCAGTTCTGAGCACAGGTAGTGGAGAATGATTCAGTAATACTTGGACGATTTAGTATTACATACAAATGTACTAAGATTTAATCATACGTGCTACTTAACTGTGTTTAAGTTCTCTTTGATCCTCTTTTAGTTACTCAGACTCTCCACATCTCTGTGTTTCGTTAGGCCGCAAATTGTGTTGTGTTGTTGCAGTTGTATTGAATACAACAACACAACACAATTTGTGGCCTAAACGAAAACACAGAGATGTGGAGATGCAAGTCTGTGTACTAATAGCGGATTGAAGAAAAATTTAACACAGTTAACTAGCAGATGATTAAATGTTGGTACGTTTGTATGTATTACTGAATCGTGCAAGTATTACTGAACCGTTCTCCGCCACCTGTGTTCCGAGTGAAAGTTACGGGATTGTTTCATTGAAATGATTTTTGCCCTTTAGGACCATTCACTTCAATGATATCTCCCTGCTGGAAAGCAGTAGAATCCCATAAAACTAAGGATATCAAACTCAGGCCAGAAGAAATTCATAGCTTTTAATTGTTTTTGGGATATTTTCGACAGAAAAATACCCCCTTTTCTAGAATCCAGGTCGTGGGATTCTGCTCCACGGGAGTACAACACGTAATTAGTAGTTCCCAGTCTACTAGCAGAGCCGCACCCATGTATTTACACTGATCAGATCAGTCAGTATTTACTACAAGGCCATGTTCCATTCCCAAGCTTCCATTCTCGGAATTTCTAAAACGTGACTACGTCATTACTGTCGACCATGTCCAAAGATTCAACACAACAGAAAATAGTCATTGTCACACTGAGGAAAGTTTACTTTAGCTGTACAAAGGAGTCCATCTTCCCCTTCGATCTACTTTTCTGGCGCTTTCCTGGAATTGCACACCTGTAATGATACTGATCATAACTGAACCCTACCAAAAACCCTATCAAAACCCTACAAGGTGTGCGATTCTGGACAAGTCCCCCTTTCCCACTGTGTGGGCCTATTTCATTTCGTTTCATTTCCGTTTTTCAAATTTTTACATTTTCCTTCCCTTCAACTAGACTATTGAACTATTATTGAACTAAAATCAGGAGCCATGATGTGGGAGAACTTTTCCGTACAAATACACTCTCTCCATAATGTGCTACTTTATAAAAAGACTAATAAAAAGTTAAAACACCTTTATTTGCTGCGCCCCGCCCTGCCCTGCCCTGCCCTGCCTGAGCTTTCCACGCGTCCCTCGCTGTTACGGCTGGTCACTGCTCTCTTGGTCTCTTGTTTGGCTGCTGGATCTGGTTTCACTTCACAATTGCCATAATTGAAAAGTCGTATAAATGAACTAAAACGGAGTATACTGTCGCAAAAATCAAGCTAAACTCACGTGGATGACTAGTAACTCACCAAGCGTCGTCAAACAAGCCTAGGCCACAAGAAATTACAGGACTGAATTGATCTGTGTTTAAATTCATTCTGCTATTGCTCATCAAATTTGATTTCTTGCCAAAAGGATTACAGTAATACTGTAGATAATACCACACAGCTAATGAATATCTTTGCTAAACGTTTCATCCAATTAAATTGTCGGTTCGCGTTGCTTGCTCCCTCCTTTCTCGAAAGATGAACAAGAATGTTCATACAAACAACTTCATGCGACCAAAGTATGTTTTTGGGATAATAGGTCACCATTGTTATCCTGTTGCCATTCTGTTCGAAAGAATTGAGTAATTGTTGGAACGGATATGGCATGAACTTGAGCAAAATTCGCCATCCATACACAAGATAGTGATCTCTCACGATTTCAATGTGGTAGACATTTTATTATTTCATGTCTAACTTAATTTCATTGGTTCAAAATATCCCGCTCGTTTCACCTCTTTTCCGTTGAAGTCTTTTTCGAGCCTGTATGAAAAAAGCTGGGCCAATATGCGATGTAGAAGGAAATCTTTCATGCCGTCCTCAGTGCACGTATTTTTGTAAAACGAAACTTTTGTGGCCATGCGAGCTAAAAATAGAATTAGAATAGCTGATCTACATATTTTTATAAAGAAACCAAGAATTTGGGCCAGCACAGAAAGTTTCTTAAAATTATCAGATTTTGCGGAGTCAGAGTTTCTTATGAGTTTCTCAGTTTCAGAAAACCTTCATGCTCACTGCGGTGCCCCCCTGAACATTTCAAAACAATGTTTATCAAAGAATTTGCCAATGCAAGTACCTTCTGGGTAGCCTCTCTACCTTCTGGGTGACATGATGCAAGAAGCAAGTGAAAATAGAATTAAGATATGTCAAGGATTTCTTTTATCAAAAAAAGTAGTTTCTTCAATCACATTTTCCCAGTAATGGAGTTTCTTAATTTTCTGGCGATTCGTATAAGCAGTACGTCTATGCCAACCGACTTTGGCCGCGCCGAGAGTCATTTTTGTGGGGGGGGGGGGATGCACGACAAAAGACATGGCATGCAAATTGATTGATTGATCCATCACTCCTAAGCACTAGTCAATCATTTCATTTCACAAAGTTGAGGATGGTCAAGAATATTTCGTGAAACGTGATTTGCCATATTCAGGCCCGAAGCCATTGGGGGCGGAGCGAAACCGGGTGAGTGGCCGAATGGCTTAAACAGTTTGTCCAGCCTGTGTTCCAGACCCCATACGAACAGGCTATTTTTTGTCAGGTAACTGAAGTTATCATTAGTCGATGTGTCAGATGGTGTAATATCATACGCGTATTTTTATGAGAAACTGAAAATTTGGGCCAGTACTGAAAGTTTCTTAATGTTATCAAATTTTGAGTGCTCAGAGTTTCTTACGAGTTTCTTAAAGGTTCTATAACAATATTCATGTTCACTACCTGTTCCCTACCCTGGGTACCAGTACCCACGGTACCTGTTCCCTGTTCCCTGAAGGTCCTAAAGAATATTTCGAAACAAGGCTTTGTGAAGCCTTTCTATTTTTAGACTGTGCTCCAGTACCTTACAAGTAATATGATACAAGAAACAAGAGGAAATGAAGTAAACTTATGATAAGGATTCCTTTATAGAAATAAATAGTTTCTAAGTTATTTTTTCCCTGTAAGGGGAGCTGTCATAAAGTATGGAACAGAGAGGGGCGGAAGGGATTTGACAGGGTCACCAAAATTATCCGATGGAAAATATTGGGCTAACAAGGGTACTTCATAACTTCCAATACGGGGAAGTCCATGCCAATATTTGGGGTCTGAAATTTCACCTAAATCAATATGTGGGGTCTGTGAATTACAACATGGACAAAAATTCAATATTTAGGGTTCACAAATCTGAAAAAAGGAAGAATCGTAGAATTTGGTGCAGGTCTCCGAAATATTGGACTCAATATTTGGGGTCCCCAAAACGTTAGGCTCAATATTTGGGGGTCAGCAAGGAAATACTGGCATGAACCCCCCGCGTACTGAAAGTTAGGGAGTAACCCCCCCCTGGGAACAAGCTACTTCAAATGATAAACATGGACCATGAAGCTATTTGTTTCTGGATTCGTTTTCCATATTTTCAATTGTTTTAAACATTGTCAGCGTTTTTCTTGCTGTTCTTTGATCACTGATGTCGATCTCCGATCCGAGTTGATCTGCATCTCTGTTTCTAATCCAGTGGTATCCGAGGGTTCTATCATGCCTCCTCAAAACTTTATACCAGTCCCATAAGTACTGTACTGACAGCATGATACATGGGAAGAAAGTTCAACTGTATACTGCAAAAGCTTTTCTTGAAGAGGTTTCTGAACCGCAGAGTTCATTTAGAAGCCCCTGGGTCAGCTAATCATTTTTGCAGATAATAAGGGGCTATGCAAACAGTTTTTGTTTCTTGCATTGGGCTACATAATTTTACGGTGAATTTTGAAGTCCCTTCCGCCCCCCTCTGTTCCATTCTTTATGACAGCTCCCTAGAGTTTCTTAATTTTTTGACGATCTGAGAGTTGAGTTTCTTATAAGCGGTTTCTTATGAAACAAATACGTGTATATGCTGGAAAAAGAAAAAGGAATGTCGTGAAAACACATTAGCAAATCAACAGCGACAAAGCCTGTGTAGCCGCCAGTATAGATGAAGTGATATTTAATGGTTGAAATAAGAAGTTCCGAAAAGGAAATACGCCGGAAACAAAGTGGAAATGCGTGGTGAAGAACGCGTCCTTTTTGGTTACAATTTCATGACGATAATTAATTGGTTATTACTGGTGATGTCTTGGAATTATTTTTGCTTCCTGAGCATATCAGAAGAACATCTTTTTGGAGTACACATTTGAAATGATGATAAACTAATGTAATAAGTGCCCCCATCCTTTTTTCTATTTCCTGTCGCCCCCTTTACCCTCTGGGTTATAAACAATTGATTTTTCTCAGTAAATAAAAAAAGATGGAGGAATATGAATGCTGCTGAAAATTGAAGGGGCAGGGTCACGTAACCTGAAACAAACCTGCTATCTCCAGAATCTATATTGTTGCCAACACGTGGCCATTTTGCTCTGCACAGATTTTGATGGATGGGGTGAATCCACATTAAAGTTACTTCTACAAATCCATCAATATCTCTGCAATCGTACAACATATGAGTGTTTTGTTTGTTTCTCCTCGAAGTATAAGAGTCCATCTTCAAAATAACACTTTCATCTTGAGAAAAATTGTGGAAAATCACTGTGATATGGGCAATCAAAAATACTGCCAAATCGTCGTTTCGAAGGAAGCTTGTTTACATTACGCGACCCTGCCCCTTTAAAGACTTTATTGGAGCTCCATTATTT
Organism: Aurelia sp. 4 Dawson et al 2005; assembly: GCA_964019985.1. Classification (NCBI taxonomy): domain Eukaryota; kingdom Metazoa; phylum Cnidaria; class Scyphozoa; order Semaeostomeae; family Ulmaridae; genus Aurelia; species Aurelia sp. 4 Dawson et al 2005. Next base: position 25,374,143 of record OZ026495.1, on the reverse strand, counting down.
CACAACTTTCAGTTCGCAACGACTAAGTCATATTCCCTTGCTAACTGCTCCGAAACATATAAAGCAAATTTATCTGCCAAACAGTGTGACAGTCTATGTCACCACAATATCAGGTCTATCAGCCATAGGGAGACTGTAGATACTATTCTAAAAATATGGTTAGTATCGCTGCAAAGATTGTCCTGATGCAAAAGATGAAAACCCTAAAGACTGACTTTCTCGCAAATCGTCGTTTGGTACGAATTCTGTCGCCAGACGCAACATGAATACGCCAGAAAAGTGGTACGAAAGTATAAAAACTTGCATACAACCTCATCCTCAGGCCCCGATAGCATTTAGGCATCCAGGGAGCACAGCTCTACAATGTTCAAGTCAGGCCTAAATTGCCCCCTTTTACAACCACTTTACCACCTGTTCACATTTCAACCACAAAGTAATAAAACTTAGCATACAACAGGATCCATTGAGTAAAGATTACTTGCAGTGGGAAATGAGACAAATATAGAACAGGACATTCGTAGTAAATGTCATCAGCCCAATAAGTATACAAGTATTTATGAGGTACTTTGAAAATTATATGGCCTGCACCCTTGCAGGAGAGTCTGCAACCTGCAACCAAAGATAATGGAAGGATAGTCAAGTCTACGATCAGTTCTGACCAAAAGCAACACCGGCCTAAGGCTGGACTTGCCCAAATCAACGAGACGACTTGATCTGCATTCAATCTCGTTCCTAGGACCCAACACTTGCATACAACCTCGTTCTCGGGCGCGGATAGCAATTTGGCATCCAGGGAGCATCCTTTAGATTATAATACTCCAGTTATTCAGGCCAAACAAACGCTTCTCTCAAACATACTTGGTATAGAAAGAAAGCCAAAAAGAGATGATTTGAAATTTTTTGTTGATTTTGTGTAGCTGCGGGGATCAGGGTTACTACTAGAGTTTTCTTTTCTCATTTTTGCATTAAATTGCATTACAGAGTTTCAAACTACGGAAATTTTAAATGGTTATTCTCTGTTCTATGTTTTGATGAATTACTTATATCAAAGGTAATATAACCGTATGAAAGTGGTTAAAGCAAATTGCGGTCAAATAGGCCTATTTTACAATTAAACTCGATTCAAAATAAATACAAAATACAAATAAATAAGATAACAGGGCCTCCGACGAAACCTGAAAAGTGGAGGGGCAAAAATTTGGTATGAAAATATACCATAGCCCAATATGATAAGCTGCCCTCCCAGGGACAGATCTAGAGGGAAAAGTGACTGAGGTGTGCGAGCGTGAAGCGCCGGTTAAGTCCTGAAGTAGGGGTCGTAACGTAGGGGTCTGGGGGTTGCAGCCCTTGAAAGAATTTTTAGAGAACGCCTTTCACCTCATTGAAAAATCCCTGTTTTGAATTAAAGCTGACAGAATTGAGAAGTAAATATTTGTAAGATACCCTACCAAGAAAGTGTATAGTTTTTAGAAAGTAGCATTTTCTTTGGCTGGCAAGCAGCACTTGCCTTAATTGCCTACTAGATTTGTGCCCAAGAGATACGAGGTCTTTGCATTTTGCGTTGAGTATCTGCCTCCTGGGGTAGTTTCTATAGCTTTAGATTTCTTATATATTCATAGTGATTTAAAAGATGTAACATTGATATTACTGAAAATCGTCTGTGATTGTGTACAATAGTGAAGTTGTGACCTTGTTATGTTGGTTTCCGACATGAAATTTCCCTTATCAACAGAACAGGGATTGAATCGAATGGATGCTAGGAAATTAGCTTGAATTTAAATGAGCATAGGGTTTTAAAGAGAATTAAAATGATTATCAACAAATTTCGGAATTGCATTTTTTTTGCATATAAGTGGAGGGGCCATGGCCCCCTCGACCCCCCGTCGTCGGAGGCCCTGGATAATATAGTGCAGTTTCGATGTGGCATCTTCAAGTGCGCCTCAAGTTCCTAAAAGTCCCTAAAAACCTTGAATGTCCTATTAAAACTTATTAAAAAGAAATGTCTTCAACTTTTTATTAAATGTTTCAACATCAACGCATATTGCTTTACTTAATAAGGAATTTCATGTTCCATCAGTAGTGAAATACACGTTTTTTATAAGAAACTGGTTTATAAGAAACTAGTACTAAGAAGGCCAAAATTGTAAGAAACTCTAGTACTATGTCTGAGAAGTACTAAGAAACTTTTCAAAGTTAAAAGCATGGATTTTATAGCGAATAGATCATTGAACCTTCATTCTTGAGCAATATTATCTAACCATTTGTGTTTTCAACATAACAGAACACTGTTTATTCCTTTATGATGTTTTAAATATCAAGAAACATATCTGCCGCAGTGTTAGCGACCACATTGCTAATTCTGCATTCAGATAAATAAGAAACCAATTAAGAAACTTTTAGTACTAAAATCGACAAAATTTCATGTGAAATTAAGAAGCTTTTAGTTATATGGCCTGATCCTAGTTTCTTATAAAAAAACGTGTATATGCCTTCAGTTCTGCCCAATTAAAAATACAAAGATGTTTAAATGATTTACCCCAGTCTTTACGCGAGGTGTCTTTTTAGAACTTAAGAGCGTTGAGAGCATGGGTAAAAAGCGCTTGCTTACTGCTCAAGCCAAAGAGCGCTAAATCTGCGCTGCGACGGATGGAATAACTCGCAACAATAGAGGAAGGCACTGGCGTTTTTATGGCGTATTCATGTTGCGCCTGGCGAAAGCGGCGCTGATTGAGAATCTTGCCTTTTGAAGGGCACTTTCGTACAAAACGTTTGTTTATAGGATACTTGGGTCAGGCCATAGTACTAAAAGTTTCTTGATTTCACAGAAAATTTTGTCCATTTTGGTACTAAAAGTTTCTTAAGTTGTTGTTTCTTATTCTTCGAATGCAGAATTATCAATGTGGTCGTTAACACTGCAGCAGATATGTTTCTTGGCATTTAAAACATCGTAAAGGAATAAACAGTGTTCTGTTATGTTGAAAACACAAATGGTTAGATAATATTGCTCAAGAATAAAGGCTCAACGATCTATTTGCCATCTGCTATTTGCTATCTGCTATTTGCTATCAATGCTTTTAACTTTGAAAAGTTTCTTTAGTAATTCTCAGACACAGTACTGGAGTTTCTTAAAATTTTGGCCATCTTAGTACTAGTTTCTTATTAACCAATATCTTATAAAAAAACGTGTATTTCTTGGAGCATCAAATTTTGAATTCAGCTTGCAATACAATCGTGTAAACAAAAAGCCCCCTAAAAGACCTAAGAGGCTATTTAGGGTTGCTTTATTGGATTACAATTCGAAGTTCGAGTCTCATCATGCATGCACCAACCAACCAACCAACGAAGATGTCTATTTTCAATCCGTCACATGGTGTAAAATACTGGGATTCAATCTGGGGACTTAGAAATAGCATGGGTTGGTCTCCCTTGTCTGTGCTGGCAAACTAAGGAAGGAAATTCGAAGAAAGAGCGGCTTCACGGACATAGACAATATCCCCGGACATAAAATTCTCATCGTGATCTCCATCAGAATGGCATAGGGTATATTGACCTTTGTCTGACTTTGCATGGAAAAGAAGGACCACTTTCTTGATATTCACAGTCAATGGATAGATCATTCCATGTAATTTTAAGAGATACCCTCAAACCGTTGCACTCCCCTTCTTCCCCGTAACGTAACGCTAAGCAAACAAGCCACAGAATCCGGCCTGCCAACAAATTGAGACATGTTTTGAAACATTGCCAAACCAAACCTACCAGCAATTAGCCGTGCAGGCAGCACCTCCTCCTGCCATTGAATGTGACACACCGGCAGCTCCTCTTGGGGGCCTCTCGATCTCTTGGTACTGATATGGTGCAGTTGTGGCATAATTGGGTGGCGATCGGGCTGGCCACGTTTCACGTTCTTCATACCCAGCATGAGCTCCTGCAGTGCTGCTGCCATAGGTGTTAAAAGCAGGGTTGCAGTTGTAGCCATACATTAGTGAGGTGGTAATTTCGTGGTATGGAAGATGAGGCAGAAAGAGGTTGTGTTTATGATGGTGTCTATTTCCAAAGAGACATGAGAAGCGCGTGAGTGATCAACATTGTTTTGGTAACATGGTAGCTGCATACAGTGAACGTGAGTCCATGGTTTCAAGCTGAAGAGAAAAACGTTTCCTGTTGTGTAAACGAAACTGAAATAGCAATGAATGAACTTGGATTTACTCAACAAAATTTTATTCAATTGGAATTGTTCTTTTTTCCTCTCCCTATTTGAATAAAGAAATCAAATAACAATGCACTCACACAAAGAGTCAATCGATCTTTTCTTCTTCCTTCGAAATAACAACCACATTCATTGTTCTCTTACAGCTGACCGGAAAGAGAGGGCTCTGACAGCCTGAGAGATGTCCCGGGAGGTCTTTTGTTTTCGTATTTTAGGTAATTGAGGTACGTGGTTAGCGACGGGGGGTTACTTCGGAATTTGCCCATTCATTCGTATCTTATGGATCAGACTGGCGCCTTGCGTTTGTGAGCTGTCGCCATAACAACAACATCGCCCCAAACACAAGTTGGGGCAGTTCCACAATTGAAGATCTCAAAAAGTTTAGGTAACGGTCCTTCAGGCTTGCTAGAAATTACACGATCATAATTTTTTCAGCAATATGGCGGTCGCAATACTTTGTGTGGATATCAACTTTTTAATCCCCGTGTGAAGACCAAATCTTGTTGTCTCCGTTTCGGCTTCAATAAATACCATGGAAGGTCTGTGCGAGCACCGGACCCTCCACCTAGTAACTGCTCTGCATAACAGTCTGGATCGACTGAAACCTTTTGTACTTTGATCGAAAAGATTTTCTTAAATCGGTCACAGAGCTTAATTTTAAGATTCGGCAAATTTGTGCCAAATGCAGATAAATGTCGCTCGTTCCAGACCCTTTGCCAGAAGCTATCGCATAAGACTTATGAAGATGAGTCCCTTGTATCCCTGCGGTAAACCTTGCTCAAGAGGTTTAAGTCAAATCAAGTCGAAGAGCACAGAAAACCAAGAGACTCATCATCATAAGTCTACTACACGTTTTTTTTATGAGAAACTAGGATCAGGCCATAGTACTAAAAGTTTCTTAATTTCGCATGAAATTTTGTCCATTTTAGTACTAAAAGTTTCTTAATTGGTTTCTTATTTTTGAATGCAGAATTAGCAATGTGGTTACTAACACTACGGCAGATATGTTTCTTGACATTTAAAACATCATAAAGGAATAAACAGTGTTCTGTTATGTTGAAAACACAAATTTTTGGATAATGTTGCTCAAGAATAAAGGTTCAACGATCTATTTGCTATAATATCCATGCTTTTAACTTTGAAAAGATTCTTAGTACTTCTCAGACGTAGTATTAGAGTTTCTTAAAATTTTGGCCATCTTAGTGCTAGTTTCTTATAAACCAGTTTCTTATAAAAAAAACGTGTATCGCACAGCATTTTGAGATATGTAGATACTTTTGTGAACTTGAATGCTTTTGATATGGCTATTAAATTGACATCGCTGAAAACAAAGTCTCTGCAAGAGTTGCATTTTCCCAGTTCTGGTCTCTCTTACTTTCTTATCGATAGCGATATGAGTATTGACTTTCTTATAAGTTCCTTCTGACAAAATACGTGTTATCAAACAGTTTTGAATTGAAGTCTTATCAAGAAGAGGGCGACCAACTTGATCTTTCTACTCATTCTTAAGATGAAAAGACAAGGTCATGGGCGCGCAGACTGAAAAGAACTTGAGCTACTTGCGCTTATTTTAGAGCTGAAAATCCCATGTGATTTGCCACATTCAGCAGATGAATATCCCTACAAAGAATTGTTCTCAAAATTCTCTCTTTTCTCCAATGGATACCTTCTGACCCCAAGCCGGATGTCCATCTAAACCATTTAAGCAGGAAATAACGTTTGAGAGTTTTAATTGTCTCCAATCGAATTTTGTACCCAATCCATTCCGAGCACATTAAATTCTCGATTGAATTCATTCATGGCTTGCTAGAATCTATTTGATTTGAAGCGAGGTTAAATAAGACTATTGCATGAAAATATTCTTGGTTCATTGATATAAGATTTTCTCTCGATCATCGCTGAAATAGTGCTTTATAGCCTGGTTCCCTGCGTCAACTCGACCGCGTTCGTTTGAGGGTACTGGGCTCCAGGGAAGCGATTTGTTGACGCCTGGACAAAAAACCGGAGAAACTTCTCAAATTTTTCAATCCTTATTTGGAAAACTGGTTAAGCGTAGCCTGCGTGCAGTCTTTCTTTCGTGTAAATTGAATTGTTTTGTGTGAATTGAAAGAACTTTACCCTCTTACAAAAGAAAGACTGCACGCAAGCTAGTTAAGCGTCGTTCTGTTTACGATGAAAACAGAGGCCCGGGCCATAGTTACGGTGAGTGGTTACGGTTTTTGTCCACACGTAAGTTATTTTGGACCGCTTCCGTGGAGCCCAGTTCCCCAGTCGAAAATGACGTCAGGGAAACAGACTGGCCCCGTTTCAGTCTGGTTCCCTGACGTCATTTTCGACTGGGGAACTGGGCTCCACGGAAGCGGTCCAAAATAACGTCTGGACAAAAACCGTAACCACGCACCGTAACTATGGCCCGGGCTGCTGTTGTCATCCTGGCATGCGTTAAATCAAGCATGCTTTAAATCTTGTCCGCCAACAGAACGACGCTTAACTAGCCTGCGTGCAGTCTTTCTTTTGTAAGAGGGTAAAGTTCTCTCAATTTACACAAAACAATTCAATTTACACGAAAGAACGAATGCACACAGGCTACGCTTAACGTGTTTTCCAAATAAGGATTGAGAAGTTTGAGAAGTTTCGATGGTTTTTGTCCAGGCGTCAACAAATTGCTTCCCTGGCGCCCAGTACCCTCAAACGAACGCGGTCGAGTTGACGCAGGGAACCAGGCTGGCCCCGTTTGAGTTGCTTCTGTGCAGGAGCTATCGCTTTAATTGTCTTTGTTCTTACACCGTTGCAAAGTTTGGGCCTCAGCATAGAGCTGAAGACCTTGTTTGAGCCCACTTGCTTCAAAAACAGTTCTTTCTTCGTTCTCCAAAAATGGCAAAATAACTTAATTTTCGAAAGAAATGGTTCCAGCAGCGTTGTAATTGCATTTTCTTACACTTGGAAGGGCTTGAAAATGGTCTAATGTTGTTGTTTTGTCAGTAAATAATACAATTAACCGCTGTAGAAAAAATCCAACAAAAAGAATAGAACCCTTCCTTCCAGCATTCACTTAATTTGGGCATTTTTGGTGAACAAGAAAGTGCTGTTTTTGAAGATTCACGGTCTTAATTTCAGGGACGAGGAGAGGGGGGTCAGGGGGGTCAAAAACCTGGGGCGCATGGCCATAGGGGCCCGTGAATGATAACTTAGTTTTTCAAATATGTCTCAAAATTCAGGTCTCTGAAGGTCCATGATCAAAAAGAGCCCCACAAACTTCTTAAATTACCATGTTGTATTGAAAATTAATGAGGCAAATTGTTATCAAATCGTGATTCTGGGGCATAATGACTGGCTAGCTCACTTTGCCAGGGGCCCATATTCGTTTTGACCCGGGGCCAATGAATCCTTAGCCTGCGTGCAGCCTCTACTGTCTCTGCGGAGGAAGACGGAGAGGAGGAGGCTGCACGCAGGCTAATGAATCCTCCGCAGCCCTGCTTAATTTGGTGCGCCATGAATCAGTAAATACTCGTCAGAATGAGACTCTCAGTTATCCTGACAAGAGAGCGTATAAACTCATCCACAGCAGCGACACAAATATGACACCAATCTTGGTACACCCAGTACTCTTACCGTAGCCTGCGTGCAGACTCTACAGTAAGTGCGGAGGAGCGAAAAGGAGAAGACAGCTCCCTGTAGAGTCTGCGCAACGGCGACCAATTCTGTGTTTTGAGTTCTCAGATTTTGTGGAACCGTCTGGCATTGGCTGGACGATTTGATTGTTGTTTTCACTTGTGTTCAGCGTGATCTACTTGTATCAAGTTTTAGAATAATGTTCGTTACATGCAGTATACGCTCTGAACACAAGTGAAAATAACTGTCAAATCGTCCAGCCAATGCCAGACGGTTCCACAAAATCTGAGAACTCGAAACACAGAATTGGTCGCCGTTGCGCAGACTCTACAGGGAGCATTCTTCTCCTTTTCGCTCCTCCGCACTTACTGTAGAGTCTGCACGCAGGCTATCTTACCGTGGATAGTTTGCCTATGAGCAGTTCGGACACTATTGTTGTGCTCTCTGAACCAAACAATAAATGATTCAGTACTCACCAAGCCAAGCAATGTTTGTATTCCGTTACAACATCGTGTTTGGTAAGGCCCGAGCTTCAAATTCTGAATCCCAACCAAACTGCGACAACATTCCGTCTTCAAAACTTACCCTAAACGAAAGGGCACGCCGCTAAATATTGCTTGGCTTGGTGAGTACTGAATCATTGTTGTTTCATGGTTAGCTCAGACAGCACAACAATGGTGCTCAAACTGCCCATGGTTTAACACTGCAGTCATGTTTCAGTACATATACCTCTGAGGAGGGAAATTCATAGCCTGCGTGCAGACTTAACTTAGTAAGTAAAGTCTGCATGCAGGCTAGGAAATTCAAAACCTATCTGCAGAGGAGGTTTTCGTGGTACACTAGCTCCTCCGTAGTGGCAAGAAATTTTATCATCTGCGAAAGAGCAAGGAGGCGGCAATGAAGCGCAATCGCAATATCTAAGCACCCAGTACTCTTACGATGAAGATCGGTACATTAAAATGCAGGTAATCTGGCAGCTAAAAAGCATGCAGCAAGTATGAAGCAGAAGGAAACGAAGACTTCCCAAAAAGTTACTCATGATCTAGCATGAGACCTTCATAATAATTCATACATTATAAACGTTTTCAAACTAGAAGTAATGTGGTTATGTATTGATTGCATAAAAGTGTTGTAAGAAGTACTAAAATGATTTGTTGTACATCCCAGCTACCACTCTCACTAGATGGCTTGATAAATCACGACACGTTTTCTGCACGAGAAACTAGTTAATAAGAAAGTAGTACTGGGATGACCGAGAGAGCTACTCAGTTAGAAAAAGCCAATAAAGTTTTAATTACTGAAGATACAATGGCAAATATATCGTTAAACCCTTTATCCCTGGTTTCAAAGTTTGAACACTTCTCTTCCTACCCGATTGTATACTAAGATACAGACGCATCTGTAGCGGTGCTAGAAACTACATCATCATTCATGGACTCAATATAGATTAAGACACCTTTGCAGTAACATGAAGACATTTTATGCGAAATTAAGAGACCCCTAATATGCTGATCCAAGTTAAATTCTTTTTACATAAAAAGCGTCTATCATATAAGACTAAGAGGAAATTTCGGACAGTTCTTCGGAAAGCCAACAAGATTACTTTTTGTTTATTCGTTTTGACTTGTTGATTGGCCAAAAGAAAACTTTGTTGAGCTTCTCTGATTGGCTTATTTCAAAAAAATGCACTGGGCAGAAGTTTCGTTTCTTCTCTGTCGAATCTTACCTGACGATTTAATGTGACCAGTGTCAGACGGATATATTATCAAATGGTTTCGTCACTAAACGCATTTTCAATCTTCCTTACAGACAGATCTCTTGATACTGGAACTGGATTAAAAGGGCCTACAAGAACATGAACAATGTTACTTATGAACTGAACTTCTGAACTGGTTGGTCAGTTCATAGTCAGTAGAAACTATGGTCAGTTGAATGAAAAGAGTAGACCAAGTGAACGAATCTCCAAAACATTAGTGATAAAGGTGTATTTGCCAAAATCGTCTAAAGTCTGTTTCAAATTAGATTTCACTGGAAAAGTTTTGCGTTTGGCAAATTTCTTGTAACACCTTGTCTGAGACGACTTTTGATTGTAATGCTGTACTATTCAAGGTAGGTTATTTTGTCTGTATATGTTATCAATATCTTTATATACATCTAAAGAATGATTGCGGCACGTACAAATAACTGATATGTAAACCGGACGACATTCATAGTAAGGTCGTTACAAAATGGCTAAATATTTTATAGTCTGCCTGTGTTAACTCGAAGTCATCTTTCAGTGCTATATGCACAAACGTAAAAAAATGTTCAATGAAACATACTTGAAAACAACACTCTGGTCGTGCTATAAATATGCTTGCAGCAAAATATGTACACCACAAAAATATCAATATGTTATAAATATGATAAATAGCTTCTACAGGGGTAAAGTGGGTAGGCAGGGGATAAGATAGGTAGCCTTGAAGGGTGGAACAAGGTAGATCATAGACTGCTAAGTCAACACACACATAGTCTAGAAGATAGTCGAAACAGGTGTAGAAAGCAAAAAAATCGGTGAATCAACATTTTTTATGGAATTAATTCAAATTTATTGCCGTACCCATTCTACTCTTGAAGATGCTATTTCACTTGATAACTTGTATGTATATCATGAATGGAAGTACGTACGTTGTATGAAGTTGACTGAGATACAAGTCTGTGAATGAACTTATTGTGAATACAAAAAGTTGAAATGGATCCGTTTGGTGTATAATTTTATACTGGGTGTCCCAAAAAAGCATTCCCGTTGGAAAAATCGCCAAAATTTGGCTACTGTCAAGCCTTATCTAAAATTTGCTTTTTGATCTCTTTTGTCAATGGCCCAAAAATATTTGGATACTCTTTAAGCAATATTGTTAATCTTGAATAAGACAATAATATTGAGATTTTTCATTGACTTTCAAGTCTAAGAAAAATGTACCGTTTCTTTCTGACATTTATGACCAAACCAGCATCTTAACCGACAAAACAAATCAATCTGGTACTAATCACGGGTGCTTTTTGCAGCATGTTTCAAAATCCGGCGGCCCTAAAAAGAGCAAAATTTGCTAGTGTCGAAATCAGTCACGAATTGGCTATACCTGGAAAAACAATATGGTCTTTAATCTGCTTGCCACAGCAGCCCACATGTCTTGAAACAAGGGATATAATTTTACAAGTGGTCGTTGGTTCTGAGAAGAGAGATTCTGGTAAACATGCAAGTATTTTTTTTATAAGAAACTAAGACTTTGGGCCAGTACTGAAGGTTTCTTGAAATTATCTGTACTCAGAGTTTCTTATGAGTTTCTTAATGGCTCCATAACAACGTGTTCCCTCCAGAAAATTCCAAAGCTACGTTTTTTGCAGATATGCCAATGTTTAGACTTGATTCAGGTATCTTCCATATTAAACGGAAAAGAAGTCAAAATTGAATAAAATATGCTTAATTAATAGTTTCTTTAGTTACTATTCCCCAATACTTGATTTTCTAAATTTTTTGCCGATCTGAGAGTTGAGTTTCTTATAAGCAGTTTCTCAGTCAAAAAATACATGTAATCCAAAATTTCTACATTCGGCAAAAGATAGAATCTGCTTTAAATTAGAAATAAATGACGGCTTTTCAGCAAGACGACAAAAATGTCACAATAAGGAAAAAGAAAGAGACCTTGCGGTGTATGGCTACAAAGAATTTATACTAGATTTCAACGATTCTATAGGTTTTGTGATGTTTAAGAAGAGGAACGTACCTAACGTCGATTAAAAATGCAGCATTTCTCACTTCATTGGCAAATCAAACATTCAAAAAAGAGACATTTTTATGACTGGCTATCCTGATAAACCAGCGGTGGACATGTTGTTTGCATATTTCTCACAAAAATTCCTTTTTTCATACCCTAAACTTTTTGGGTACCTAATCCTAAAATCACCCTTTAGAATGTCTGTACAGTGGTCTGGAGGCAATTCGGTAAGGAAGTTGTTTGATGCTATGGTTGGGCCATGTCGTATTGTTGGGGGGATAATGTGTAGCAAAGGCGAAGGTTATTCAGTTATTTCATTCGGAGGTATAACATGCAATAAGGCGGGGGATAAGATCGTGTAGTTAGAAGGATAACATGCAGTAGGTAGAAGAATATTTAGTTATTTTGGGTTATTTTATTGTAGTATAACATAAAGTACGGTTGAGGATAAGTTCGTGTCACTGGAGGAAGAACATACTGTAAGTCGGGGGCAAATCAGCAAATTTTATTTGGATTTATTTGGAGTTATAACATACAGTAGCGCAAAGGGATAGCATCAAGTCATTAGAGGGATAGCATAATGAGGAGGGCTTTGGGGGGTACCAAAGCCCGCAAGCCCGGATCAAAAGTTGCAAAAACCCGAGAATCCGGAAGTAAAAAAAGCCATAACCCGAAACGGTGAAACCGAATAAAAATCTTCAATTTTCGCCAGTAATCTTTGGTCATTTTCAGCATTCTCTTTCACTGACTCATCGAGCATCGTTTCGAAAGCTAGCTTTTCGATCTCAGTAAACAACAAGGACTGTTTTACTTCGAAAACACGAAAATCCGCACGATTTACACGTAAAAACCGAGACCCCTGAGCTAAAATTGACCAAACCCGCAACCCGTGAAACTCCAGTGCCCCTTCCATAATAGCATGCAGCAAGTCAGAGGATATTCAGTTACTTTATCCGGAGGTATAAAATGCAATAAGGTGAAGGGATAACATGTAACAAGGCTGAGGCTATTCAGTTATAAGGAGGGATAACAAACCATGCGACGGAGGGATAACTTCCAGATTACTGGAAAGACGTTCTACGGGTGAAAGTAAGTCATGAACTGCCTCTTTGTTCTGCTTTTCACTGAACTAAATACTTTAGAATACTCGTATACGTTGTCGATGCTTGTCCTTCAACTTTTACAACAATATTCACTGCATTGCAGTCCTCTTTGAAGACTGCTTCTCCTTCCCATAATCCCTCACTGACAGCAATCACTGGGATCCATTCTCCACCAGTAATACATATAAACATCTCAACGACATTTGGAGCTGCTATACTGAATTTGGTTGGCTTTCCATGAGATAGGACACCATCAGTAGGTTCATGTAAAACATAGCCAGCAGTCCAAGCACTGAAAGTCTTTGGGAATGGCTTGCAATCTTCTAATACCTTTGTGCAATGAACCTGATATTCAGCAACCATATCATATGACTTGATACTATCATTTGTTAATTTGCTGGCAAACAGTTTCAGGAGATATCTACCTAACTTTGGCAATCTAGCTAAGAATACTGCTTTGTTTCCTTCTATATACCTAAATGAGAAGTCCTCCATGATATTTACGGTACTTTCCTCAATAAAGCCTATTTTGCAGCTTGTCTGCAGTGGGATCTTTGTTCCCAGAACTACTTCTACTTTCCCATCATCAGATTTGATAATTCCACTCTTATGTGACAATGGACTCAATTCATGGAGGAAAAAATGCTTTGTAAACATTGCCCAATTTTCAAAATCTTCAATTGAGTAGGGCGGATCAATCAACTGCCATTCAGCTTCTCTTGGAAAATGATCTAAAATAAATTCCTCTGGGTCTGTCATGAAGAAATGCTCATTGTAATTCCAAGCAAACTTTTTATCATTCCCAACGTACCCGGCACCCCAGGTCATATCAAATAACCACCACTGACCTGATATTTTCATGGCAGTCCAAGAATGATTTGTCTTCTTTCCTTCAAATGTGTCACCAATGTGATAGTTGTACCCTTTTGCATAACCATTCACTTCTTTGCATTGCAACTTGGAGCATCTGGAAATGAAACATTTTACTATTTACAACACTTTACTAGTGTCATGTAGAATACAAGAATTTTTACATTGTGACCAACTCAATGTATTCTGTGAATAAAATTTTTTCTTTTTTCTTTTTATTTCATTCTCAATCAAAGTAAAAGTTACATATTAAAATGAAATATAAAGAAACCAAACCCTGAAATACAATCTAACATTATCTACAGTCCAACTTAAAATACAGTGTCTGAGACATAAAAAGCATTGATTTTAATAACTTAAAAGATAGCTTTGTGAATAAAATTGAACTGAATTGATGCAGAAACAACTGAACAGTTATTTTTTGGCATTTCAAAAACTGAGAACAGAAGGGAAGACAAGGAGCACAAGTTAATTAGGTCTTCTGATTTTGCTGGCATCACAAGATCAACTTCTGTCCCTGTTTTGCTATTGCTCTTTCTTGATGTCAGTTCTATTGACAGCAAAAGATCAATGCCTATGGCTGTCACCTGTCATTATCATTGTTCATTTAGAATTGCAATGTTATCCCTGCCACCTATAATTAGGAGCATATTTAACCTTTATTTGTCAATTTTGCAATGTAAATTGTATTGTAACTATATGTATGATACAGTATATATTTTTAACCATACAGTACAATTACATTCACCCACAAAAATGCTTTGTGACCACAACTACTAGAGGCAGATCAAGATGGCTTTGTTGCCACTGCCTTTGATGTTTCATCATGTGTTGTCAACAGCAATTTTTTTCACCTTTGTAATTTCTTTGACACTAGCGGGAGACTCCTATTGACAAAAATAATCAAGGATAGACTATTACTCTTGGTGCCCTGACATCTCAACAGATATCACAAGTTTTCAATTCAACTCAAATATCATTTGTTCCTTTTTGCTGAGAAAGGCTCTGAAAATCAGATAATCAAAATAGTATAAAAACATCAAGAAAGTTGTCAAGAGTTATCAATCTGTGTATCTTGTTTATATTTCATAACTAGATACCAATTTATTTGAAATTGATTTTGAAGTCTTATTTTCAGGTTTCCCAGCAAAACTTTCTTTTTTGTACGATCTGTTCCTTCTTCTTCAATTGGCAAATTTTGAGCTAAAGGGGCATTTTCCGACAATGAAAAGGGTGTGGTTGCAAAAATTTTCCTGGGAGCAATCCCACAGACCCCCATTTTTACTCACTTTGCTTACACCTGGTTCTGTTGTATCCCCCCAATATGAATTTCATCCTTATGGGCCTCAAAGTGTAATTGCAGGAAATAACAGTAAAGGCATGGGCTCCAAATCTTTGTTCAGGCTGAACAGGTTGAAGGGAAGTGTAATGTCATTTGCTATCATTCTGCCAAGAATTTTGTTGACATTTCAGTTATCAATTCAAGTAATTGTTACTGTAATGTAACCAAATACTGTAGTTTTCTAAAGTTATCATCGGACACTGGCCACAGCAAATTTAAGATACAAAATAAAAGAAGCAAGGATAAATTTCAAGAGAAAATATGAATAATGCTTTGCTTTCTTGTGGATTCTGATACCTACTTTACAGATGACCAGTGCCAGAAAATCCTTAGTAAAAATTTTTGCCCCTGAACAGGGTATTCAAGTTCTGTGCAGTGAAAAATTTTTTAAAGAAATTATTGTGGTTACCGAGATAGTTCATTCACCATTGAGGAATACCCAGAACAGACAGCCTTTCCAGTCTTGAGTACAGAATTTTCATCAGCTGCTTTTGAGAGATCATTGCCAAAGAATGCATCAACATCATAAGAAATATTAGCAGTCATCCATCTCCATATTGCCCTTGCTTTGTGAAGATCTGAATCAAAGGGCTCTGTTAAATACTTTGCAAGGTCTTGAAACGAGTCCAGACAGGTTTTAGGTGCCTAGAATACAAACAAAAAACTTAAAACTATCACAGAAAGTTATATTTAGCTGTATGCAGCTACAGTAAGTGTTTTGGTTTAACACTGAAAAACAACATAAAACAATGGATTGTCCACCTTGCATACTATGTATGTATGTATGTTGAATTTGCCACAAATTAAAATATTTACAATGGTTAAAAATATAATATACAAAATAGATAAAATTACAATTTACATAACAAATCCAACAAAAAAGATTTCAAAACACCCCTAATTATAGTGGCAGGGATAGCATTAAAAGATCGAGAGATCTTATTTCCATAGTGGTCCCCTTTAGAGGTGGTTGTAAATAATAAGAAACAAATAAAATTTTCTGTCTTTTATATATGGCATGATTTATTAAGGCCAAATCCTATGAATGTGAGAGAGGACACATGGTTTCAGTAGAACACATATACGTTGTTTTCCTCTCTCTGTATATTTTGGAAAAAATTGTCGTTTATCTTATGCTTAAACGAATTGATACTGAAAATCCTCAGTCCAACAGGTCTAGAATGCAACCTGATTTGCATTGGGATGAGGCAAAAATGATCCAACCCAGGCTTATTTTTATTATCCAAAGCCACTCACATCTCCATTTGCTAGGGACAGGTCTATGAATGTTGGTAAAGAACCTGCTTGAATCTGAGTGGAACAAAACTTCACAAACCTCCAATGCATACGAATCAACATCTCTGAATTCCTCAACGCTCTTGAAAAGATCACTTTTTACAAGCTTCCCACCATTTCTTGTCTTTTCAGAAGTGGATTTTGAAACGAGTAGACCAGCCTCTTCTTCAGTAACAGCAGTGACAGGATCAGTTTGGAGATCATTGCTTGCTTGCTTCTTTGACCACGCATTTTCTTTTGCGCTAGATTTTGATATTGCTTCTTTGGTTTCATTCTTAGGCAGTGTGATTGTCTCTTTGTTTGAGATGGAGCTGCTGTCTGTCAGATCTAAAACATTTCCAGTTTGGAGCTCATTTCCTTTATCATATGATGCTGATGTTTTCTTCTTTTCCCTTGATATTTCAGTTTCCCCGGCGTGAGGTCCAGGGTGATGGTCAGTAAATTTAGGCCCATTCCAATCAGGCAGTTCACTATTTTCATTCACATCAAGTTCAATGATTTTCGTTTCATCATTTCTTTTCTCTTTCTTTTCACTTTCTTGAAAAGTAACAACACGAACTTGCTGACTTTTGGAAGATGTACATCCCATCCCATCACATAACAATATTACAAAGCAAGAAGTGGAAGTTGTGACGCAGTATGATGCTGATGCTTGATTTCCATGGTAACCCCTGCCAGAACGAGGCAATTTCAAAAGCAACGCTGTATCCTGTGTATGTAGAAAATTGATGTGGCAAAAGCCCAAACATTTACGGATTTACGTTTCAGAGCGATCTTCCTGAAATTTTTGAAATCCTTCATACCATTGGACCATTGGGGGGGGGGGCACTGTATTCCTTTTATCTGAATAAAAATTAGGTCTACAGCGATATGGCACGAAAATGAATTAAAGGTGAACAATGGTCATGAGAGAAGCAAACTCCTGAAGAGTAACACATTTCACTTCAAAGATGAAGAACTTCAAAACTGGACGTACGTACCTAAAAAACCAGAAGAAAAGAACGAATGTGTAACTTTTGTAATACCATGGAAGATCAAATGCATTTTCTAATGACATGCGACTAGAAAAGTCAAGAAACTATGACATTTAAAGTTTTGACAATTATCCAAAATTTCAACTATTGATAAGTGAACGTTAATCAAAATCAATACCCTAAAGAGTTATATTCTAAAATGGCACCCCAAAGTATGACAGCTTGTGACTTTACCAAAGTGAACGCCAAAAAAATTGATTTTCTGCTCGAGGCCCCCAAAGACCAGCATATATGGTAAACATTCCCCCGGGGGATGGAGGTGGAGCACTTTTGTTGCCCTGCCCTTCATTTGATGTTCAACAACAAAATCGGAATGACGTGGCATCTGATGGAACAGATCAGAAGTATATGATCCATTACTTTAGCCTGCATGCAGACTTTACTTGCCACTGTATCTGCACGCAGGCTTTAATCATTCATATTGTAGTCGAAGTTGAGTGTTTGTTTAGCTGTAGTTTTTTTTAGAAGGGTACAGTAAAAAGTAAAGTAAAATACATTGTAAATTTAAAAAATAAAACAAAAAAATCAGTGAAACCAATGGTCAACTTTTTGGGCACAAAGAACAAAATATAGTTTTTTACCTGATGAATGAAGCAAATACCACTGAATCACGCCATCATTCTTTGAAAGCGTTTAAAATAAATGGTTTTTGGTTGTGCGTGAAAGGAAACATTTAACAAATGTACAAAAATTAATTGTAAAATCCTAAGCAGTAAGTTAAAACATAAAAGTGAACAAAATATGATATAAAAAATATAAATAAAATGATGAATTGATGTTTTATAACATTTAATTGGGTATAAAGGTCTGAAGTCTGATATTTTGAAGGAGGTGGTCCCTCATAGGTAATCAAGAGGAATTAAGACATTGACAAAACGATTCGATATTTCATATTCGATTTTTTACTTGACAAGACACAAGAAATCGAGTGAAAAATCGAGTCCTTTGGCCTAGTCCTTAGTCCTTGTCGCTTTCAATGCGAAGGAGCAGCCTCGTTTTAATCAAAATACGTCATCATTATACGATACCATTCTTTGCTGTTGCTGTCACAGAGAACGACGGTGGGAGTCATCTGCATCAGCGAAGCTGCCACGAGTTTGATGTGCTTTGAGTCGTTTTGAGCCTGTGGTTTCACATGAGTATATAAAGAACAGAGTGGAGATCATTTTTACATCATGAGGTAACAGCCATTTTGTGTTTTTCCCTCGATTTTTGCATTCGCCGTATGCAAGCATTTCTTCATGTTTTTGCGCACCCACCTGTGTGTGTTGTGTGTGCTGTGTTATGTTTTGGGTCAGGTGAGAAGACGAGCGGTTGGTAAAAACGATTTATGCAACATACGAAATGTTATCAACGTTGCGCTGAAAGTCATGTTCATGCAAGGGCAAGGGACTTCAGCTACTTGCATATCAAGCACACTAATGGCTCTAATTGCCTGGTCACGGAAGCAAGGAATGTTGATTTTTAGCAAGCATAATTTTAGGCTAGCGATTTTCCGCTCCGATTTTTACCTGACAATCAACAACAATAGAATCCATGAATCCACGTCTCGCCATGATAACTGCCCCTTCATATAATGATATTTGCCGTTCATATAATGATATTTGCCATTCATTTTATGAGTGGGCCCTGCAAGAAGGGCCTGCATTCTGTTTGAAGTCTGGCTCTCCAGTTTGTAGAGTATGCCACTTTAGGACAAGATCTTTGACTTAAGGGCAGATTTCTGTTGTTACTACTATTTTAAACAGTTGTTGAAGCTGTTGGTTGCAGAAGTTTTTTCATTCAATTCTAAATTTACAAAAGACGTGGTACTAAAAACTGTACTTACTATAGAATTTACCATATATACTATCCTATACTTGCTGTCAGCTCAAATTACACCTGTTCTCCACAAATTATCAAGTTTAGATTTTTAGCTGTTTTTTGCATCAATCAATCTAAAAAATTTAAGATACTTCAAATCTAATGATAGGTTTTTAACAAAGGGGGTGCTCTCTCCTCTATTAGTTTATCTACTGAGAGAGCTCCTCCTGTAAGAAAATTCTTCTCCATACAAATTTCTGATGTCCTATGTTAGTCTTATTGTAATTTGTCATCTCCTGTAACTTGTTACTTGTAATATTTGTAAATTTATTAATGATTTTTGTGTGTAGCTGAATTTTTAAAATGAATGCTGAACTGAACTTACAAACGACTGGACTACATAACAAAGGATGATGACCTGAGAAGCAATAACACATGCCTAAATCCTAAGGGTCATTACATAAAACACTAAACTGGATTACTGACAAATACAAACAAACAAAAATGGAAGCATAAAGAAAAAGACAGTTACAAAGAGGTATACTGTACATTAAAGAATTAAATAGGACTAAATACAGATACCAGGATCCATTCAACATTGGAAGTCAGGCCAGCAAAAGGGATAATGCTGAACTGGAATGGTGAAGTCATCAGCAGTGCTGTTTGCAGTGACCATACAAACAGTAAGAAACTGAACAAGATTCATTTGTTGAGGTCAAAATTTACTCAGTGCCTCTAAAATGTAGAGGAAATCAAAACTAGAATCTTGAACGATCTATTGGAAAAAAATTTTACGAAACAGAATTCTTAGGACATTCCATTCTGTTGGCCCATTTCCCTTTCAATTTTATTGTGTGAAAATTTTGATGTTAGCTCCTTATGGAGTAGTCCCAAGAAAGTAGGACATGCACACCAAGTGAAGCAAAAACAGTATTCAAAATGTTCAATAGAGATAAAGAAAACTCTTCATGGGCACTCAAGGTCTTGGCCAAAGTGCCATATACAGAGTGGTCCAGGGGACTCATTAATTTTGCTAACAGGTACAGTATGTGTTCTCTTCAAACAAGCCTCAACCAAATCAATCCAAACCTCAACCAAAACAATCCAAACCTCAACCAAAACAATCCAAACCTCAATCAAATCAATCCAAACCTCAACCAAAACAATCCAAACCTTGACCAAATCAATCCAAACCTCAACCAAATCAATCCAAACCTCAACCAAATCAATCCAAACCTCAACCATATCAATCCAAACCTCAACCAAAACAATCCAAAATGACCCAAAGGAACTCTTCACCAGTGAAAATAAAATGTCCTGATGTTCTTTCTATATATGTTGTTCAAAATCCTTAGCATGAATTTGCAAGATTTAGTTTGAAACCAAAAAGTTTTCGAACACGAAAATGCAGCAAAACATAGCAGAAAATGGTGAACAGAATAGATGATGAATACTTTCCCACCATATGTAATGCCAGTGGATTTGAGGTGTGGAATGGAGAGGGAGTCTCCTTTCCCTCATGAGGCTTAAATGGGTCATACAGTAGGACAGCTTTTCAGGTATATTTTACAGAATTTATAACCGAAATTTTCACTATGAAACCAAAATACTTGTACCAGGTGAGTCAATAAAACATGCCCAGTATTTGAAAAAATCCTGCTTCCTGAATATCAAAGCAATGATATTGAAAGTTGTCTTATTTTATTCCTGATATGTCAAATTAGGTTCAGTAATTTACCCAGCTTTAATCAGTCATTCCTTCCCATTGAAATAGGAGATTTTCCATAGAAAGCCACCTTCAAAAGCTTGCAGAAAAGAGTAAAAACACCGCAATAATGAACCTTTGATGAGTTCATGTGTTTTGTCCAGTTGGGAGGATTGAATCCCCCTGAATATGTTATTCAGACCAGGGGGAAAACTTTTCAATTTGACAAGAGGTAAGCATGTGCTAAAGCATGCTGAATGTCATTTCTGCAAGGTAAACACATTTTAGAAACTTGCTTGTGATTTTAGCACGTTTTTAAGGTTTCTCTAAGAAAATGGTTTACAACATCTGAATGGATTGACCAATTTTTTGGGCAGGAAAATTGAAAAAAATAATTGAACATGTTTTAGCTATTCAATCAGATACTGCAAAATATCACTCCTTGTATGCTTAGGGAGCAGTAGCCTTTCGAACGTTGGGCACTTTTTTTGATTCACCTGGTAGGGCTCAATTTATCATTCATGGAAGCCCTGTGGCAGCCATATACCAAATTACCCTTCTGATACCCTTTTGCCAAAAGTTGAAATGTTCTGAAAATATGGACCCTGTCACTAAGCCCTCTATACAAAGTGATTTCCTGTCCCAGTAGGAATTCTGAAGAAATTAAAATGACACCCAGTTCAGTGGCACATAAGAAAAAGGTACCTGTTTATAGGAAAAATGTACGAGTACCCCTGGTATCAGATTGCAGATTTCAGGGGAATAAAGCACCTGAAACGCAGCATGTACTTTCAAATATGCCATATATTCTTGTTTCTATTTGAAATTGTTGGAATCACATGTTGTGATCCTTTTTGGTAAAGTCAGACACCTTGCTGGGCAGAATATGTTACAGTATTTTTGTTCTGTTTAGTGTATTCAAACCCCTTCCTGGGCAGAATGTCATACTGCCGATGCTTGGTAAAATACGTGCGGCATTTGCAATCGCAGGACCACTCTCCATTGCTGGAAAGTCACAGAGCAGTATTAAAGTCTACATGAGAATCGTGAAGGAATTACTGTCAGAAGACAAGCGTAATTATTTCAGTGACAAGAAGTTAAATTCTTTGGAAGATAAAGTGGAAGAGATGAAGGGATGTGATGATGCAGATGAAAATGCGCGGTTAATCCGTAGCGGTCTTGAGGATATTTATGATGATCTCATTGATCAGTACTGTGGATTAAATGGCGTTACATTCGATCCTGCACATCAGAAAATTAGCCGCGCTATTGAGCTTTGCCGCCCGCTAGTCAGATCTGGCCGCTACGCAGATTCAATCCGCATCTACAAAAAGATCGCAGAAGATTTGTTGACTAGTTGCAAGGCAATTACGGAGAACGCACTCAACCGCCTGCAAAATGCTCTACAGTTCTGTTGTGAGTGCAAAGACCTCCAAGAATGTAATCTCAAGTTGCGTAAGTGCCTCGATTATGTGTACGATGAAATACGTTTGCCTGAGATATATTCAGGGATCACTGTATCTGTAGAAAGCCAACCTTCAAGTCATGATGGCAAGAAAGTCCTGTTATTTGGTTGCGCGGACTTTGGAAAGGAGCTTGAGCATGATGTGATCTACCTAGATGACGGCATAATCGGTGGGGAAAGTAGAGGGGAGTATATCCCCCGGAAGGCAGGCGAGAGCCATGGCATATTCAAAGGAAATATCAAAGTATCTTCTGAGGGAGGGTTTGCAAGCATGCGTTTCCTGCCTAAAGATGGAGATGCTTTGAAGGAGAGTTTACAAGGATGCAAAGGGTTGCTTCTCTCATTGAAAAACATGAAAAAACAGTCAGTACGACCAAAGTTGCTGTTATCATCTGAGAAAAATGCTCGTGCCTTCAACTGGCAATGTGGATTGAGCCTGCCTCACCAGGAGGAGTTCACTGAGATTTATTTGCCTTTGCAAGGGTTTTGGCCTACCATGTTTGGTCACGTGCTTGCTAATAATGGAAATGTACAGGTGGATAAAGTGGACAGTATTGGTTTAATGTTAAGTAAGATCACTGAAAATGGGAAACTCGAACCCGAATTCAGGGAGGGTGATTTTTGCGTTGGGATTCAATGGATATGTGCTGTAAAGGACAAGAATGAATGATTGTCAGTTGCACTTTAAACGGAGTGCAGGGACCAGCATGCTTTACGTGAATTCGGTGACTTGTTCTCCACAGCTCCCAGAATAACTGACTGTACGAAATTCACAAGAACAAAAAAAACAAACGATTGCAAAGGCTGCTGGTCTTTGTACTCCCTTTAACTGGTCTGTATTCAGTATAAGATGCACTCAGAGTGAAGATGGTTTCTATAGTTTTGGGGTTTTGGGAACTCCAGCTGGGCATGTATTTTTTACTCGTAAAGATACTTTGGAATCCTTTTTGGTATCCACGTTGTGTGCCCCAAATGCGCTCTTGGGTAGGCTAGGAAATTTAATATTGATTGCTGGGAAAAAGTTCACCCGTAACTGATCTGTGAAAATTCACTAAGTCAAGGATGGTAGTTCAAGCAGTTCTAGCCAGAGGAAAATCCTGAAGAAATATTTCGGCAAATTTTTCCAGATTTTTCATCCTACCCATTTAGCCCCAAACTTACCCATTTACTCCAGCAGACCCTATTTCTCAAAGCCACCGTTTTTCAATTAATTCCTTTCAGTAAAAAATTTGTAATGCCAAGAAGTCATTAGGATTGGCATTGAAACGAGACAAGTCAGTGTGATGGCACTTCAGGCGGACATGACATGCAATTCGCTAGCCGGCATTTGCCCTGCCACTAGCCATATCTCAACCATAACAGCCGTAAACACAGTAAATCCCCACATATAATGACCTACTTTGCAGCATGTTCTCATTTAAAGATGCTAAGGCTAATTTCAAGGTATAAAGACTCTTATTCGAAGGGTGCCTTGTGTAGGCCTTTTGAGAGTCTTAAAAGATGTTTAACCCCGTTATTTGTTTTGGCAAAGTTATTATGGACTGATAAATAATTCCAAGCTTATGACAGCTGGGAAGGAAATTCAAACTTTAACAGCCAACTGGGACAAAGTGAATTCAATAATTAATGACAATGAAAAATCAAATTTGCTACTTCATAGGTTCATTTTTTACAAGGTACATGAGTCAGGATAGCAGCATCAAGCTTCTTCTTTTTGTTGGTTCCAAGATGCGAGGGTTTATGGTACTCTTACGGTGTTCTGTTAAGGTACTCTTAAGACTTCAGTTTCTTTATGGCAGATTTTGTGAAACGAAAAATAAGATTTGATTTGGAAGACGAAGCGATTCGCCATGTTTATATTGCTTTGCAAGATCCGCTGAAAACTACCTATATTTTTTAATTTTGTGCCCTAATCCCATCCTTAATGGGGCCTATGGGCAGCACACACCTGTACTCCTAACATGTTATTTATCCATGGGGAATCAAATGTGGGTTACTTCAGTGGTAGTAGCTTGTAAATAGTATTAGATTCTGGTGATGGTTTAATGGTTGTGTAAATAGTTACTGAGTTGTTGCAGTGTGATTCTATGTAGCGGCTTACTTCGTAAAATGTACCAGGGATTATTTATGGGTCGCAGGTTGTAATACACCATCTATACAGCCTCAGTTGAATAGCCATTGCTACCCAGGGTCCTTTGAGGGCACGATAGGCTGTCTGAAGAAACAAGGGCAGATTTTGTAATGCAATAGCAACAGTTGCTTTGATTGACAACTCAATTCAAAGCTATTAGCGACTGCAGACAAAGTAAATTCTTCCCAACCAGTAAAGTTAGAACAAACACGGCCGTGAAAGTTGCTTCGAAACCAGAGGGCAAACTCTCGCGTTGTGCAAGCGGAAGGTGCTTTTAAGAGAAGTTATGTGCTTATAACAAAGGAAGGAGAGTAAATCTAAAGTTCTGTCTCATGGATTTTGTTTACAGTATTTGATTCAGGAGCTGTGTGGTAACTGCTTCATTTAAGCCATAGATACTCTAGGGTTATAATGCCTTCTCCTTTGCTTCAGATTCAAATAAACAAATTTGCTAGAACTTTAGATTTACCCTCCTTCTTTCATTATAAGCACATAGCTTCTCTTATAAACCATCCTTTGCTTGCACAAGGCGAAGGTTTGCCCTTCTGGTTTGGGGTAACATTTTCGGCCGTGCTTGTTTTGATTTATCCGGTTGAGAGAACTTCCTTTGTCTGCAATCCCTAAACGTTTTGAATGGGTTGTCAATTAAAGCAACTGTTGCTATTGTCTTGCAAAATCGGTCCTCGTTGTCTGAAGGAAATCAGATTCTCCCGAAAAATGGAAACTATGAATCCACAGCGCATTAGCTGAACTGATAGAACGACTGACTAGCTGAAAATTTTCTGCTGTATTGATTTACTGCAGTGTGAATCCATGTTTCGGCTTAGGCCAACGTTTATTGACGGACTTTCTGAAATTTGAGCTTACCCATAGCATAAAGGGCCCTAGGTGGTATGGCTTGAAACCAGTTTTATCCAACCCAGGAGGAATTAGTACTCAGGTATATTCAGGATAGGGTTGCTCAGGTATGGGGTACAAAGCATTGACCCAAAAAATTGATTTCGGGAATGAAAATAAACCCAAGAAATTCTGTATCTGGATCAACGTACCAAAAGGTCATGAAATCAATATCTTGGATCTTTGGAAAAGCACCCGCACTCCTTCTCCCTCGCTTTCTCATGATCTATTAGGTAATTTGATTCTAGTAATTATACTTGATTTGAAGTGTTGTTTGTAAAGTGTGTCTTTCTTACCTCTCCCATATTTGAGACCGAAAAGAGTAACGCAGAATATCAGGAAGCCAAACTGAAATGATTGACCAAAAAATGTAAGCTCAGCCCATATTTTAGACCCAAAAAAGTAACCTGAGTACCCCTGTCCAAGATGTACTTGAGTACCTACTAAGGGAAAGGTCTGTTTTGAACATGTATTGAATTCAGGTAGCTCCTTGGGTTTTGGAGTATTCTTGAATTAAAAAATTTGTTAGCTCGTAGAAGTTGTTAAGGAGGAAATTGAAAGTAAACAGCAACTCTAGGTAGTACTTTCATTTCTTTCTTTTCGTAGTCTCTTGCAGTGGTTCTAGTGTGTGTATGATTAACAAATTAAAATTAATATCAATAGTATATCGATTCTCTGTAATATTTCTTTGCCGCATTTTCATGCTAAATCTTGTATCGATAAACAGTTTTCGGAAAATTTGATTGTAACAAATGTTTTGGAGGCAATACAGTAAAGTCCCGCCGTTAAGAAACTCATTACACAAAGCCAGCCTGATTGGTTTCTTATCTCAAGATATACTTTTTAATAACAGGGTATGTAAAACACAGCCATTCCATCACAGACATGACAATAACCGGTCTTTGTTATGCACCTTGGACTCGATCAAACGCAAAACTTTAGAGAAAAGTATCATTTTTAAACTTGGAACTCTCATGCCTACGGGACTCAATAAGCAATTTTCATATCTCTCGTAGTATTATACCAGTGCTCCGTCTTTCCCTCTCTTCTTCCTTTACCTGTGCTGTTTTTCTTCCTTTATTATTCTAATTCGTTTGTTTATTTCGTTCTCTTCACTATCATGATGTATTCTATATGACATTCTATGCCTTATTCTTTTTTTTCTTCTTCTATCAACATCAAAAAGATTAAAACACAAATGCGTTACATTCTACTGTGCCATCCAAAGCGGGGATAGACACAAGGTCATCTTGTCCCCACTTTGGATGACACCTACAATTCTAATACTTCAGCAAGAAAAAAAAAGTAGAATCCAGGTAGCTTTGTACCAAATAATACAAAAACCCTAAAATTTTTAAACTGTGAAATCCAATTAAGTTTATACATCTCAAGGTTTAACTGATTATTTGGTACCAAGCTACCTGATAAAACTAACCATGGTAAGGGGAGGGGTCGCTGCTGCTTACTTTCTGAATATTCAATCAAAACGCTTTGTTGCATTGATGAATGAAATTGTTGCTTCTATGATGATTCTATTTGCAACTATGTTCAGATCTTTGCTTCCAAATAGAAGCAAACTGCACAGTGCTTCTGAATCCAATTTGTTTATATCTAAACCAGGGATAGCAAGCTGGCGAAAGAGATCTCTACGCATCAGGTCAAACTGGTAGCAGTGCAGGAGAAAGTGTTTATTATCCTCAATGCCTCTCCCACACATACAAGTTGGGCTATTACAATCAAAGTTGTGTCGAAATCTGTGCTCATTCAGAGCGCTGAAATTCACACGCAGCTTTGTTAGCTTTTTGATACCTTCTATGTCAAAGACATCATAAACAGTGTTTTTAGGTGGTCTTATAATTGCCAGTAGCTTCCGTTCCGCCTTATTCTGCTGGCATTCTCCTAATCACTTATCTATGAATCAGCCTGGAAAGTTTCTTGCAAAGAGGTATTTTATTCAGCGAAATCAGACCTAGGCAGGACTTTACTGTAAATCACATGTTGTATCACGCCGATCTCTATCGTGCAGAGTAGCTCCGATCCAAGTACGACCCAAACAAAAACGAAGAATTATTTATTATGTAGTCAAGCAACAGCGAATCTGTCTGCGTTTTTACATATATACTAGTCTGTCAAAAAGTAGTAGCATGTCTCTTTATCAAACTTCAACCAAGTGAACCAGAGGATCATTAGCTAATCTCACACCTAGCAAAATCTGGCCTTATTCTGATAAGCACTGCACAGAAATACATCCATGTCTCCTACAGTCACGTGATCAAATAGCCTACAATGCTGTCCAATCAAATACTAATCTGCAAATATTGTCCAATCAAAATCAAGCGTCCACATCGGACCTAACATAAAGCACCCCAAAAACACAGCACAAAACAGACGCACACTGGCTAGGCTATTTCTCGCAAAAGCTGCACCATACATTCATGAGCGAGTAGTGTGTAGCGAGTAGTGGGTGTGTAGTAGCAATTGCTAGGACTAAACGCAATAAATTTACATCATTATTGTCTGTCTGTTTGTCCGACTCTCCAACGTAATAGGTCTACATCATTCAATGATGTAGACTTATTACGTTGGAGAGTCGGACAGGACAGACAGACAATAATGATGTAGATTTATTGCGTTTAGAATCCACCTTTTCAAGATAAGATGTGCGAAAACGGAAGTCTTTTGTTGTTTGAGATTTCGCATTTTTGAGGCTAAAATCTTCTTCGTCGTACAAAGTTTAGTATAGAAGCAAATTTTTACTTTCATATCTATCTTCATTTGGAAATTACGATGATATAAAGAATTAGAAATCATAAGGGCTTTGACCGTGAGATCAGATGCTTGGACAAAATTTGTCCAAACATCTGATTTCACGGTCAAAGCCCTTATAACATTGAACTATTTAAAATCGCCATAATTTCTAAACGAAGACAGAAATGAGAGTAAAAGATTTGCTTCTATGCTAAACTTTCTACGCAGAACAAGATTTTAGCCTCAAAAATTTAACAACTCAAGCAACAAAAGACTTCCGCTTTCGCACCTCTTGAAAAGGTGGATTGTCTAACTCAATTACATGAAAATGCCTGCGAATAACGCTAATTCAACGGGTTTTTCGTTTGCTTTTTGCCTAATCAGAAATCTCGTGTTAAAATCTGTCTCGATTTTTACCATCGTCTATAACCATTTCTACGATTACAACCATGCGATGTTGGCTTCCGCAGCAGTTCTACTCTACTTGATTTTGACAACTTGGAAACAGAGGGAGTCTCCTGCGGAGGGGAAGCCTTCGTTGGCCTCGTAGCGGAACTTACTTCCGTGTTTTGTTCTCTTTGAAGACCACTTTCGATCTTATCGACATCTTCACGACCGTTCTGCGTCTGTTTTTTATCTCAAAATTACTGACGCGATGTATGAAGTCGAATCCGGGCCAGATCGTTACAGAGGTAAGAAAGAAGAAGATCGCCGACTAATTCATCCCTTTCATCGACAATCGCCGTCATACTGTTCAACTCCGTCCCTTGCAGACCATTTCAAAGATGGCGATGAACAACAGGCCTACTCTACTCGCAGTGATGCTATTTTGAAACCAGTAGTTTGGATCAATACTCGAATTTTTCGAGGATTCTTTTGTTCAGATGCAATTCTGAAATTCCTGGTTTGTATCTGTTACGGTATTATCGCACCATGCTTCAAGAATCACGCTAAAAAGAAACGATATTCGACAATAACAATCTCAATAATGATTCTGCAATGGAGTTCTTTCATCAGTTATATCTACTTCGTAAACACATATTGGAACAACGAAAAGTATGGCCCCACAATGCCTACTGTGGTCAAATTCATACAAATGGGCCTAATTGCTTCCTGTGCATTCAATTTAACACTTGGAGCGTGGTTTCTATATTCGAAATCAGCTAACTTCACAAGGTGTGATGGAGGGGGGATTAGTGTCATACCACAAGTCAACTTCTCCCTCCCAGGGAATACAAATTTGGATGTCCCTCTTAAACCAAAAGACTGGTTGTTTACAAATATTTTCTTGGTTGTTGGCTTCATTCTCAGCTCAGTTGTTATTTTCATTGACTTTGAATACAATACTTTCTATGATTTCCCAGGGATGCACAATTTTGTTGCAAGAATTTCTCCAATTAGAAGGATGCATTATCACTTGTCAGTGACGACAGAGTTCTTTGGTTTTTATGCAACTGTTTGCACAATTTGCGTTTATCATGCTTTAACTCGCGATCTCATTCGTCATATTGATGTAGTGGAAGAATATGTTTTGACCACTGCCAAAGACAGAGATGACTTCCAGGCAGCAATTGATACGTTGTTAATGTATGAAAACAAATTGATGTAGACAATAAAATGGTGGTTTGCCGTCCATACCTTTTTCTTTACTTACTTGATCATTGCAATTATTGTTGAGTGGTTTCAGATTTTTGAGGCTGATATCATGAAGATGAAAGACCCCTACGAGCTTATCCTTGCTCAGATAAGTGGATCATTCTTTATTGCATTCAAATTTGCATTCCCTTTCTTATCTGCAAGTCGAGTAACTGCCAGATACACAAAGTTTTATTACAGAATTGCAAGAAGCTGCATGATCCCAAATCTACCACGATTGTCGATTCTTCATGATAATTCTGGGATTAAATTGATCGGTGTTCGAATCACTACAAAACTTGCTGTACTTGCTTTCATGTGTAGCTTTTTAGGTGCGTTGAAGTTCATAACTGGATGGAAAGAGTGACATTTTGTGATACAGACATTTTCCATTTTGTAGCAGTTGTCCCAAAAACATAGGTGTGTTTGAGAAGTCACCAAAATTTGATTATACGGATGATTTTCAAATGTCTTTTTTTGTCAAGTAGATCAAAGAATCAAAGACCAATTTATAACAGATATTGTGATTGGGTTGAAGATCAGCCAATGTAGCCCCATTTAGAACTACCCTGGTTTCAAACCACACTGTAAATAGCACTGATGACTACCAGATTTCATGATGGTCACTATGAAATGCGAACTATCATTAGAGGCTCAGAGATAAAGAAAATTCTCAAGATTGTGGCTGTTTGTTGCTTAAAGATTATATTTCAGAATATGTTTTTCAACCTTTCATTTTAAACCTGTCACACAACAAAGGAAACTTTTTATTTCCAGGATTATTGAAAACAGATCAAAAAGAAATTATTTCATATAGTCTTGATGATCAAGTTTTGGTGATTTTATGACAAAAGTACTTATTTTGAGACACCCAATATTATTGTAAATAGATCATATCTTGTAAAATAAATGTTCAACTCTAACTTTCGCTGGCCATCAAGTAGATTCATTCCAATTCATCCAGCACTCTTGATGCTGTGAGTTTTCAAAAGTGGGACCTTTTTTCTGGCTATACCAGTATATGCTGTAATTGCACAAAATATTACTACACACTGTAGTACATCAACATCTACATCTATCTACATCTATCAAATACTGTCTTCCTTCTAAAAAGAAAATTCTGACATGGGTGTCAGCCAGAGTAGATAGTAAGCTAATACTTGAAACATTTGGAAGTATGATTGGTACTTTGATTAGGGTAAATCAGCCCATTATGTTGGAGGAAGTGTCCAAGAGCTTCAAATTGTGCACAATCAGTTTGAATGTGTTGTATACTTTCCATCCTGGATGTCACAATTAACATAACATGTAAATTCGAAGATTATTTGAAAATAGATTTTCATGATTGGATAACTATTCGAACATTGCCTTATTGCTGGCCTCCATTTTATTTTAACATTGCTTCTATTTTGAATACAGAAAACATAGAAGATACACCTTATTCTGCTTTAACTGTAAGATCTCTGAAAAGTCCAACGGTAGAATACGAAGAAAATCAAAGTAGCCAAAGGTTCTTTCAATCCATTCGGTTCAAAGAAATACGTTTATATAGAATTTTATTATGACATTTTCAAAGGTATGGAACCAACGCTCGAAAACCCAGGTGATATCCGCTAAGTACAATGAAAAACGACCAATGTTATGTATAGCAAAGCCATCATGTGTTATTTAATTATACTGATACGACAGGAGATTACAGTGTAAAGATATTTACAACAAATACAAGGCAATTCCTTCGATTTACAGCCACTAACAGGAGGAATTCCTCTTTGAGAGTCTTTAGAGTCCAAGTGCATTATAAAGAGGCTGTAGTCGTACGCATGCAATACCATCTTTGGGTCCAATACGCTCCGGAATTTTGACGCCATACGCCAAGCTTGGTTTGAATTTTTGAGTCATGACTAAAAGAAGAATACTCTGGTAATTAGCAACAAAAATTTAAACTCAAAGCTTCGACTGATTTGATTGGTGGATTTGTCATTGACTGCAAATGATCTTGGTGACATTTTCAAATGGATTTTAGCGTAAGCGTCTTGTAAAATAAATCGAAAAATAAAAGGCCACGATGTCAACGTCGTTCTTTGGGTCCGGAGATGCTTGCGATGACGAATAGTGAACGAATTTGATGGTAG
Source organism: Aurelia sp. 4 Dawson et al 2005 (assembly GCA_964019985.1). Classification (NCBI taxonomy): domain Eukaryota; kingdom Metazoa; phylum Cnidaria; class Scyphozoa; order Semaeostomeae; family Ulmaridae; genus Aurelia; species Aurelia sp. 4 Dawson et al 2005. The sequence goes on along the minus strand of OZ026495.1, from coordinate 25,342,408 downwards.
AAACACCGCAAAAAGGCGAAAAACAACAGCGATTGGGTAAATTTAATGAGTATATATATACTGGCAAAATTTCATTGGTAAACCTGTGTTTGATCTGTATTTAATCGTTTCAAATAAACTATAAGGATCCGTAACTCCAACAGACCGAGCGGTAGAGCTGCAGATCTAAGAACTACGTAAAGGTTCGGTCAGACGAAAATAATGAGAAATACTCGAGCCAAGGTAAGGCAAGTCTAGCATCTTTCGTCATTACCAAAGAGAAATTGTAAAGTGATTCGGATGCAAAAAACCAGAGCACACAGCATGAAATGGAATGCGCAGCAGTGTCTAAATGTTTCGTTAGTTACCTGGATAATCTCTCCAATTGAGGAAATTGATGAATTGTTTGTAATTGACTTGATCTGCACCATTCCTTTCAGTCCTGCAATGATAATGTTATACACTGCAAAAAGTACGAAGCAAGAAGATTTTTCTTTGGAAAGTAGGTTGTTACCAACAAGATAGACAAATGATGGGCATGTAGCAATTTACACTATGAATAGAAAAAAGGAGGGCCACGCTTCACTGATTGTCCCATTATTGAATCATCTTTGGAGAACGTTAAATCAATACAACAGGTCATTTTAGGAAGCAAAAGTCATTTAAAACGAAGGAAGGGTCATCCAAAATGGAAAAGCAAATAAACTACTTACTTTGCAAGGACTGCTTGAATGAGATGATTCTTGATTGGTACATGAAATGATCTTGTTATGTTCCATAATTCTTGTATAGGGATGAAACCAGTTCTGTAACGGAAAACACTATTAGCTATTCATTCAGACGCATTTACAGAACTAATCAAAGCAGGGAAGGTAGCTCAAGCCATCTTTCTGTCCTGGTGTTGATACTTCATGAGCCAATCATTCGTGGGTGTGACCAGTTTTTTGGGGTTGCTCTTTGTCCAGAAATTCTGGAAGTGGTTTTCGCACTTTTAAGGGAAATTTTCTAAGATTGGGGTCTATCGTTTATTAAAATTTCGGTTCTGTTTAGCTGCTTTGAAGTGAAAGCAAGTGTTCAGAAAACGTTTGCGATCTGAGATTAGGCATCTAAATGTGACCTATATTCTGGGTGCTTGTTATATCAGAAATTCTTGTGGTGCAGACGCTTGTATGCCCCAGCTCTAGAGTGTCCTTCCGGGCTTTTTGCTGTGTTTTATGCCTCTCTAAATGAATTGCTGCATTTTTTACGAATTTGTCTGCAGGGGATACAAGATGTGACCTGCTGGTTATCAAAAAAGTAGCACGTAAAATGATGAAGATTTTTAGTGTCCTGAGGTGATACGATATGATCTCGATAAGATTGGTACGATATAAGATAAATAAACGCACTTTTATCTGAATTGTATAAAGCACACAATGTGAGCATGGCCCACGTCAAGACATGCTCGAAACCGTGGCCGTATCCCTCTCGAAAAATCTTTGACGAAAGTCCTTGCGTTTTCAAGAAAATCTATGAAAATTTCCTGGAAGTCCTATTCTTTTAAAAATCTCGTACATCAACTTCCTTTACTTACTTATGTCGAGCTACTTGCTCGAACACATTGCAAATGACCTCTCCATTCCTCTCTGTTTTGCATCATCTCTTTTAAATGGTACTTCTCCAAGCCTGGATCATCCCTTAGCTGGTCAACGTAGGTGTATGTTTGTCTGCCTGGTTTTCTCTTTCCTTGTGTTGGTTCCCACTGCAGCAAATTTTGTTCTGTTTCATCAAAGTGCTTATATATCAGTACAAGTGCACTGCATTAATGAATTAATAAACTCACCCTGCTTCGTCTTCATAAACACAAGCATCCATCATAACAGAAAAGTTTTCATAATTCACTTTGCGAAGTTCTTCTTGTAATGTTGCGACGAGTACTTCAACGTCTTCCTCTTCTTGCTATGAAATATGAAAAAGAGTTGAATGGAATCTTTATAGAATTAGATAGAATCAAAAAATAAGGTTGCAATCAGGAAATAGCAATCCGCAGCAAATACATCTGAACTACCAAAACATTCTTCAAAACATGTAAATTCCCTCACTGATTGACAAAGATTTGCCAAAAATCTTGCAAATCTGCAAGGAAAGAGATTGCAACGATACATTGATCAAATAGATTGGCATAAACTGTTTTGTTACCTATTACCCGTGCACCATTCTCTGGGTGAGTACTAGCGATCACTAGAGCTCAAGGGGACAAGTCTAGCAAAAGCTAATGTTTCTTCTCGATCCACCAGAGCGTTGATATTGAAATGATGAAAAATTTTTCGACATTTCGATAGTTTAGTGAAAATTCCATTGATAAAGATTATAACTTTTAGTTTCATTTCTGATAAATTTCTTCTTAATGTACAAAGGTAAAATCGATACATACCACTTTCTCTCCGAACTCTCTCGCCAATGTGACGATTTCATGCTCGGTTAGTATGCCTTCCGTTATACGGCCAAGGAAATCCCTAGTAAGAGGCAATTTTAGTGGTGAAAATGAAAATTTTATCGAATTCGAAATTAATACACTTATTGTTTCTAGAAAGAAAGAATTTGATCCAGCAAGCAAGTTTCATACAATTATCAAATTTTGGCTACTCGGAGTTTCTGACGAGTTTCTTGGAGAATGAAAATCTTCCTTCGCGTAATCTTCCTGTTCATGAACATTTCACGACGGACTTTTCTGACTCGGTCAAATGTTTTGAGGTTGCTCAACTGCCCCCTCACAAAATGAAGTGCAAAGAATCTACTCTTTCCCACGAAAAAGAATTTATTTGTTTGTAAGTAATTCTGGAGTTTGGGAATTGTTTAGAGATCTGAGAGCCGAGTTTTTAGAAAGAGTTTCTCATAAAAGAAGAGATATGTAGGTCATATTCAGAACAAAATTCAACTTCCTTAGCACGTACTGTATCCCTCGTAATCATCTGCTACAGGGACCTTGATAATTCACACCAGGCAATTACTGGTGGAACTTTGCAAAAAAGAATTTTCCTATAAAAGATGCAGCAGGAAAATCTCCTGGAAGAGCATAAAGGGTAAATTTGATTGGTACCAATCCTGAGAAAAGGGGACTTGGTAGATTCGAAATTTGTGTGTGGCTGACTTCGAAATTTTAAAAACGGTAGGTTTGGTAGCTCTGGAAGGACTTCTCAACGATGTGCTCTAAAAGGCAGAAGGTTTGGCAGACTTGGGAGAAATTATCGTTTTCGTTCGCAAAAGCTGGTGAATCCTGAACCTACCGTTTCAAAATTGTTTATGTTTGATTCGGAAAATATGTTCCTGACTTCCTGCCACTGCGAAGTCTACTATGTTCAGAATCCGGTAGGTTTGGAACCACACAAATTAAACACATCACCACATTACCTTTATTATCAATGAGATGTTTTCCAAAATTAATTACCTGAACTGCTCAAAACTTGAATGCTCTCCAGTGGTTTCGAGAAATTGTTTGAATTCATCTTTAGAAGAATCAGTTAATTCTTTCAATTTTGGTAAAATCTGTTTTACATTGGATTGTGGGAACATGTCAGCGTGTGCTTCCATGTATCTAATAGCATATTCATCACAATCGATAAGGACAAATGGATGCTTGCAGAAGATCAAGTGATTGCCAATAAACAAGTCCTGGAAAAACAAAAATCCATCATGAATATAATTGAAATTGATATTGAATATGACTGTCCACTTTAGTAAAACAATAGTTTTACCTGACACCAGCTAAAGTGTAGATTTGCCCCCATTGCGTCTTAAAGAAGAATCTTTTGCTTGTTACCCCCTGGTACGCATTGTACGAAATTAAGCCTGCATCTACATGCTCTCGACAGAATGCTTCTATGAAGTTTTATAGGAACTGCAGATATGTACAGGGTGTCACAAAAAATTGTTCGACGTTTGATTAAATACTAAAAAATAACGATACGCTGAATGGACACTTGGTGAAATAGCCCTTTTCTTGATATTTTAAATCAATTTTTGACACAAGAATCTTGCAAATCCGCTAAAAATTCATGGAGTTAAAACCCTTTGAAGTTCAACTTTTTGCGAAAGCTGAAACCAGAGGTCTCGAAATCGAACCTCTGGTAAGAATCCCATCTATTATTTCTGAATTGTTTCAGGGTAAACAAAATGGGATTTGAACAGGTTTTCAATAACCTAACTTTCAAGCATAAAGACGCTGTGAGGAAACAGATTCAGTCTCTCGTCGATTATGTTTTGAGCCAGTGTTTTATATGGAATGTTAAGCAAATTTTGACAATGATTACAAGGTTTAATTACTTTAGAGGTCCTATTTAGCTTGCTCTGATAGTAATTTTAGGAATAGTAGTCATCTGTAGTTTTAGCATTGTAAATCTTTAATATTTTAGCATTCTATATCGTTCTGTTTTGTTTTAAGCGCCCCAGACTCGATAAGCTTTGCTTCTTCTGGGGCGTATGAAACCATATGTAGTTAGCGTTAACTAATATGTTTCATAAATCATTATCATCAACGAGAGGTATGACATTGGATAAGCTTCTTTTACCTCAGTCTTCGAGCTTTTTGTATTACACAGAATCTGGGGGTCTCTTGTTTCAGCTATCCCATATTTTTGATCTTTGAAAGCTCGCAACTCAGTGAATTCTCAACCGATTTGCAAGATTCTGGTCTCTAAAATTATTGCATAATCTTAGGGACAGTGTTATCTTCTCATGAGTCCGTTCATGTTATCGTTATTTTTCAATATTTAATCAAACCTCGCACAACGTTTTTGAGGCACCCTGCAACTTTTCAAGACGTCTTTTAATCTCGACATGGAAACGATAGGGATCAAATCTCTTGTTATTTTACTCTTATCAATTTTAGGATCAATCCGATTCCTTAAAAGAAGGTTGATGCCAAATTCTATGATCAATTTCTTTGCACCAAATATGACAAGGTTTTTTGGTGTCCTAAGGTGATGCAGTGAAATCTCGATGAGATTGGCGCTATAAAATACGCACATTCTAATCTGAATTGTATTTAGAAGACATTGCGAGCACGATCAAATATCTTCTTGCGTGTATGTCAATTGCACAAGATAAACAAGAAAATGAAATAAGACATGAGCACCCCGATGCGAATTGAAATGAGCACGGCAGTTCGAGCATAACCGGTTATCAAGCCAATATCTAGCCTGTTCCTGTTATCAGGCTATATTGCGAGCATCGCCCATATCAAGACATGCTTGAGACCCGGGGCGTATCACTCTGCAAAAAGCTTGTGCACCTTTGGCGATAGTCCTTTTGTTTTCATGAAAAATCTGTTAACGGATTCTTGTTTCTTGATAGAAACTTTAGCTACTTCTATATAATTCTACTGTTGCACTTTTCATAACTCTTTACTACTTTCCAAAATTAGCTACAGCTTATTAAAGATTTTCAACCCATTTGCGGAGGTGATCTGATATCATCAAAATTTTGACTCGTAAACCAAAAGAGTGGATACTTGTGCTTGATAAAATATCGTAGAAATTCATAAGCAAAGGTTTTATTGGATTTTATTCCGTGGGATTTAGAGTGGTTTTAAGTTTTTTTTCATTTTCTTCAATTCTTAAGAATGATGAAAACTTCTCTACCTCTGAAAATAGTGCAGATTTCAGGAAAGTCCAACGACAGACTTATAGCAAAATAGCTAAAGTTTCTTTAAAATCATTCAATTGGAATAAATATGTCATAGAACTTTACATTGAGCTATGAAACCTTGGAGCCTTACAAAGCCTTGGAGCCTTTACTGTCGTTTTTAATTGTTTACAGCCTCACTCAACGTTGTAAAAATGAAAACATTAGATATAATACCTGGGCAGTGTAATAACTGACTTCATCAGGCTTTTTAATTCTTCGTCGTTCCAAGAACTTTCCACCAATAATCCCCGAATTCCTTTGTGGTGGCTCAAACACCAATATGGTGTCATCAGACAGAAAATATGACACAATAAATCGACGATCAAGATCAATAGGCCTTGTTGTATCCATACGGGCGACGAATCTCAGCACATTGCTTTCAAGACCATGCCTGAAAAGAAATCGAGTAAAAGTTTATTTACAGAACAACGAAAAGCTGTTGCCCATACTCCCAATATATGAGACTTTTTAAGGAGTCATGGTTCCCCAGGTTTCTTTGCAGACAACTACAATTTCAGACTGTCTGAATGCTATTGGATTTCAATTCAGTGACTTTCGTCGCGTACGCGACAGTAGTTCGCAATTGATTTTTTGCAATCGCACAACTCTCCTTTGATTTCTATGAAAAGTAGGAAGCATCTTCAGAATACGACAGACTCAAGAAAGAACATGATCGAAGATGGTTGCTTTTAATTGTAGGCTCGAGTTGTTGCCACTGCTTCGAAGAAGAGGGAGAAAACGAATAGAAGAACAGGAAACAGGTCCAATGCTCACATCATCTGGCCTAACTGCCCACTGATCTTACTTAGCAGCGCTAGCGATCGATCGCAAAAAGTAAGATAAAATTTTGCTTTTTTGTGAAGCACGTGCTCTGATAGTGCTACCAAATAACTCAAAGTACGCATGCCCAGAGCAAATCGATCGCAAATTATGGCACGCATGACAAAATTCACTAATGGAAATCCGCCTTGAGAATCATATTTGGCCTGAATGACATCTACAAATCCGCAGTACAGGAGCTGAGCTGATAGAAAAGTTTACCTAAAGTAAAACCGTTTCCACCTGGTCCAAAAGTGATTTTCAGAGCATCTGAAATTTCAGCGTGGCGCAAGGGATCCTGGGTACTAATGACTCCTTAAATCCCAAAGAGGGCTTAAATGATTTTATAAAGCTAGTGATGATGATTAGCTTCGTTTCATCTCACACGACAATAGTGTTGCTAGTAATGCAATCAAAAGTGTCTTCTTGCCAAGTTGATTTCTGGAGGGGGGGGGGAGGATCTAGAAATCCTAGTCATAAAACATCGGAAAGCCTACAACGCCTGGCTCCAAATTCAAAATTTCTTAGAGATTAAACAAAAATTTGGTACATGTTCAAAGATGCTTCAACCATTTCCGACAGGACAGCGAAACTACTATCTGAACGCAAAGCCCATCTCCTGACAGGCAGCAAATGCCAATTAACAATTTATCAAAACAACTCATACCTATCTTTTTCCATGAATTTGATGAAGTCTCGTTTCGGTGGTTTAGGAATGAGACCGAGGCAATTGCACATTGAATCTTCTTCTGATCCAAAACCGTTATATGGTGGAATTTCCCTGGCTTTCTTTGATGTCGGGTCTGCTTTGTATGTGATCGCCTCGAAGTTATCTAGGGAGCAGAAAAAAATCATTTGTTAGGATCTATCTATGGAATAAGTCGAATAAGGCCTTTTGCTAAGTCAAGGTACCTGCTCGAACATATTGTACATGACGTCTCCACTTCTCCCTGTGTTGCATCCGTTTTCAAATGTCTTTGCTCTAAACCCGTGTCATCTCTTAATTGGTCAACATGGGTGGATTTTGTTCTGTTTGGTTTCCTCTTTCCTTGTGTTGGCTCTCCTGGCAACAACTTTTGTGTCGTTTCATAGATTTTCTCCACGCATGGCCACAAAATTTAAGCCTTCTCTCCTTCAAAAGTGTTACTAATTTCTGGCAAGTCCCTATCGAGTTCTTCATTGGTGACATGCGTCCATTTTATGTCCAATGCTGCTCTTTACATCCGTTACCCTGGGTACCAGAGTTTTTTCTAGGCTCTGGTTCCCGGGGTATACATCCGTAAGGTATTTAATTATAGCTAGATCAAAGGTGAGATCGATACCACATTCAAAATGACACAGTTGAGAGGGCTAGAATCAAAGACGATAGGTCATATAACTGGCTCAATGTTGAGCAATTAATCAAATTCGATCGATCAACCATGACCTACAAGATTATGAACAGGATGTGCCCAGAGAGCCTTTGGGATAAATTCCCCCAGATATCCTTGCATTCAAACTACAATGCCAGAAACTGCAAGGACATCCAAATTCCAAGATATAACCTTGAATATGTGAAAAAAGGCTTTCATTATTCAGCTCTTACTGCATGGAACAGCATCCCCATCAGTATCAGAGAACTGCCAACCTTCCCGCAGTTCAAAAGAAATTTGAAAACTCATCTAAAGAGCTGAAACATGAAACACGACTCCCTGGAAGAGCAGCAAATAGGCCCCAACAGTTAGACCGTAATTTTAATTTTGATGACTTTTTTTTCTTTTATGCTGAAGGGATTTTGTGTAAAAATAAGTTAATATGAATATGAATATGAATACAGTTACACCAGCTTTATTTAAACCACTTTAATTTCAACGAATCAAATGTATTTGATTTGTTAGACTGACCAATTAGAAGGCCAAATGGGATAATCTGCTTTAGTTTCACCTGACTTAACTCGCAAGTGTACATAGTTACATAGGGTACAATGCTAGCCATGTTAATAACCCTAGGAAAGGCGTTGTGCGTTTCTTAATTTTGAAGCTCATTGCCAATTCTCACAGATGAGTTTTAAAAACTTTCTTTGAAACGACATGGAAGTTATCACTCACACAACTTTATCACCTGAATATTCTAAAGTTACAATCAAAAAATATCACTTGCTCCTTACTTCCAGATTCACAATTTTTGATTAATTAACCTCCCACAATCTCATTTTCTGTGATGTGAATCTTCCCAATGATCCCAAGAAAGATTCTCAAAAGCCGTGAATTCCGACAATAAACGATAGAATTTACTCACCAATACCATATTTGGATTTATAATAGTGTTTAGTATTCTCATCACAATCACATATATAAAAGCGCCTTCCCCATACATTTATTTCTGCTCCTATTGTGAGGTCAGAGTCATGATAGAAGTCTGTATGAACGGCACCAGTCTGAAAATAAAACAGATCGCATCATACGTGATGGGCTCAATTGAAATCGGCATGGAAGAAAGAATCAATGCCACGAGCAAAATTTTAAGCTGCACGAAAACTTCAAGGCCACCTGGGCCTCAAGATACAGCTTCAGGTTGAAAAATCGTGCTAACCAAATCTCGCCTGGGAATAAGCTTGGCAGCAACGTTCTTTAGGGGGAGGTTGTCCTATCATAGTTTAGGAAGTACCCAAATTTTTTCTATTGCTTCATCTTAATATTCTATTGATGTTAAGCTTTGCTGCAAAAATTTTCACGTTTTTGAACATCATTGGGGTTGTCATACCCTGGGTACCAGACTCTCTCTAAAAGAAAGTTTCTTTTAGAGAGAGTCTGGTACCCAGGGTAGGGTTGTCATATCCTCCCGCTCCTCCACAGCCCCTCTAGTCGCGTCCTTAAATCCTGCAACGGATTTGAAAGCTCCAACTTCTTTAGTCTGTAGCTTTTGCTTCAATCTTAGGAAGTTGGCCGTAGCTTTCAGTAATAACACGTAGAATACACCACTTTGATTATGCAGCCTTGTCTTAGAAATTTGTCAAAATTTCTTCCTGTTGTTAATATATAAATTTTAAGCCCAGATTCGGATTTGTCACCCAAAGTTTAGTCTGGTTGCGTGTTTTTAAGCTGCTGACAACTGTGATGTTGATTTTATGGCAATGTAAAGTTCAAAGATTTATAAGGGATTTGACCGTGAAAGTCGTTCGGGGTGAAACTTTACACCCCGAGTCTTTTTCACGGTCAAATCCCTTATAGATTTTCAAACTTTACACTGCCATAAAATTAACACTACGACTGCTAGCAACACGAAAACTTGTGATTAGACTACAGTTTGGGTGCTAAATTTGAATCTAGCGTCTAAAATTTCATATGAAAGATTTTTGAATAATTTCCAAAACAAAGCTGTTAATTGAAATGGTGTATTGCAAAAACCGTGCCCTATGGAACTTCAAAACAGATCTGCGAAAACGGTGACACAACTTCGTCTCCTAAACAATGGTGAAAGCGAATAAATACCTTCAAGCTGTCCAAAATATATCTGCCACCTTGACCCATTGGTCCAAATACATTCAACACAGTTCGTTTTGCTGATTTACCGGGTTGATGCAACGGTGTAAGTTGCTACGAAGAATAGGATTAAAACTGTTTATCATAGGATGCAACGCATCTATGTTAAAGCAATGACACAATTGAGGCTAAAATGTATAGAGGAGCAAAGGATTTGTTCATATATATATCTAATGATTTATTACTTGCAAATAACTGTAACGTTTATGCTGACGTGGGCAATGGAAGGCTAGAAAGCAAATCATTTATTATCATAAATGATTTACATTCGTCGCTCGAAACCGTAGAAAGATTGCGAAAAGTTGTGATCTTCTTCGACATCCAGCTACGATGCGTAAAACTTTTAGAAAATTATGAATTTGCTGCGAAAAGCTGGTAGCTTATTTACTGTAGTCCCAGCATTTACAGCATTGCAGAGCTGTAGTCTCTTCATCGGTAACTTCAATTGGCAGATGGCGGGGGTGTCCCATTTTTATGTTTGAAATCACATACCAAAATTCATGGATTTTAAGAACACTATTCCCTAAAAATTAACGGGGTGTTCAAAATATATAGCTTAAAATTTGGCAAAAATGTGAAAGTTTAAAAATGTGATGAAATTCAATACCCTAAAGAGTTATTTTTGCCACAATTGTGATCTTACCAAAAATGACACCATAAAATTTATTTTCGGACCGAAGAACAGCACCTTAAAAGTTGCACATCTTGTACCAGTCTAAATGGTAGTTACACGCAGAAACACCGGTGAGGGGGGCAAGCGTTCCTCCTGCCCTTTTCTAAGAGGGACAAGGGGGCAAGAGTGCCCTTTCAATGGAAAAATATATTTCTTTAACAATGTTCAATTCGATATTATAAAAACCATGAATTTACCCTTAAGTTGAATAATCATTGCAACTTGCATTGGTTATACAAAAAATGGAAAGAAGAACATCATTTACTTCAGTTAGAATATTCTCGATAGCATTTTAAGCGAATCTAAAGGATGTGGCCACAAAAATTTTTCAGGGGAGGACCCTAGATCCACCCAATTTCTGTTAGCTTCCCTCGTCATCGGTCTAGAGTGCCCTTGCGTTCCCCTTCGACCCCCTTGTCTTGCCCTACCATCGCTCCGGCGTCCATGGTTACCCGCAGAGTCTTCCTGATAATTCAAAGACAATATTGATGTGAAACAATACCTTGGGTAATCTTTGTCGGCGTAAGAAGAGAGGAACAGCATCTCTACCAGCATTTGCAGGAATTATTTCTCGTATTTCTACTGTGTCATCTGCTAGGAAGTAGTGCAGCACCATTTCTCTTGGGTCACCAAACATACTGTAAACAAGCGAAAATTGCAAGGGAAGTTCAAATGTAATTTCTTTCGAGTGTATATGATAAAAGAGCATCAAGTTATGTCAAAGCTGGTAGACAGCTTTTCTTTGATACCAATTAAGCAAATAAAAGGCATGGATACTTTACTCCTCCGCAACTCTCTGTAACTTGCGAATCACAGAGTATGGTTACACCGAACGGAAGAACAAGAACATGCTTCGCTAAGCATAGGGTATCATACGGCTTCGATAAGCATAGCTTCTTGATGTACCGAAAAATGCTGTCAGTTGTTTGTAGAAACAAAAGAGTGACTTCTTCGAAATTCAACTTACCTGTCTGTGTCATCCCATAGGCAATAAAATCGTAAAACTCTTCTGTCATTTTCAAGAAACTGAAATTCAGAAATCACAAAATTAACTAACAAGCATACTGTAGATGGTCCTACAATGTAAAACATAAAAACTACATTGTACCTGAAACATTGCGTAGGTTGAACTTTACTTTTATTTGGAACTTGTCAACTGATGTAAAAATACGCCTGTTGCATTTCTAGATACATCACGTACTGTATACACAAAGTTTTTTCAGGGTGGCTGTGGTAGGCGAAGGTAGTCCATCACAATGGACATGATTAGCTGAAAATGGTACAATATTGAAGAATATTTAAAAAACAAAAGAGAAATTCATAGCATTACCTGTTTGAGAGTATCTAACTTTTCATAAGGACGTAAGGGTTGCATGCTTTCTGTCAGCTAAGGAATAGATAAAAGGAAATTAAGTTTAGAATAATATTAACCATGGAAGAGGCCCCATTTTCATAAGATTTTGAAGCATAAAAATTATGTAGCTAAAATAGGCTTTAATAGTCATTGTCAATTTGTTAGTGTGCATTTGAATAAATCTTCATTGCTTTTATGCCCAAAGCTGCCTAAAAAGTCTGGCATGGTGGCACTATGTTAAACTACATTTTTCTACTGTCGTTTTTGGTTATGTTGCAGTGTGTTCAAATATTTCATTTCTTTATGATCACAAGCATCATTGCATCTGATGATCAACATTGGTATTCTGACCTTTCCTGTTTTTATCTGCTTTAGCTTGAATGCTTACCTCTTTTCGATGAGTTGTGTATGGATCGGCTGGAGTTTCTCTTGGTTGATTCACTCTCACCCCAAGTTTTTTCAAGAAATTGTTTGTGAACTCATCGCAGCCCTGAAATAGGCAGATGTAAGGAATAAAATGTCTTCCAGGAAGATTTTGTCAAAACAATTATTAAATATTGCTATAGCATATAATACAGTGCTACAGTATATGTTGTCATTATTTACAGTATGGCAGGCTTAAGGGAGGCTGGATTTTAGATGCCTAGATGCCTGGTTTCAAGAATTGACTTCCAATATTACAAATGTTGTCTCTCCTGTTGATATTTTCTTGAAAAGAAGAGAATAGGGCCAATGGGGAAGGGAATTCATAACTGAAATGATAAGGGAATGTTCAATGGTATGCACTTGCCTATCAATTGATTGGTCAGTTGGACACAGCATTTGTTTCCTTTACCCATAGTTCATGACACCTGTGAAGCTTCAATGGGAATTTTTAGATTTTTCTACACCTTGCTTATGCCAACTTTTAACCTTACACAAACATTTTAAAGACCATGAAAGGAGAAGTTTTTGAAAAGCAAGATATTCACTCACATATCTTTTCAGCACATGTGTCTTTTCACTACTCTATTGCCATTTAAATGTAGCTCTGATCTTTTTATTTACCACTTACCGTTAGGTGAAAGGTTTTCGAATAAAGTTTGATGTCTTTTCCAATATTGAAATGCTCAACAGTGTAAAATTCTTCATCATTTGGAGGTGGTAAAGGAATTCTGTGTCTCCTTATCAAAGTTCCTGAATAGAAGTAATGAAAATTTAGTTCTGGAAATATATTCTAAAATCAACAGACTGACTTAAGTCAAACTTCCTACTCCTGCAAACAGGGCAATCAATGACATGTTTGCACTTCAAACATTGACTTCATTGACAAACTTTGCAAGAAGTACACCTGAAAAAGTCGTCATGATAAATTTACCTTGTGGAATTCCACTGTTTTGTAATTTTGGCTCAATAACTTGGATGCTGTCATCTTCCAGATAGAAATATATCTTGCACCTTAGAAAATAAGAATAGAATATGGTAAATAGTAATAAACAAATTTGAAGTTTACTTAAAGGTTGCAAAAATCCTTGGAAGGAGAGAGGCCAAAGTGATGGCTTGAATAATGAAGTGTCAGCTAAACAGTGAGAAAAATCTATGGTTTTGTCCATAGACCTTGGTCCATAGATGGGCTCTAAAGTACATTTTCTGCAAGCATAATTTCCTTCTAGGTACATGATACATACTTTCGTATTCTGTATTTCTCTTCCCTCTTTTCATGGACTGCTTCTTGAAAATGAGCATCAAAACAAAGCACCTGTTGGAAGAAAGAAAGCTAAAGTTAGACTGGAGAGATATTTTACTAATCGTGACACATCATTTTCTAAAATTCTGAATCATGTTGAAACACTTACTCATTGTGTCTCACCTAATATAGCCTTGAGAAATTCTTATCAATGAATGTTTTCCTTGGTTCCAGACAGAAATTTTACGACAATGGCTGAGGGGAAGTGTCCACATATCTGGGGCCAACTGATAAAGTTAATACAAAGAACTAGAGAACAGAGTGGCAGAAGAAAATTATATGATCATAGCTTTACAAATCTATTATGTTGAGCTCTAACTTCATTGCAGCCATTAAGATGCTTGACACCCATGGCACATGTCTGTTAAATTCTAGAAGTAGTGACTACCAAAATTTGATATCATCGTCTTCAGAATCAATGCAATTAGTCAATGGACCTAGTAGAAAAACAGCAATACTTGCCTGTCGGTCAAAGGCTACCCATGCTGGAGCTTGGCTCCCAACACCATTTGGATATGCACTTGTCCTTGGCTTGCTCTTTCCCCCAGGTAGTGGGTCTCCACCTTGAAATGAAAATGAAATTGTAATGTACAATGCTACGTTGTTTTTGGGTGTAGTCTTTTGTGACTTATAAGCCAGTCCATTGATGGATGTACAAAGTAATGCTAGAGGCTTATAGTTTACAGAATTTTAGTGTGATATGATGACATGAAATACAGTAAATCTGCTTCTCTAGCTACTTTAATAATCTCATGTACAAAACTGATTGGGTAACAAAACAGAGCTCTGATTGGACCGTATAGGACAACTAACTTACCAATTCCTGATTTATGCTCTCCAACATAACTTGATACATCATTACTGTAGTCAAAGCAATGAGATTTATGGAACTTGTCCTTTCCAAGCTGGAAAAAATAGATTATTAAGTTAGGACTCTCCAATGCTTTTCATTTTGGTCTCATCTAAACAGAAATTAAATTGGTCGCCAAGGGAAATGGGTGCAGCCTCTAAAATTTTTCAAACAAAAGAGTAAATCAGTTACTGGTTCCTGCTGCAGATTTAAGTTACATTTACTTGGGTCATGTTGATGTCCTCCTGTGATCAGTCCTTGATATTTTTGCTATTGTTCCAGAAAACCAATCAACAATTCACTTTCAATGATAGGATGAAATTCAAACTATGTTTTCCTTGGAACTTGTTTCTGTAAACTGCATTTGATCTGTAAGTATGGGGTAATGGTATTGATTCCTTTGAGGAGGATCGACAATCTCCACAATATTTCTATTGTACAGACTAAACTAATTCAAACACAATTATTTTTATCAAAAAGGAAGTTTAAAGTCATCATTTCTTTTATCAGCCTGTTCCACATTATAGGAACTTAGGAACATAGATCATCATGCTGCATTGATGAAAATATCTGGATTCTTCAATGTTTATGTTTCAGTAGGCACTACATCATACAATGACGAAGTAGGTATAACAAGCGTCTTCTGAAAAGTTGGGCCTAAATTTAAATGGCCATGGATTTTTTTCAGCAAGCCAAAAAGTCCCACTAAGTCTCAACTTGTCTTTGGATTATAACACTCATTTATTTCCAGGCTTACTCTATGAATATTTGATCATACTTACATTCTTGTTGAAATTGTTACCAGGCAGAAAAGGGAGAGCCATTTTCTTCGTCTGTCCAGTCAAACCAACTTTTCTGTTCTGCTGAAAAGCATCCAAAGAGTTTGTTGCCATAACAATGTACCTAGGGAACGAGCCTCTTTCTGAGGGGGAGGCATTTTGCGCCTTCGCAGCCCTGAAAGATTTGTGACCATGGGAAACCGAAAACTAAGACTGAAGTAGTTAGTCTGATCCGTGGGATCATTTTTCTGAAGTTTTCTTTTCAAACACACCCTACCACTCTAAGTACTCCTCTACATTTTTGCTTCTCGTTGTCCAGCATGGAAAGTCATGTTCTTTTAGAAACTTGGATCAGGCCATAGAGTAGTGCTAAAAGTTTCTTAAATTCACACGAAATTTTGCCCATTTTAGTACTAAGAGTTTCTTTGCTTTCTTATTGTTTAAATGTAGAATTATCAATGTGGTCGCTAACACTGCGGCAGATATACTTTCTTGACATTTAAAGCATCATAAAGGACTAAACTGTGTTCTGTTATGTTGAAAACACAAATGGTTAGATAATATTGCTCAAGAATAAAGGTTCAACGATCTATTTGCTATAATATATGCTTTTAACTTTGAAAAGTTTCTTAGTACTTCTCAGACTTAGTACCAGAGTGTCTTAAAATTTTGGCCATTTTGCTACTAGTTTGTTATAAACCAGTTTCATATAAAAAAGGTGTATAACCGAATACTATGGTTTTCGACCACACAACCACTTTACCATAATTTCCCAAATGAATGCAAACTAGATATCACTCGAAAGAGTTTAGCGAGCGAATCTTTATTCTTGCAAGAGTTGTAAAATGTCATTTACTTTAGGGGGTTTTAGTCCCTTCGGAATTTTAGGAAGTTCTTCTTTCTCGAATTTTTTCCTTCCTCTTGCACATCATTCAAAAGTGCACGTCTTCGTAAAGATTTTAGGATAAAGTAACAGGTTTGAGCGTCGTCTGTTGGAGAATGCAATGTAGTCAAATTTTTGCTCTATACCTTCTCAATAGATGTTGACTGCAATAACCTTGACCAGGGGATATGACGGAGCACACTGCTTCATAAAGAACGACTTTCTCCTTAGTTTACTTTCGGATTATAATCAGGAGGCATCACAGTTTCAAACCAAACTTATTCTTCAAGAAAGATGAAAGACAATAGACAATTACGCTAAAGATGGCGGCAAAGAACTTTTTACCAAGATGCATTGCATTCTTCAATCGAATTCCTATAGAATCGTTAAGGATTCGTAATTCGAGCGCAATGCATCTTGTTAAAAAGTTCCTCGCCGCCATCTTTAGCGTAATCGTCTATTCCCTAAAGTTCCCGAGAAACCCCCCTTAAGTAAACAATCCTTGCAATCATCAAGTTTCGCTCGCTAAACGCCGAGGAACGGTATCTAGTTTGCATTATTTTGGAAAATAATGGCAGTTCTAGTGACCAGATACCTTTTCAATTCTACATAATCTTTGGTTTTATGGACCAGCAGTACAGATGTATACAATTTGGATTTTCGAACAGAGGCTTCATTTACCCAACAAAACTAGATATCTTCCAGTTACGCAGCGAGTACGAAACAAAATCATCAATTTTGAGTTTTATACAGTCGTATCTATTTCATTTCATAAACTTTATTGTTCAATGACATTTGAGAGATGTTAAAACATTTGGTCATAAGAATAGAAATGTATTCGAGAGGTTTGTTTATTTACTTCACATATATCGAAAGCATTTTGGTGATCATGTCCAATCTTTCTTATCAAAACTGTACACTTGGCAGTACACATGAATCAAACGTGAAACGAATTGTAAGAAACTGAGATATCTCTCTCTCATCGTTTTCAAGTGGTCGGAAAAGGAAAGACAGGCGACCTTAAAACAGAATATAACATTGCTACTACGGTACGAATTTGGAAACACTTTCTACTTCTACAAAAGCTAAACAGCACAATTCAGAAAATGTCTATCTTTATCTCGAAGGCTCAGACAATTACCTAATATTCTCCTGCAATCCGAGAAGAACTACCGTGTACCGTCTTCTAGATGCAAAGTGTTCAGTTCCAAAGGACCTTTGGTGATATAGCCGTAAATAATCCGTGCGATTTCTTTGATGTTAAAACTCAGACTTGAAACAAGAAACAACGGCAAAAGGACAGCATCACAGTCTATATAAATTCTTTTTATTCAGAAAAATCTTAGGCCTACTTGTATTTCCAATGAATTTTTCTTCTTCCAGTTCCTTTGAGTACGATTTGAAAACTTGAACGGAATAGCTTGCACTTTTTCTTTTTCTGAGGCGAGTCATCTACCAGGGCTTAGTGTACTCGATTTGGTATTAGACAGTGTCAGTTCTTGTCATGTTTTGTCAAAAAGTTTACACCATCAGCCACCATAAGAACTCTTATCCATAAACTCGATCAATAAATAAGCAGAGCTTTTGGTAGTAGAATTTGTACATTCATTTTGTAATGAGTTGCTTCATCGCAGGATCCAACTTTGTTTTTATCGTTCTTGATCCATATTATCGGCATCATCAAACTGTCCATCTTCTGAATGTATGTGACCTAAGAAAAAGAGAGAAGGTCAGTTTTAAGCAAATCACATGTGCGAAGATCTGAGCTTGAACCAATGACAAAAACAATTAGAGAAGTGATAAAATTTTGGCGTGTGACTCATTTCACACTTTATAAAGAAGACTCTCCAATCTTCCAATAAACTTCCTAGCTGTTAAAAGCTGCTGCATAATGGTGATATTCAATAGACGATTGTACTAAAAGATGGCTGCCAGAAATTTTTCATCGTGATCCTTTGCACATCAAAGAATTCTGTTTGATTCGACAGGTTGATTTACAATGAGATGCAATTTTTAGCACAATAGTCTGTTGTTGGAGTATACTTTCAAATTGCAGTTGCAACGGAATGAAAAGGTTCAATGAATCTTGTAACTAGGTAGGGGGAAGTCATGATAATATTTCGTTAATTTGCCTCACACTACAACAAATTGAAGACTGCTCCCAAACTCTTCACCACAATGAGCTATACAAGCATAGAATTTGCTCCCAAATTATGGTATTCTTGAATAATCAATTCCAGAAGCAACAACAGCTGCTGGATTTCAAGTGTTCATAGAGAATGTGGATTTAAAACTGTTCAGTTCAAAAGTTTTCGTGAATCAATCGTACCATAGTTTGGAAACTACTGTAGCAAAATCAAATATCTGAGCAGTAAAGCAAATAATTCAAATTTTGGTAGCAATGATTGAGAATTTACCTGTTTGTCCATTTTCTTTCATTAGCTCTATGAATTCATCTTGTGTTGGCATTCTCATGTTGCCAGCCAAACGATTCAATACAGCCTGTTATGAGTGAAAAAAAATCTTTTTGAAGTACAGTAATGTGTCTTTTGAGAACAATCATTGCTAATGGAAGTAAGGTGAGAAATAAGGAAAAGTGTTTTATAGCCTAGCAACAGGATTTTATATCCTACTGTAGCCTAGAAAATAAAATATCACATAGAAAATAATGAACAAATACAGGAATTACGTTGTCAGTTTAAGGTACTGTTTGGAAAGGAATTCCATGAGCCAAGCCTTCTTCTGAAACAAAGTTGTGTCAGGAAATTGGCATTGATAGAATAGCATTGTTTGTATTCCCTACCTGTCCTTCCTCTGACAGTTCAATGTTATCCATGTTACTTTCATTATAAAATTCTCCACCAAAAAATTCAGATTCTAGAAGAGAAAGAAAACAAAAAATACTCTGACATGTCAAATCAAACTAGGTTTTGACTAAAAATGACAACAAAATTTGATCTTTGAGACACATAGTTCACGGGAGATACAATAAAAAAAATTAAGTCTGAAGAAGTATTGCAGCAAGCCAAGGAAAAATATTTAAGTCTTATACAGTAATAGAGTGCTGTTGAAGGAGCCAAACTATTCGAAGAAAGTAGGCATTGATTTGATCAATTGGCCTTTCTTCTTCTCTTTAAGTGCTGATGACTTTATCCTGCTGCATCAATATCATATATCAAAAATGGTTGTCATTCACCCTTTCATGCTATTTTGGGGTGACCATGTCTTCCAATATTCTACAGTATTTGTCTTCACTAAAAATACCTTCCTGGAAGAACAAGATCCAAATGCACAGTTTGTTAATGAGGCTTTTTTTAATACAGAACAATAGACAATTATTCTTTCTTCAAATTACTAAAGCATTGTCAAAGATTCAGAATTTGAACACAACGCATCTTGGTAAAATGTTCCTCCCTGCCATCTTTCGCGTAATTGCCTATTCACGTTCATAAATTTTAATCATTGAGGAGTAAATGTCATAGTTGATGAAAAGAAACAAAGCATACAGTACCTTCCATGTCATCTTCATCTTCTTCATCATCTTCATCAGGATGATTTCTTTGCCCTTCTGCAATCATGTCATAAATCTTCTGCACTAAAATCAAACAACTTACAGAGCATATAATCTAGTATCTTATCATTGTCAAAACCCAACAATTTTAAAGTACATTGCCATTCAGGGTACCAAATTTCGAAGCCACCAGGAAACAATTTATGTAAAGTAAAAACAATTAATGTAACAATATGCAGTATAAGGTTTTCAGTTTAATTGCACTTTTAGACCCACCATTTCCAGTATACATCTAAAGGTCTACACTTCAATATGCAAGCAGAAGAGGTGTAGATTGTTAGAGATAGTTGTTAACATTCAAATTGCATAAAATAAAGTACGTACACTGGGACATGTCTCCTGGAACAAATCGCACTTCTGTTGTTTCTGATTCTTCTGGATTGAAGATGTTTCCTGCAAGTAGAAGACAAATTTTGGGAGAGAGATAATGGATTAACTTTCAATTTTCAAAATAGCTTGGGAAATGTCATATTTACTTATACAGTAATTGAGCTAGATCTTGTATCCACTGTCTGAGTTTATCAGCAGAGTGAAAATGGTGTGTTTCATGGAAGGTGCCAGCCCATTGATTGAATGCATTGGTAATGCTTTTATTACCTCTGTTTTGCTTGTAAGCAATACCAACCTGAGAAAAGTGGAGTGGGCATGTCCATTTCAGTCAAGTCTCTTGCAGTACCCTTGACTTATTACATGAGCCCTTGTTTCCACTCCATTTACCCCAACGATAGCCCCATAATACCCCTTCCGCTACAATTTTTAGCGGAATGACTATAACAGTAAGTAACAATTCAATTCAATGGAGCAAAACTTAGATGAAAATGATCAATCTAGCACTACCCTTGGGTGTGTTAGTGAAGACAAGTATGAGAAGAGTGAAATTGGCATGTACGAGTGCTAAGAAGGAAAGGCTAGCATGCTTCTTTGTTCTATTTGCAGGTGGGGCTACCTCCATGAAATAATGTATTACCTGGTAAAACATTATCAACCAGACAGAACACGCATTCACTTGGGAAGCTGGTAGTGTCCCTGGAGATTCCATGAATTGATATATAAGGATATTCCAACGTGACCCCTTCATTGTTATCTGCTCTTTGCCATTTTATGTTCCTGGAAAAGGGAAAAATTACAAAGTTGTCGTTTTAACACATGGAACCAAAACAACAACAAAAATGAATCAGTCTTATTTTATTAAGAATTCTTCTTGTTTGAGACAAATTACAGCCTTTTTAAGGCTCATTTCTTAAGAATTCCTGTCAAAGTGTAAAAAATTCTTATCAAGTAAGCCCTAAGTAAGTCCTGAGATGTCTTCAGGCGCCGCCTTTCTTGTACTCAAATAATTGTGTGGCTGCCGATATATCGATCAGCAGCTGAGTGAGCCATATATACTCACTCTTCTGATATGCACAAGGTTCCATTTCCTACACATTCGTGGCCCACGTACATTTGCACATTATTTTCCATGTGGTAAACTTCTTCAGCTACCGGCATTTCAATGGCATTCAACGTAACCATATTGAATATGGCGGTACGACTCTATTTTCCGTTCTCTTCTGCGAAGCGCTCACGTTTTCAAGCCTCCATTTTGAAAAGAGAATGAAAATTTTGGTTATCGAAAGAGAGGCAGCGTGAGATTGAGGTTGATTTATAGCAACAAAATGGCGGAGATGAATGATAAAGAAATTGAAAGCTTTCTCGCAAAAGTTGATCAAGTTGGTAAGTTGCTTGAGACTATTTGAAGATTTTGTTTGATACAACTTTAATTACATCACAGCCCCGCATCAGTGGCAATTATAGGGCAAGGTCGTAAGATTTTATTTCCCTTTTCCACACATCTCCAAGAAATCAAAATGAGACTTGCAGGGCACACCAACTACTTTTTATTGAAAAAGTTACGAAAAGATAAAATTTCATGGCTCATATGCTAAGAAAAATATCTAACCAAGCCTCAAAGTTTGATATGATTGAACATGAGCCAGAGAAGGTATCTAAAAAGAGTTTAGAGAAAACAATCTATTTCCTCTCGCCACACTTCAGAGATTCTTCTGCAGAAGTGCTCACAAACCGTCTATAGAAGCCAATGATGACCTCTCAAAATGAAGACAAGATCCTAGCAAAATTCTTACACAAAGAAATGGAAACTTTGCAGTCTGAATGATGCATTTTTCCAAGCTTTTGCTCTTTATGTTGATTATCCTACACAATCCTTAGTTTCATTTACTAAGTGCTCTCATTTGTCCAAAAGACCTTCATTCTTTTATTTTGTGAAGATCAAACTTTGCCCTTTTGTCAGATGTGATAATGCAGCAAAGGCTCTTTGTCTGCCACTCCTCAACTCAAGGACTTTATCAACAATTTTTTCTTATTTCAGAATCTTTGATCAAGGGCATGACATCAGGTGATGCAGCATTGGAGGAAAGTTCTGCCAAAGATGCTGATAAATTCCTTGGCTCTGCTGAGAAAACAAAGTCACAATTTTGTAGATTTGACAAATCTCATGTGAACAAATACAAGGATGAGAAAAGAGGACAGAATTCATTTGGAAACGTAAGGTTTTTTACTTGTCAATTGTGTTTTCTTTTTCATGGACAATATCCATAACATGCAAAAATTTTCCAGAATAGCTTCTTTACCCGTTGCTGGAGGAAGATCAAAATCTTTTGAAAGTTGAAAGGCTGTCCAATACAATTGGAACAGAAAAAGTATCGCTATAACAAGTAATAGCAGACTATTTGGCACAGTTTGCCAATGGGACCCTTCTGGTCATTTTTTTGTTCTATAATGTTCTTGTAATGAATTGCCAATGAATGATATTTGCACAATGAAGTGAATAATCGTTTTCTTTTCTTGCTTTTACAGTATGGTCTCAATTTTGAAGAACAGTCTGTTTCTCCTGGTAAATACTGTATATAACTTCATACCACTTTATCTGCTACAATTGCTGAGAAGTAGCATAAAGAGCATTATACAGTATGTTTATTTCAGAGTTTTTAATATCCAGATTATCTATTAGCCATTGCATTGCATTCTGTACAATGATTTTTTTTATCTTTTTGTCTATTAAGAATTCTTACAGGAATTTGTGTGAAAAGCTCAAACTCTTAAGATTTATAAATTGGAAAGATTCTTGAATATCTATCAGTTACAGCCACGAGTTTCATTTGAAAAATGCTCAGGACTTTCTCTTTTATATAACATAATGAATTTTTTATCAAAAGAGGAGTTTATGAAAAGAGTAGAAGAAGATGCTGCTGAGAGACAGAAGCAAAAGGAGAAAGATGAAAAAGTAGCAAATGAATTGAAAGAAAAAGGAAATAAAGCATTCAAACAAGGAAACTTTGATGATGCCATAAAATATTACACTGATGCAATAGCTGTTGTTAAAGATAATGCTGTTCTTTACACAAACAGAGCTCAGGTATTTGTCTAATCTTTTATCATGTTATGATATACTAAGTGGCATGAAAAGAGCTTGTCTTTTCTAACAATTGTTCTAATGGAGATACAGTATACTTTCATTGTAGCTCAAATTTAAGAAATATATTCTGAATTTGAAAGAAGAATCACCAAGCACAGCTCATTTCTACCACTGAGAGGATAGTCAAAATCTCCGATTTTATAGAAGCCAGAACCTTTTCAAATCTGATTGATATGAAATATGATCTTTTTTATATCCACCTGATAATTAATACACTTTTTCCAGGCATACCTTCGACTAGAGAACAGTGAGCTGGCATTGAACGACTGTCTGGTGGCACTAAAGGTTTCTACTCTTTGTGGATTATTTCATGTTTTAAAATTCTTAAAGCCATGTTTCACATCTTTCCTTGGCTTCAGTAAGAAGTCTTCTTGCTGAAAGTAGAGGTCATAATCATGCACCAATGTATGCAATTCCATTATATCAGAAATCAAATATGAAGATTTTGAATAACTTTATTATTTGAAGCAGGGGTTTTAAAGACTCTGCCTGTAAGGTAAAAGTTATTGATTTTCTTGATTAGAACTTTTTGCTAAAGATTAGAATTTTTGCGACTGATTCTTAGGTATTTACTGCAAGTTAAGGTTGATTTCCGCTTAGGAGAATTTTTCGAACGGAATGAACTTTACGCGGTTAAAATTTCATCATATGTAAAATTTTATTTTTGTTCAAAGCGATATTTTCTCTTGTGAAAAATAAATTTCCAGTGCGCTCGGAAAATTCGACTGAGTTGCAATCAGCCTTTACTCATCTTATTGTTGACAATAACGAACCATCCAGCTCAGCTCTGTAGAAGGTGAAATTAATCTCATAAAGTATTTGACTCTTCACAGCTCGACAAAAAATGTATCAAAGCATATATTCATCAAGGAAAGTCCCTGCAGAACTTGAATAGATTTGATGAGGTAATTTTTCAGAACTTATCTTTAATTATCATTGGAATCTGCAATTCTTGAATTTTCTGATGTTTGAATGATTGGAATTGCTGCAAGAGCTACCCATCAGACTTACTTCTTAATTTGTTATCGTCTTCCAACAGGCAACTGAAAGCTTCGACAAAGTGACAAAGATCGATCAAAAACACAAGAAACTTATTCAAGGTATAATTTCGTTTAGTTTGTGGGCTGAGACACCGCAACACGACAAAGAAATTTGTATGAATTTAAAGAAATATATGTATCGTAAAAGCGCTATTTACCTCCCTCTCTATTAAGCCTCTATTAAGCCTCTTCTCTAATGATCACCCCCCCCCTTAGCCAAAAGTATAAATAAGTCCCCTCTATTCAACTCACCTCCCAACTTATATCAAAGTCCAGAATTTACCAAAGATTTTCCATTTCTTTAACTAAGCAAATTTTCATGGTAACTTTGATATGGTTTGGGAGAAAAATGTGTCGAATTTATGCATTTGACTCGTAAAATTGTATGTTGAATCCGCACAACATGGGGTAAGAGAACTGAAAAGCTTTCATATATTTCCTTGTTGTGTTATTTTGTGAATAAGCCCTCCTCTCTAATAAGCCGCCCCCCCCCCCCACTCTATGAAGCCCTCTCTGGAGTGTCCAAAATTAAATTAGGCCCCGGGGGCTCGATAGAGCTTTTGCCGTATTAGTAATCTATCGTGCTACGATGCAATACTTCCTCAGGTGTCACTTTGACTACTTCTTCGAACTACTCATTTGTAATAGCATTCCATTGTTTTACTCCACTGTCGTTGCTGTTTCATTTCCAGCTTATAAAGAGGAATTAGAAAGAAAAAGAAAAATATACGAAATGGAGCAGGAGGTAAGATGCTGTCCCTTTTTTGTTTATTTCATCCAATGGATATAACGATTCAGTTAGCTGTCATTTGTAGCAAGATTTTCTCAATGCTTTTTTATATTTGTTTTGTGCAGGTAGTGAGATAAGGCGTACCTAGGCTGTGCTTATTTGAGTTGGAAAGATGGCACTTATTATTAGAGAAAAAAACGCTTAATTGATACTTCATTCGTTGTTTCGTTTCTTGATACAGTGCAGTACATTGGCAGCCTCTGGTGATGAGGCATGTCAAACAATCAAAGTAGCAATTGAAGAAATGAGAAGAGGAGGGTTGTCATACGAACAGATTTGTGCTCGTGTGCATCAGTTGAAAAGTCTTTTAGATAAAGGTGAGATTCGTAATCTATTTCAAGGAAATGTCAGATTGTGCTAAGCTCATGATGGCTGTTAACTGATTACTTGATATTCAAGGAGCTTCAAAATGTGTTTGTTGGAGGGGGAAGCGTAGATCTCGGCTTGGAATTTTGAATTTAAAGCAATTTTTAAATCCTGTAATGCCAAGAAAATCTGTCATCTGAATGTCTAAATTTAAAGGCAGTGGATTCTGCCAAATTATATTGGTAAAATTTTTACTGGGCTGAATTATCTAGCCTTGTAACGTGTACCTGCCTAATCTTGCTTCCTTCCTTATAGCCCCGTATAGAACCTTCTTTCGTACTGCTGGTGGTTTCAGGATTCTTTATGACAATCCAAGTATCAGTCGGTAAGGACGACTCTTCATTTAGCTTCTTTTAATGTATACATTAAAGTAAACTGAAAGTATACATTGTTTTCTCTTAGTCACCAAATGTGTTAAGGACGTTTTTAGGTTTAAGTATATTGGACAACTGATCGTGAAAATAATTGCAGCGAGGCTACATCATATTTCAAATTGAATCAAAAATTGTGATGTCCATGTTCTAAACCAGCTTCAATTATGTTTCAAAATGAGTCCTTATGTTGCAAGGCTGCAATGGTGGTGAAATGAGATCGAAGTGAAAGCAACTATTTGCTTTCTGTAAATCAAAAAATTGATAATCATTACGGGGTGAGTGGCCGAGTGGCTTAAACAGTTTTCGTCAGGTAACTGAAGTTAAACCCCGTCGAGTGAGGTCAAATTCCGGATAGATGACCTCGGATGTCTGACCTCTCAACTCCTTTCGTCGTCCTTCGGAAGGGACGTCGAACTAGAGATCCCATGCCTGGATGCGGCAAGCACAGTGGGCCTAAATTAGCTTTCAGTAGCTAGAAATCCTGACTAGCCCACTCAGAACAAATTGAAAAAGAAAAGAACAAGAAAAGAAACAAATCATCAACTTTAATCAAATCAACACAGCTATTAGGCGAGAAATAGAACCATCAATACACAGCACAGCTTACCAGGTGAGCCATAGATATGTGAGTCAGAGATATATTTCTCTGACGCACTCGGTACACCTATATTTTTGTAGGGTATGTTTTTTCGTTAGATCGAATATTGTCGTTGTATTAGATTGATGTAAGTGTGTTTCGTAATGGAAACTCGATAACCTTTTGTCCTTTCTCGCTACGAACGACACATTTTTTTCCTTTATTCATTCTAGTTTAACCATGGGAGTAGTGGACACAATTTGGGTGTTGATCGTGTCCACAATACCTGGCCTAAATGATCCTAAATGAATAAATGTATTTCGTTACCTAGCTTGCCTTCAATTCACCGCAGTGCAGTTCAAAATTTAGGGCATGCAGAAACCGTCCAGCAGATCTGATGTGCTCCCAGACAAGAACGAGAAGACAAACAGTGAATTGAAGACAAGCAAGGTAACGAAATACATCTATTCATTTAGGATTATTCAGGCCAGGTATTGTGAACACGATCAACACCCAAGTTGTGTCCACAACTCCCGTGGTTAAACTGTTGTCGTTGCTTGAAACAACCTATTGTGATCAAGCAATCATAAGACATGAAACACCGTTGTAACGAAGGCTTCTTAGTTTGTCTTTTGTTTTATGGAAAGCTGTGGGTTGTATTTTTCAATTCCAGATAAGTGGTAGCCGAATGATTCTCGAGAAGAGGGAAGACGGGCATTGACCTGTTGATTTAAACAAGTCTTACTAGAAAAACCAACGGTTGCAAGACAGGCATCGATCGTCGGATTTTTTAATGCAAACAGGTTGAGAAAGATCTGTTATCTACATTCCCATATTTTTGTTCATCTCATTTCCAATGCCCAAAACGCTGCGCTGCGCTGCATTCGCTCACTGACAATATTTTTACTTGAAGTTTCTTAACAGATGAGAAAGAAGGACTGAACGATCACACTTTCCAAAATTTCTATTTATGTATATTGTTTGGTCTTGATTTATCTCCAAAGGCTTATCAAGAAAGATGCTGTTGATCAAGAAGATGAACGAAAATGTCTGGATGAAATTCTCGATTTGCTTTCAATTGTCTGCACGGATAATAGTATGATGAACTTCTCTGTTTCGATAAATCTGACAATAACTTGTTCTGAATAGCCTAGTTCTTCATCTTGTTGCTCTCGGTAACCTAAAAAGAGTGTAGCCAATCTTGGTAATACATTGATTTCATTGTTTCTCTGGCATTCAAACGATCATTGTTCGTAAGTTACACCCTAAAGTATGTCATGTTTCCTTCTCCAAAGAAGACAATACATACTGTGGTCCTTTATTCATTTTTGTTACCGAATGTGCCAAAAGCCATCCATTTTTTACAGATCAAGATAAATCGTATGCTTCATTGATATTGAAGACGAAATAGCCTAATCTTATGTGAAGTCCTGAATCAGATTCAAGTTTCTCGTCAATATTCAACTTTAGAAAATTTGACCAATATTTCTTGATTGTTTGCAGTGCTTTCTTAAACGAAAATTCGAAAACCTCGCTTTTATCGCTGGAAACAATAGACCAAGAAATTTGTAGAAAATCCTGGAAACCAGTTCAAGCTTGTTGCCTACGATTTAGCCAGATGTTTTTGAAATTGGTCTAGCATACTTTTTACCATCAAAAGTAGCGCATCTGCTAGCTTTGCAATCTTCTAGATTAATCTGTAAATACTTCATAAAAAGAAGTGAAATTATATGCTTTATGGAAATGAAAGCGAGTGTCTTTTTTTGTCGAATATCACATGAAATTATTTCAAACTCTGATTGTTCATCCTTTTTCTTCAGATGAAAACATTGAAGAACTTATAAATCCTTCAGTGCTCATGTGTTTACAAAGATGCATCGACTCGTCCTCAGCTATGAAAACTAGAGTTATAACTGCATGCTTGGTACACAGAATTTCGCAAACAGAAAATGGAAGAAAATTTTTGTTAAAAGGTGGTGAAAATGGAGAGTAAGTCGTATTGCACATGCTTAAAGGTTTGATGTGAAACTACATCTTTTCTTTTCTTTGAACAAATAAAATGAAACTGAAATTGATTCTTTTGAAATCAAATTTTTCGTACATGATCATCCTCCTTCCTCCAAAATAATGACTTTCGTGATATTTTGATCTTGTAAACTTTCTGAATTTTAGAATTTAGCAGACTTTGGCTTGTAAACACACCCTTAATACTCAAAACTAAGATCGTATCGCATTTTGTGAACGAAACAAAAACTTGATCAACAAAAAACAGAAAGGCTTTTCAAGTTTACAAACGTGTGCTAAACAACAACAGCAACAACGCTTGAATTTTCTAATAAGAATTCACCATTACATTTCCATTGTTTCTAATCCAATCAGAATTAACCGATATTCTCCTATTGTCTCTGGATCGCACAAAATGTTACAACTTGAAACAAAAATCTTCTTATTTCTGCTGAATATATAAGATAGAGTTTTTTGCTTATAACTTCCGTACTTTCAAGTTTTTTTGTGAACTGATTTGTTGTTTCATCTTGATTTCTAGTATTTTAGATGAACTTCTGTCTCTGCTAACTCACGGGGGAGAAACTGCTGTTGTTGCTGTTGGTGCGATCAACAATTTAGCACTCTACGAAAGGTACAAATGGTTTTCTACATATTTACCAAGGGGTTAGTTAAGATCTGTTCTATCGTAAACTAAGCAATATTTATTTCAACTGTTTTACTCGGCTACATGCTGCTCTGCTGTGCTGGTTGTTAATTTTGTTTTCAGTGTATGACACAGCACAATCACTTTTTTCTCTTTAACGCCACGTCATATTACGTTTTTTAAGAAGCAAAAATTAAGAATCCTTTAATGTTTTTGCAATGGTAGAAAGATGTTTAGACAGCCAGAATAATTTCAATAAAACATGTTTTATTTTTAGATTGTCGGAAGCGTCGACGTCAAAACTGGGAACAAACTTCGTGACATTTGTAGTAACAGTGAATGTAGGTCCAAACATCTCTAAAAATTTATATGAGCTTAAACGTCGAATATCCTTTTGTAGATCCTTGCTGTGTTTATGATGAGAGAATCTTTATCAAGCTACACAAACACTGGTTTCTCTTTTCCTAAAGAGACAACGGCAAAGGCCATTGTATTTTAGCTTCTGTTCTCCATGACCTTATTCAATTTCTAGCCTGCGTGCAGACTGTACTTCCCACTGTGAATGAGAGCCAAGGCAGAATGGCTCTCCTAAGTAAAGTCTGCACGCAGGCTATCAATTTCGAGTTCAAAAAAATTGCTTGTGCATCTTGGGCTTTCTTCAAATGCTTCGAGAATTTTAAGGAGTAGCTTAACAACCCTGATTTCCAATGGATAGTTTGATCAAGACTCCATGGCCAGTTGTAGTGTTGTTTTTCAGTTTGTTTTGATATCTGCAGAAACTATTTAACAAATACTCCCGTTACGTAGAGTTGCTCCTAATTGGACGATCATCTTCTCTGTGTATTGCGTTTCAAACGAATATATTTTGTAGAATTTTGATGTTTTTATTCTTTTTTTAGGAAGTTCTATCCACGTGCAAAGAAGAAACACCATTAATCAAGTCGATGTTGCAACTAATGCCAACCAGTCTGTCAACAATTACTAACTTATTAAGGAATTTCAAGATTCGCTCCTCACTTAGTGACAATCATGACTTGTGGAAATCAAGTGCAAGTTTATTGGTAAGTCCCTGGCATTTTCCCATTTCAACGAGAAAATCGCTCAGTCGACGTACTATTCCTTGATCTTTCATGTAAAAAGATGTTTCCTTGGCAAACCGAGATAAAGAACAATAGTGCTTTGTGTCTGGCACCAAGGAATTAACCATAAGCAAAGGAAGTTGTTCCTCCTACAGGAGCCGGGAGAATGTGTTCATATGGGCAAATATTTCTTGGGCAAGGCGGGATCCGTGGAGTCCAAGCGAGATCTCGGCTGGTCAAGAAAATGATCTCTCATGTTATTTAATGCTTATGATATTTTATGTGGTAAAGCTATATGAGGCTGGATTTTGGAAACTTTGTTCATACGAGCAGGTCCTAAGGCACAGCAGATTTATCGAAGCACGATCTTAAACATATCAGTGTTTCTAAGATCTATGTCTTTGAACCGAGTAGCTTGAAGCTTCTGCCACTTTGCCAGAATTCTTCGGTTGGAATTTTCGGGAATTTTTAATATTTAGCAAAATTACATTAGGTTTCATATTTCAACTCTTTTTTGGATGTGAAGTCATCTAATTTCTAAACCGTAAGTGATAGTAATGGCAGACTTGTCCTTAAAAAACCATATGGTAGCGATTCATGGATACTATGCTAAGATACTTTCTTCCACTGTGATAAATGATCGGACTGCTTGCTGTTAACGGACAACGCCTTATTCGAAGGACCAGGCTTTCCGATCAAAATTTACAGATATGACTTGAAACTTTGTAGCAGATCCATCGATCAAGTTGTACTAGACAGATTAGAAACGCGTTTCTTTTCGTTTATACAGGAACATTATGAAGCATCCATAGAAGATTCTCAGAAATACAATATAGTTTATTCCCTTCTTGGTCTATTGATGAACCTTAGCGCTGGTGACAAACGACCTGACTTGGTATGTATTTTACAAAATTAATTTTATCGTACAAACAATGTTTTATTGAAATATTGGTCTCCTTGCCTCCGTCTTTGCATGTATATTTTTGATTTATGAAATTTCCGTTCCAAGACAGTTGAGGCCTGCAAGAAGACTGATGAGGAGATTCATTCGTCAACATAGGCCTGGACGGGTTGACAAATTTTGGCAGATTTTGATCAAAATAAAAGTCTTTTCGAGTTCCATGTTCGACGTTTCGAAATATGTATTCCATATAGTACGAGTACCACTCATTGTGGCCTAAAGGCACTCGAATGTTTCTTCATTTCGACTGAGCGCCACCCTACTTTTTGAAAATTAGAAGCTTCTTTTTGTTTCGAAAAGAGCCAATGAAATAGCAGAATCACCGAAAAGGCTTTAGGGTCAATGTAGGTCCCCAATTTAGGCGTTACACTTTACGGAAAACCTTATTATCACTTGATATGGGGCTGTGTAATCTTTCAATGTTTTTCATTTCTTTTCGCTCATACAAACACAAAGCCAGAGCGGTCTCAGTTGTCTGCACAGAATTGAATAATGATTATGCCTTAATCACCATTCAATTCAATGTTGAAAACTGAGGCTCATTTAGTCAGTCTAGCCTGAAGATTTGAAAGGCTGAAAGCAGAGCTTCGTTTCGTCTTTCAGGAAATCTGTAAAAAGCTCCACGATGTCTGCTGTGACCTTATCGTTGGTAAACATCTCGAAATAATCGAGGTAAATTCATGTCTCTTTTAGTCTATCCTTCGAGTAAATGTTTGTTGTTTATGTAAAGCGAATGACGTGAAGCAAAAGACTGTCTCAAATCAAATGATAAATGAAAGTATCGACGAGTAAAAAATCCTGTTGAAGAATTTTGCATAAATAATTTGGGCTAACACAAATTTCATGTTATATCTGATTTGAGACAAACTTTAGTCATGATAGTATGCTTTGGACACCCTGTTTCTCTGTCATTAAGAATTGTTTGTTGCAAGCACCCCATGTGTTTTTGTTTTTGGAAATTTCTGTGTTTGAGAACTGCCTACCTCTTGCAGTGAAAAGTTTGATAGCTTGTGAATTATCATGCTCAAAATTTGGATGATATGATAAAACAACATGTTCAGGCCAACATCTGACTAAAGGGCAAAATCTGCTATGAAGAGAGTAGGCCCCTCGAGTGTCAAAACTCTAACTACGAGAAAATAATGCGATAACCAAACATTTTTGTAGTTTAGGTAAGGTTATGACTTGTAAGACCGTATCCTTAAACATTGATCGCGTTCAATTCTCTTTACTGCTTCATCTGACCGTTTTGCAGCGCGCTTCGGGATTGTTGAATCATTTGATGACATTATGCTTGGACTTAACACAGTACAATTTGAAGACTAACAACTATAGGCGGTTTGTCACACTTTTAAAGGTAATATGTCTGATTTGCAATTTTTGTTTTGAGTTTTCTCTTGGTTTTATTTTTGAGTTTACTTGATCCATTTATAGCTTTTCACTTAACAGAGAGTAACACTTGAAATTTAAATGTGAATTGGTGTGATGACTGACTTTTATTGGAAAAAGCTCTCTAGTGGAGAGGGTAAGTTGTTTTGCATGGTTCAACCTATCTATGCTAAGTTGTTGTTGAACTTCACCGCACACAGAATTTATTTACCTTGTGGTTTCCTCTTAGAGCAACAATGAACCTGCAAAAAACTACATCATCAAGTGTATAGCATTATGTTCTGCAGATTCTGTGGATGTTGCAAAATACATCATTGAAGCTAAAGGTATCTTCCTGTCCTTTCCTTTTTCAATGATCATTTTGAGCAAGGTATTCTTTTAAAAATATGTTCGTTCAACAATGAATGGCACAAAAAGGGAGGACTTTATTTTGAAGAAGAAATTTTCCCTTATACAAACTGTACACATGGCAGACAAGACTTGCAGCTGAGGCCAACATAAAAAATCCTGAGTGGTTATATAGGCCCTAATAATTTTCTCGAATAATTAGAGATAGTGTAATGTTATGATATCTTTCAGTACTGGAAAATCTTCTTAAAATGTTGCAATCGGATGAAGAAATGGTTGTTGGGAACACGGCCTTAGTAATTGGAAACTGTGCAAAGTATGGTAAGAGAAATTCTATATTTTAGTTGGAATTTGTTTTAATTTAACCAAATTGAAACGTATTTAGGTAGTTTCATACCTACTATGAAATTCAAATAACCATAATGATAACCATAATCAAATTGAAACGATAAGGGCAATCAAAACTACTGATCGTGAAGCTAATCATGGTTTTTTGTCGCATTTCTTTTCAGCAAACAGTAGAAACTGTTTATGGACCGCACCCAAACTGAGTCAAAAAAGGCTCGACATTTGAAAGGCCACTGCTGTATGAATATATAAGGAATAATATTTTGGAATATTTGACTAAATAGCCATTATGCTGAATTAGTTTTTGAATGTTTTCTGGCTGAATTCGGTCACTCCATTTAGATTTTGCAGGGGAATATTTACCTTACAGCGCTGACTTGAACACACTTTTCCACTTACTGTCCTCTGGGGGAATGGAAAAATCTTCCTACTGGTATGAATAACTTATTCAGGGAGGAATGCATGTTAGTGTCATGAAATCTAAGAAGGAAAAGTTTAGGAAATTATCTCATTGTTTTCACTCATTTTTGCAGGCTTCGGAAAACGGGCCTCTTGCAGAAATATCCCATATTGACGGGAAGGAATGGCCGATTAAAACCGGGTAAATTACTGAACCCAAATGGGCAAACCTGGAATAAAGCAAGACCGTTTTCAATATTTTTGCTTTGATTTCAGGGAACAGCATTTTCTCTAAGTTTGCATTCCAAACGCCAGGTCTTTTTATTGATTAATCCCTCAAATGGCTTGTTCTTCTGTCCATATTGACAAAGAAAAATTGTTTTGTACCTTTCCTTTTCTTTAATGTCGGTATGAGTCAACAGCTTGTTTGTTCACTGGTACAGTTCAGAGGACGGTGAAATCGGCTAAAGGGGGCGAAGGAGAGGTATTTATGCGGCGGGTAGCTGCGGCGGATTGATGTGATGGTAAAACATCCATGGCCCCTGCTGGAAATAAGTCTCTCAGACTTTCGCAGGCTAGCCACGTTAAATAAGAATACCTACCTACCTACCTACCTACCTACCTACCTACCTACCTACCTACCTACCTACCTACCTACCTACCTACCTACCTACCTACCTACCTACCTACCTACCTACCTACCTACCTTATGAAGAAGACAGAAAGCATTCAACTTTCAATGTAACTTGAACGAGGAGTTTGCGAGAGTTTCTGCATGAAATTTTTCGTTTCTGTTTTTTATTCAGATGTTTTTACAAATCAACTTGGTTCTACTGATGTCATAAAGGAATTATTAAGAATAGCAACAAATGATGAATATAAAAATAAAGTCAAACACAATGCAGCTATTGCAATTGGAAAAGTTGCCACAACGAACCAAAGGTAATACCTACAATTGACTTCACTAGACTTTCCAAACTTTCCAAATTAGACACCTCAAGCGACACAGATATATTGATAAAGACAGAATCAGAAATACTCTTTAACTGGATTAGCCATTGTTACCAAATCACGGTCAAATGACAATGAATCGAAAGCACAAGTGCTTAGTGCAAATCGGGAAAGGAAAACCTAGAATAAAGTTGAACCAATTTGTGATTCTTGCGAAAGGATCAACTAGACTCTACGTTTATTTTTCTCAATTTTTACTGGTTCAATAAACAGGGCCTCCGACGACGGGGGGGGGGCCGGGGGGCATGGTCCCTCCACTTTTTTGCAAAAAAATGCAATTCCGAAATTTATTGATAATCGTTTTAATTCTCTTTAAAACCCTATGCTCAGTTAAATTCAAGCAAATTTCTTAGCATCCATTCGATTCAATCCCTGTTCTGTTGATAAGGGAAATTTCATTTCGGAAACTAAGAAGGTCACAACTTCACTATTGTACACAATTACAGACGATTTTCAGTAATATCAATGTTACATCTTTTAAATCACTATGAATATATAAGAAATCTAAAGCTATAGAAATTGCCCCAGGAAGCAGATAATCAATGCAGAATGCAAAGACCTCGTATATCTTGGGCACAAATCCAGTTGACAAGAAAGGCAAGTGCTACTTGCCAGCCAAAGAAAATGCTACTTTCTAAAAACTATACACTTTCTTGGTAGGGTATCTTACAAACATTTACTTCTCAATTCTGTCAGCTTTAATTAAAAATGGGGATTTTTCAATGAGGTGAAAGGCGTAATCTAAAACTTCTTTCAAGGGCTGCAACCCCTAGACCCCATACGTTAGGACCCCTACTTTCGTTTATTAAAAAGCATGATACAATTTACATCGTATATAGCCTAAACAGAACATTATTTAAAAGATACAGTTCTAAAAAGAAACTAAGGTAGAATGTTCCAGCGAAAGAAACAGTAACGGTGATAAAGAACATAATAAAAAGTCTATCAACTAATTAAAAAATTTCTTCTGGGTTATGGAACCATACTCGACGCATAGCTACTCTGTTTTGTGGCATTCTCAAGGGCAAATATTTCCTGGCTGAATATTCAAAGTTTTTGTTCTAACTTCTGCTGCTTGTAGTAGAAATTGTGCAAAATTTTTCTGCTTGCTAATATCTTGGGACGTCAATATGTTGATCATGTTCATAGATCATAGTCATGTTCATAAAGCGATGCTGACCTAATTGTTTTAACTTGCCTACTTCAGGACTTTACCCGCACTTCACGCTATTACACCTCACTCACTTTTCCCCCTAGATCTGTCCCTGGGAGGGCAGCTTATCATATTAGTTAATATATTAGTTATCATATTAGTTTATTTTAGTTAATAGCCGTATAGTGTAGAAGCTATTGTGCTGAAGATTAAAAAAAAATATTCGGCTATGGTATATTTTCATACCAAATTTTTGCCCCTCCACTTTTCAGGTTTCGTCGGAGGCCTTGATAAAGATGGTAATTTCTGCAACAGTAACTTCCCCTCGTAGAAAGTGTTATAGCTTACCACTATTGTTCACATTCAATAGTCTGTCAGATTTCTACTAAACGCAGGAAAATGCTGTTTGATTAAAACTTTTCTGAAGAATAGTTTGAAGGTCTCTAGCTCTGAAAATTGCCTTTTCCCTTCTCTTTGTATTCATTTTTGCCGTTTACTATTTGTCGTCACTCGTCACTGGGATAAAATAGTACTTGATTCTCCAGTCTTTTCGATTGTTCTTTCCTTTCATTTGAAATAATTTTCTTTTTACAGACACCTTGAACGACTTAGAGAGCTCCATGGACTTGAAATTCTGCATGAAGTCATAAAATTGAACAATGCTATATAGTGCCACCCACTACCATGGTATCATACACCAGAACCGCCTGCACCAGAATAAAGTAATTTTTAAATGGCATCTTTATCCTATTGTTGGTCCATGAAATAGAAGAGATGTTTTGGAGGCATGAATCTCCCAATGAACTCACCTTCATTGATTTTGGATTGGCATCAGATATGCTTTTTGCATAAAGCTCGTATGAGCATAATGCCTTATGTGCGTGCAACTTAGCGGTTTGCTTGAAAGAAAACTGTGCAGTAAGGACAAATTTTGTTAAACAAATGACCTGGTTTCGGACAAGACAAAGCGATTCCCCCTTTGAATGATAGATTTCACACTTGAGTACACCCAATCAATCATAAATAAACAGGAGAAAGCAGATGCGCTGAAGGTGTGAAATTTATTCTCGAGGCTGCCAAATCGCTTTGCTTGAAACAAAAGTGTTTCCTTCGCTTTACAACATTTACCGTTGCTGAGGGTGAAGCTTTGTTGAACCGAAAGGTCAGCAGAACAGACAAAGAGAGCCACCTATTGTTCCAAAAAATTCAGTTTTGAAGTATTTTACTCTTGCAATTGCCTGAAAAATGTTGTAATCGTTGAATAATTCCTCCAAGATGAAATTGTAATGTTCATGTATGTAAACATTGTGCAAAATTACATAGCTGCTGCGTACACGATTTTTTTATCATTTCAGAGCTGAGTGAGAAAAAACGCATTTCTTTGCAGTTCTGTGTAATATTTATTCTTGCATAAGATTGTGAAATTTTCAAATTCAAAAAATTTTGAAGCAGAATCAGCCAGCAAATTGGAATGGCTTTTCATGTTTCTTCATCTTCTATATGATACCGAAGGACATTTTCTGTCCACACAACAACCATCTTTTTTCATTTCAGGTGGATTTCAACACAAAAAGAGAAAAGAACATGTTTCAACAAAGCCCTCATTTCAATCAAGTTTCTTTTTCTGAAATATTCCATAAAAAAGACCTAACAGACTCCTAGGTAAATCCTGGGTTAAGCTTTTGGCAAGTGAAAAAAGTATTTGGAAGTTCTCATCATTTTGTTTCAAAACTTCATTTTATCGGTATTGGAATGTGAAAAGTGGGTTTTGCCAGGGGTGGCACATATGGAAATATTGGAGCAATTGCCTCTGGCACTGATAGCAGTAAACATTTTTGGAGTTACATATTTTTGGAAAAATTATTAAGCATTCTTATGTAAATCCAGAGGCCTTGCCCTTTCACATGTGCTACCCCTACGATAACCAGCACATTTCATGGTCTAATTTGAAGTCATTTTGCTGTGAAGTTCATTTAGTGCTCAATTTTCTGGTTTAAGTCCCTTGCTGATCAAAAATGCCTCTTTACTTGGCTCTCTTCCAAGGAAATTTTTCACCATATCAATGGCATCGATAGTACCTCCCGGTTTCAGAATCTTCTCTCTGTAATCTTTGCCAACTGTGGGACTCATGATTCCTTCTTTTTTAAATCTTGAATGAAACATATCCATGCAGTAGACTTCACTCCATAAGTACCCATAATATTGAGCATCATAACCCCCAGCAAGATGGCCAAATGAGGCAGACATGTTGGTCCCAGGAGATGGAGACACTTTCATGATTCTCTCTGCTGTCTCCGCAAACACCTTCATTGTGTCAGCACTCTCTCTTGTATGAATCAATTGATCAAATGTCCCCAGGGTGATCTGCCTTAAGTTAAACAAGCCAGCATTTGCAAGGCGTGAATTGATCAGCTTTGCAAGGATATCATCGGGAATTGCAGAGCCATCTTTGAAGTGCTTTGACATCCGCTGAATGGGTTCTTTCTCCCAGCACCAATTTTCCAGCATCTGAGATGGGGCTTCTACAAAATCACGCTCAACATGTGTGCCACTGAATAGTGCAAAGTCAGCTTTGGCACAAATCTGATGCATGACATGGCCAAATTCATGGAAAAATGTCTCAACTTCATCATGAGTGAAAAGAGATGGTCTGTCTCCTCCAGGCTTTGGGAAGTTTGCAACCATGGCAGCAACTGATAACTGTCTTGTTCCATCAGGTTTCAAACATCCAGGCTGAACGCCAAAACAAGCAGCATGACCAAATTTACCTTCTCTTGGGAACAGGTCCAGGTAGAAGTAGCCAAGCAATTCATGTGTTTCGCGGTCTTTCACAGAATACATTGTCACATCCTCATGCCATATATTAGGCTCTGGAATCTCAGTAAACACCAAGCCAAGAAGCTCTTGGTACATTTCCAAAAGGCCTTTGGTGACAACTTCAAGAGGGAAGTATTCTTTTAATTTGTTGTGATCAACAGAATACTTGGTTTCCTCAATGATTCTCATGTAATACTTCAAGTCCCACATATTGATTTTGCCATCAAAGTCCCAGCCATTCTTATCACACTCTGCCTTTTTCAACTCCAACAGCTCTTTGATTTCTTTGTCCCCAAGTGGATCAAGTTTTTTGGCCAAATCAGCAAGGAAAACTTCCACATTTTCAGCAGTTTTTGCCATTCTCATTTCAGTGACATACTGAGCATGTGTTGGATAGCCAAGTAATGATGCCATCTTTGCTCTGAGCTTCACAAGTTCCTCAAGAATTGGGGTGTTCTCTGCAATGCATCGTGAACTGAATGAATTCTCCATCTTCTTCCTTGTGCCTGCATTGGTGCATTTTTTCATGATGGGGAAATAGTGCGGATATTTCAGTGTCACTTTCAGCTTATCCCCCTCTCCTTTATCCAAGCTGGTAATGAAATCGTCTGGCAAGCCATCCAATTCTTCTTTGGTAAATTCAAGAATGGTGTTCTCTTCATTCAAATTCTTGTTAAAATCAATTGACAAGTCACTCATCCTCTTCTTGATCGTTTTAATCTGATCTTGAATCTCACTGGATAAATGCAAGCCATTTCTCTTCCCATATTTAATCAGCCTTTCAAGATACCGTTTTCCTTCAGCAGGAATCTCCCCACCTTTCTCCAAACAGCTAACAAGGTTGTTGAAAACATCTTGTCTCATGCTCATCTCAACTTCAAAATCTGACAGCAACTTGTCTGCCTCTGTCGAGGCAGCACGGGTTTCTTTATCGGGTGAAACATGCTGTGGGAAATCTAAAACATTTCTTCTAACGTCATACTCTGTCTGCTTGTCTGCTAGAACTTTCACGACATTGGCATACGTAGCATCTGCAGCATCTAGGCCACCAACGGCGTCATAAACTTTCCTGGACTTCTCGATCAGCTCAGCTGCTTCTTTCTTTATTTCATCTTTATTCATGCCCCATTTGAAGGAGATTCCTTCGACGGCTTTCAACTGCATGTTGAGTAAAGTTTACTAAAACAAGATCTTCAATGAATATTCGGGAAGGAAGAGAACTGACTGCTAGTGAGGATAGTGATGCCTGCAGATGAACGCTCAAAGGCCAGCTGCAAAGCGCGCGAACCTTTTGTAATCAGGAGACTGGAACTAGCATTTCAGCAGTTTCAGTTTCCATAGAAATCTGGTTCGAATGTTACGCCCATTTTTGGGTAACTGTGGACAGTTACCCAAGGTGCCTGTGTCCCAATCCAGGTCCCCATTGTTCTCCAAAATTCCAAAATCCATTGGCTACTTCTTGTTTGTTTTCTTGTTTCCTCTAAGAAAATCTGCAGAGTTTACGTAATTCTCTTGTCTTGTATTTTAATCTTCTACGGGGCTCCGGGGTAACGGGGTAGACATTGAGTGAGTTCTTCTGCTCTTCTTCCCCTTCCCCTCAGTTTTGTTCAATGTCTTCTTGTTTTGTCTGCTTTTGTCTCACTGTATGGCTTTCGTTCATTTTCATTTCATTTTTCATTTTTACTAAAAGCATAATACAATTTACAATACATCGTATATCGCCTGAACAGAACATAATTTAAAGATATAACAAACTACGATAGAATGTTACAGCGAAAGAGAGAAAAAAATGCAATAAAAGCGTAATAAAACGAGTGACTTTCGTGGGTTAATGGAACATACACTTCGCTTAAAGGAACTCTGTTTCGGAGCATTTTCACGGGTAAACATTTTCTGGCTGAATACTCATTAAGGTTTTTGTTCTAAGTTCTGTTGCTTGTTGCAAGAATTGTGCGAAGTTATTCTGCCTGCTGATATCTTGGGCTGTCAATACGTTGATAAATGCATATTCTATTTGTGTTGCTGCTAGTATGCTGTTTAAATTAGGTCCAAGAAAAGTCTGCCTTAGATCACAGTATGCCTCACATTCAATCAGAAAATGAATTTCGTTTTCTACTTTGCCAGACTTACACATGCCGCAAGTTCGTTCAACTTTACGATACAGCAACAACAGGGAACAAAAGAAATGCTAATTTATCCTCGTAATCAAGTCGAGACATGCAATGTGGTATTATTTTGTTCTATTTTCGGCCTAAATCTTGCAGTGTTGACATATTGCGTGATGATTTGATGATGAAGGATGATGTTGCAAGAAAGCATAAATAGTTGACCTCACCTGCATGTAGTTGAAGAAAGATACAACAACAAGATAGAGATCTCCTCACACATTCTGGAGGTAAGAACGTTTAAAACCTTGTTGCCGCCAAGCCTTGTTGTGTGTGAAATCAATTATTGAAAATGAGACAAAGAAAACAATTGACTGCGTTTGAATCAGCAAAGACCGACATGGAAAGGATGAGAGGGAAGAAATTATCTCAAATGAAATTGGAATGGACCATGACGACAAAGTCGAAATGGCTCATATATGATGATTATGAATAGTCTGGCCAAGCCACGTGTGTCTGTCTAAAAGCCCTATTAGGCCCCCCTACCGGGCCAGGGACGTTTGATGTGATTTGGATGACTTGTGCACAGAATCTAAAGGGTGCTTGCAAGAAAGAGGGGCCTATTCACAATTTCAAATGATACACTCTAACTTCAAAACCATAATATGAAGATCAACAAGACAGCAGATTTGTTTTTATAAAATTACTGTAGATGGACAATCTTCAGTAAGGGGCCGCACACAAATTGATTCTTTCACGCAAAACGTCCATTGGACGTTTTCAGGTTACCTCCAACCCCCTCCCCCAAAACGTCCAACTGAAAATCAATGTAATTTTTCTGATCACGAGAAAATTTCAAACCGTTGTTTTGAGTTTGTTTTGCTGCATGTCCAGGCAATGGGCCTAAATGCTTAGTTATGAAGTCGGCAGCAATGAGCTTTCCATAACCATCATGCTCAATAAAATGGACAAGATATGTTACTACTGTTGAAATTCTTTCTCAATAAATAGCAAATTAAAGCTGCAGTATAAAGTATCTTGCAGAAAATTCGTTGGAGAAATGTTGACCCTTTTACCCCCTTCCCCAAACGTCCATTAGATGTTTTGCATGAAAGAATCGATTTGTGTGAGGCCCCTTACCTCTTGCAGTCTTTTTGACAATGCAGAGAAGACAGGCAAAACAGACACTTAATTGTTTGCATTACAACATCTATTCCAACAATTTGACAGTAAACATGGTTATTTATGGATGCATTTATAGGTACTAATTAACCCTGATAGGTCATTTGGCAACATACCAAAGATATTTACATCACTACATACTGTTACACTCTGGCATTTGACGGTGGGCTAACCTGGTTGGGACCAAGTTGGATAACTGGCATCCACTCACAACTACCTAAGTCTATCAAACCTGCTGCTTGCAGCTGAAATAAAAGTTCTTGCATCTGAGAACCAAGGGTCAATTGTGGCTCTTGCCAACTCTCACAGCTTTTTCTACTCTATTCGCTACTCAAACCTTTCAGTTTTTCACTCACCATTATCCGTTTGTCAAATCATGCATGTTTTCCAACCTGGAATAAATAGGAGGGCTTCATTGGGACCTGTTGTGCAGAGCATGGAGCTTAAAGGGAATCGACACGGCTAAAAGCTGGCCCAGGCCAGGTCAAAAATATAATCTATTGTGCTTGGCGGTCTCGACGCATCCGGTTTCATTGTTTGGCTAAAGAAACAAAGGATTTGTGGGAGTTTCTTTAGCCTATTTATAGCAGCTATGAGATATAGCTATGTCTATTCCCTTTAAAGAGGTTTTCAATAAGGCTATTCAAAAACAGGCAACATTGCAAATTAAAGAAGTTTTCTGATGCTCACCAAACATGTTCTCAAAAAGCACCTTGATGTCTTAGCAGTTAAGTGTAAGCCTGTGTCTTAGCCAGTAATATCATGAATAATATCAAAATTTTGGCCTATCCTTTAGAATTCAATTGTTCGAAAGCATGAACGATGAAAATGCTTTGGAAAATGAAGATGATAAAGATGGCTGTCTTTGCAGTTCATATGCAAGAAGTATTGAGTTGCCTGCAGAGGAAACATTTAGGAATCTTAGGAATGCAAAAAGATTTGCAATTGATATTGGTAAGGTGATCATTTGATTGATTGATTGATTGATTGATCATTTTAATTTTTTGCTTTCAATGTAACTGTTGTTTACATAATCCTGCCTCCTCAGAAAGTTTTTTCTGTTTGAATTTACGGGGGAACAAATGTAGGATGGGATAAACTTATACACTATTACTAGGTTTCAGTGGTTGCCATAATATGACTGATCATTATCACATGCACATTGACGTCAGTTTCATCCAAAAAGGTACCAGGCTATCCCACCTGTTTCTGTTTACATGTAGAAAGTCAACAAGTGATCAACAATTTGAAGGACAAAAATGAAGCATTCAAACTGAAGCAAGATTTTATTAATTGCAAAATATTTGAAAGAGCCATTTAGAACCAGAGTGGATGGTAGCTAAAGGGAGTTTGATTTCTTCACTCATTTGGTTCAAACCTTGTTTATCTGTGTCTCTTTATTGTTGGCTTTGTTCTTACATAGTTGTACTTAGTTATGACTTCTGTTCATAGATTTATCTTTATTGTTGTATTTTAGTAGATGTAGAGCATAGGTACCAAGTGCCTCTGGCTGTCATTGATTAAGACCCCGTTTACACGATGTCGGTAGTATGCCGGCATGATATGACACCGGCATGAAACAATACCGGCATGGGTCAACCTGTGATTTCTTTTCGCCCCGTTTGCACAATGTCGGCATGATATCATGTCGCTTTGATAAGACAATGGCTGTGACGTTTGTTTAATTATGCTTTTGTGCGTTTACCCTCAAGAAGGCACCAAAACACATGGGGAACAAAAAGCCAAACCCAAATCACAATATGGTCAACATAAAATCAAACTCAAAGCAATGAATAAAGGACCACAAACTTGCATCCAAAACAGCAAGCGAAAAAGGCTGCGAAGAAGGCTGCGAGAAAGCGAGAAATGACCAAAACAAATGAAGGTAAAACAAGGCTGCTTCCTTCATGTGGACTGACAAGGAAATTGAGTTGTTTTTTTGTGGTTTGCAATGAATTGAGGCGCTTACTTTGTCACAAATATCCTCGCTTTGAATATTTTTTTAACCTCGAGGCGAAAGTGATATGAAATCATGTCGGTACCATGCCGGCAT
Organism: Aurelia sp. 4 Dawson et al 2005; assembly: GCA_964019985.1. NCBI lineage: Eukaryota > Metazoa > Cnidaria > Scyphozoa > Semaeostomeae > Ulmaridae > Aurelia > Aurelia sp. 4 Dawson et al 2005. The sequence goes on along the minus strand of OZ026495.1, from coordinate 25,298,472 downwards.
GGCCCGTTTACACGATGCCGTTATCATGCCGGCATGAGCCCGTACCGGTATGGCTATCAACATGGTTTTAATCCTGATTAACACCTTCTCGCACTGGCATGGTATCGACATTGTGTAAACGGGTGGCCTAGAAACAAAAGAAATCATGCCAGTGTCATATCATGCCGGCATGCTACGGCATCGTGTAAACGGGGTCTAAAAATTAAAGGAAAAGTCATGCTGACCAGATGGGATATCCCATCATGCCAAGATGGGATGATAACATCCTGGCAAGATGAGACTGAATGAAAATCCCACTTTAACAAGAAGTAAAGATAGTATTTGTTTCCATAAGAGGCCAGCTGGAGTATCCTGGGTAGGCGAGGTATCCCACTTTTCATGTTATGATTTCCTTGTCTTGTACAGTTTTACTCAATGCAATCATGAGATGATTGATCATTGTTCTTTATTTGTAGGTGGATCATTAGCCAAAGTTGCCTACTTATCAGAGGTAAAGAGAATACGACCAAGACACTACAGCAAGAGTGGTTCCTTTTCAATGCCAGGTGCACCTGGAAACAGTGATGCATTTCCAGTTGATGCAGAGGTAAATTTATTTTGAATAGAAATCTAGCAAAAAGGGTAATTTTTCTTGCACCCTTTCTTTGATTTCTTGGCCTTTCTACAAAAGGATCCAAATCAAACAATGCTCAGTACATACATTTTTTCCGAGCCTTCAAGTTTGCTCATTGGTAATGAAATGTCAAACGCAACCCAATAAGACATTTTTGTAAAAATGTTTATAACAAGCATTGCTCCATTCAAATTCTTTGCTAAAAGGTATATTCAAAAAAACTTGTTGATATTTGCCAAATGAAAATGGTTATAAATAAGCCTACCCCTTGAAATGGGCTTTTTTTAATTGAAATTGCAAAAAATTGGAGACTGTTTAATGAGCAAATCACTCCAAACGGAAGTTGAATTTTAATCTCAATAAGTGTATGATATAAGTTTTTTATGATTTCTGAGAGACGGTCCCTTTGATTGTTGTAAACCATTCAGCTAGGTTTTAGCTGAAAACAAGCAATGGAAAAGTAACTTACTTGCAGTGGCGGAGCCATAGGAGGGTATAAGGGTGTAAATACATCCCCACTTTCAAAAAGCTGACAAAGATTGTAATTTGAAAAATGCAATAAAAATGTCTCTGTATACCCTTTTAAACCCACCCACTTGGAAAATTCTGGACTTTTACCCCCTCAGTAATTTTTGTCTGGCACTGACACTTCTTACTTTCAAAGTAATTTTTGGGTCATTACAGCCTATTTACACAGTGGAGGAGGAACAAGAGCGAGGTGCAAGACTTCATTTTATCAAATTTGAGACCAAATATATTGAAAGCTGTATTGATTTTATCCAAAAGAACCTACTGCAACATGGAAGTGAAATTGAGGATAAGACAATCAAAGCAACTGGTGAGCTGTGTATTTTGATTTTGATGATTTTAAGTTTATACTTTTAATGGGTATGAAGCAAAGAATTGTCTTGTTTTTGAAAGAAGGAGAAGATAAACATCACTCCTTTGCAACAAGTGCTATAAGATAGAAAACTGATCCAATTTTGAAAAATCAGCAGTATCGTACTGATCTTGAAATTTTTACAGTTGATTCAAGAAAAATATTCCAAAGGCTCAGAGTCAACAGTAATTCAAAACTCTTCTTTGTGCAAATCATATGAAGTTGAAACTTAAGCAGTAAGTTTCTAGTGCAATAAGATATCTGTATTGCTTATCTTTCAATCATTTCGTAGATCTTTCCATGTAAAATCGTGATTTCTCTTTGTTTTAGGTGGTGGTGCCTACAAATACACAAATCTACTATCTACCAAATTAGGAATGAAGTAACTACTGTATAAACTAATTCTCTTTCTTAGACTTTCGATTTCAAAGCAATGGACACATAGATGAATCTAATTCATCAAATAGTGAAGGATTATTTTTAAGCCAAAATGATTTTACCAGAAAAAGGAATGGATTTCAAGGATTTTATGAAAAAAGTTTCTTCAAACTTCTACGAGATTTTGATAATTGGTATGCCCCTAATTGTCAAATTTGAGACTTTTTAAAGAGTTGTTGTAGAAAATAGCTTATACATTAGCTTACATTAAACTGTGGTTGCATTAACATTTTTGCTTTTCCAGAGTTGACAAATTAGATGAGATGGAATGCTTGATAAAAGGATGCAACTTCTTATTGAAAAATATCCCAAACGAATGTTATGCATATGAACGAGGAGATGCTAACAGAAAGCCAAGATACAATTTCCAGAATGTTGATTCAAGAAGTCTGTACCCTTATTTATTGGTCAACATTGGATCTGGAGTCAGTATTCTTAAGGTGATTGGTGATTCTATCTGATGATGGGCCAGTTGAGATGGAGTGATCTTTTCAAAGCTATCAAGTATTCATTGAAGAATTTATCGAAAGATTTATTGTGTGAACCCTTTGTTACCCTGTGATCAAGAGAGAATCGCTCCAAAATTCTGGTATGTTTTTATAAAAATCCAAAGGATCTTCAAACCTGATGTGAATCTAATAAATCCAAAAAATTTTCCAGATGAAAAAAATTGGCATGGAATTCATTCCGAAAGTGTTCATACAGTAATGCAAAGTATTATAAAAAAATCAATAAAGCCTTGAAAATCTGAATCTAACAAAGCCTAACGAAATCCCGAAGATCAGAAAAAACTTAAGAATTCCGGAGGTTTTAGAACAACCGTAGAAATCTTTCCCATAAATATTCTCAAAATTCTTTGTTATTTTCCTTTGACAGTTCCACTGAGCCTCTCTTGGCTTGATATCTTTTGAAAGAAGCAGCCTAAAGCGTCCAAGAGGTGTTTTATTTGCCATTTTTTTTACAACACAGATCGCAAACATCCAATTAATGGAAATTATATGTTTACTTTTCTTAATATTACAGGTAGACAGTGAAAACCAATATGAGAGAATTGGTGGAACAAGTACCGGAGGTGGAACATTTTGGGGTCTTGGGTCACTGCTTACAGATGCAAAGGTGAATTTTGAATCCCATATTTTTATGATGAACTCCTCCCTTTCACGGTACCTCATGTGCCCAAGCTTCCTTTTCGGACAGAAAATTTGTACAACATTTTCAAATCCAAACCAAAGCATGTTCCATATTAGATCGTTGTGGCCAGTGACCGACTGGTTTGCCGTTGATTGCTAGATTTTTTGTACACCTAGGACTTAACGACCGGCCTATCTTGCATTTGCAGTACCAAGATAACATAAAGATGTTATCTTGGCAATACCAACGATAATTCCCAAGCGTTCTTTTGTTGTTAGGTTTGAAGTTATCATTCGAAAGTGAGTCAAGATCCATTGAAATATTTAAATATGTATGTTAATTCATAAAGCAGATTTTGAAACTACTTACATGCTGTCTCATCGACCCTGGAAAAGCGGAATTTTATCGAATGGTGTCTGTTGTACGTTATACTTCGTACTGATTTGCTTTTTCTGTTACTTTCAACAGGGTTTTGACGAGCTGCTGGCACTAGCAACAGGTGGGCAGCATAAAAATGTTGATATGTTGGTAAGTACATGATCATAGTGTACTTCTTTACTTACTAGCAAAGAGGCGTGATACATGACTCATCGTTTCTTTGTACCGGATGTCGCAGAAATGGTATAAGCGTTTGAACAGTTCTTGCGAAAGAGCCTTGATTGAAAAAATTTCATTTCAGTTTATGGTATAGATGAGATCTCAACTTAGATTCTGCGACCTTGTATGTCCAAGTCGTGTTTGTCTCTGCAGCGTAATTCGCTAAAACAGGCTAATTTGAAGGTGTTGTGGCGCAGTGGTGTAATCCTCTGACTTTAAAGCCAGAACAGTCAGGCGGAGTGGGTTCGAGACGCGATAGGGTCTCACCACTTGAGCGTCATGACAAGGGGTTGTGGACTCGATTAGCGCTTAGCTACTTCTGCGATCCAAGCGCTTGGCGCTAAAAACCGCAACTTAACCTTCACCTTCAATTTCCTGAGGCAGCCTAAAACAGATGGTCATTGAATTATTCAGCTACTATCTATGTGTAATTTGGAAAAAAATTTGGAGCAGGTCAACAACACATCATTTTGGGACGTTTATGGAGCTATGAAAGTGAAATTTACTCTTCAATTATTCAAAAGCCTAATATGACTCAACAATCATATCTATAACGAAATTTAGGTGAGAAAGATACTTCACTATTACAAAACACTGCTTAACGCCGTTCCTGTTCCTTAAGTCCTAGAAAGTTGCGCTGTGAACAATAAAGTGTAGATGGATCCTTTCTTTACATTTTTACTATCAAGAAACTTTTAAGAATGAGAATGATTGGCTGCCCCAGAATTTTGTCAGTTTAGATGAACTACTCTACGAATCGCATACAAACCCAGTTTAGACATGTAAGATCGTAATATCTAAGCTGAGATCTCATCTATACCTCAAATCGAAAAAAATATTTCTGAATCCAAGGCTCCTCCGCAGGAACCGTTCAATCGCTTATATTTTTATCAGAGACACCCGATATTTATTTATTTTACTAAACCGGGGTTTTGCTGAGTTTTGAAATATGATAGATTATGCGGCTATAAACAGTGCATCATCTTCTTTTCATCTCTTCCCAAAAATAATTTGATTCAAATGAGCTCCTTGTACTTACCCGTAATTTCGTCAAACGTCAGTGCTCTATGACGTCATAGTCGACTGTAATGAGACTGGCTGCAAAACTAGGAACGAAGTTTACGTCAGTTTAGGCTTAAATTATCTTGGTTATTAGCCTCCACGCAGGCTAGGATGTTTTGGCTGAAGACTGCAGTTAAATGCGTGCAAAAGGAAACAAGAAATTGAAATTCTAATTGAACAGAACCTTGGTTTTTTTGTTATTGTATATATCCTTGAATTTTTTTAACCAAGGCCGGTTATTTTGAAATACTGACAAAACGTGATTACAAATTTAATTGGGTCTTCATTTTAGGTGAAGGATATTTATGGTGGAGATTATTCACTGTTGGGTCTTCCTGGAGATGTTCCTGCTAGTAGTTTTGGAAAAGCGGCAAGGTCTTCCAAAGAGGATATGAAAGGTATGTATATAGCTTTCTTATATAAATTTTTTGTCCAGGAGAGGTGTTGCCACCCATTCCACTATATATTCTGGTTACTGAAAGTAGAGAAGAGTTAAAAGAGACTGTGAGTGTCAATGGACAATATCCAAGCAAATAGTCTCTACTCATTTCAAGATGTGTGCCAAACAAATGCTTTTCAGATGTATTTTACCATGAGCGATGGTTCACCAAGCGCAATCAGTGTAAAATTTATATTAGTAATCATCCATCTTAACCTATTTCCTATGTGTTTTGAACTTGCTATTAGGTGGTAATAAATTAGACTTACAACCTGGAGTTCCTTGTTTCCTTTTACTTTTTGACTTGATGAGGGGGCCTCGGTCAACAGTTGAGTAAGATTTACCGCAGGGACAGAAGAGATTCATCGTTATAAGTCTAGTAATGAACCACCTTATTGCTTGCCTACGAATTCAGATTTTATAATAGGTTGCGACCCATTAGTGCAGCTCCAACTTCACCGAAACTGAAGATGATATGATGATCTTTTGCATTTTCAGGTAGCTTACTATTAGAGGGTTTTTAATTGTAGAACAGCGATGAGTTCTCTCACTGCTAAAGTAAAAGTAAGTTCAAGACACAGAAAGCAATAGGTTAAGGTGGGTTACTGCTTATAAAAAGTTTACATCGATACACACTCGGTGTCCTATTGCCCATGTATTTACTGGAAACTATTTATCTTCTAGGGCAGAAATTTGAAGCAAGTGATGTTGTGAAGAGTCTCCTACACATGATTTGCAACGACATCGGTCAGGTATTATCGTCTGTCATTTTCAGATTTAATCAGTAAACCAGCGGCCTAAAATCATAGGTTAAAGGGAATAGACATAGCTATATCTGATAGCCGCTATAAATAAACAAAAGAACGCCCTCAAATCCATTGTTTCTTTAGCTACACGATGAAGCCGGATGCGTCAAAGTTGTCAAGTACAATAGATTATGTTTTTAACCTGGTCCGGGCCAGTTTTTAACCGTGTGTCGATTCCCTTTAAAGGGAATAAAAGTAGATAGATTGAGTGCCCGCTATGAAAAGGCTAAAGAAAGCACCTATGGTCACCCATTGTTCTTAGCTACACAGTGAAACGATACATGTCAAAGTTCTCAGACACAAAAGAGTATATCCTTAGCTTGGCTTAGGCCAGCTTTTAACCATGCTTTAGAGTTCTATAAGAAATTGTAAATGATACAGAGAGCTGTAAGTTTATTATTTCACATTATTATGTTATGATTTGTAGTATTCACGTGAAGCCTTTCTGTCCTAGCACCATGCTAAAGACTTGCAGCAGGCAATGATAAATATCTATTCCAAATGCAAATAAACCTTCTAGGTTTCCTGCAAGAGTCTGAATCGAACGGTATTTTGATACATTTTTGTAGAACTTTCGAATGTGCATCAAAATACATAAAAGTATTGCTCGCTCCAGACTCTTTTGTAGGATTGCCAAAGATCTGTTTGTAATTTCTTAATATCTTTAAGATTGGGTAGCTCATGAAATGGAACTTTCATTTTGCAACCATGGCTAGGATAATGAATACTTCTGTGGCTTTCTCATAAATGGCATGTAGCAATTTCACAGAAATGAAAACCTTTGAAAAATTTTGCATCACTAATTTTGTGTCTTCATTAAGATCACCTGACATCTGATATAAAACAAACTTTACTTTAAGAATTATACATTAATTTTATTATCTTATTTTAAACTTCTTGCCCAGGGTTACAATTCAATTTAAAATAACTGTTTTTCAATGAACCCTGCAGCACTTCAAGGAGAAAGCTGTTTTATTCGTAGGACCTCGAATCTCGATTTGCTTGTTTGTTTTTTTGTTTGTTTGTTTGTTTTCAATTTGTTTTGACTAGGCTTGTCAAGATTTCTAGCTACTAAAAAGCTAATCTAGGCCCACTGAGCATGCCGCATCCAGGCATGGGACCCCTAGTTTAACGTCCCTTCCGAAGGACGACGAGGTGAGCTGTGAGGTGAGGCCTCCGAGGTCACCCATCCGGAGTTTGACCTCACTCGACCGGGCTTTACTTCAGTCACCTGACTAAGACTGTATAAGCCACTCGGCCACTCACGCCGCTACTTTGTCCGAGAGCAATACACCTCAGTACTTTGTCAACCGCGGGGACTGTCATTCAACCAAAGTATCCACATCTGAAGCATTTAAAACGACTTCAATATAACCACAGTTGAAGTACCTTGAAATATTCGCCGCTTTTTTATTGTTTTTCTCAAAATTTTATTGTAATGTTTCCTGATATTACCGACTCATGTTTTTTGGAAGATTAAACTCCAAGGTTGCTGAAAATCGTCGTGTTATTTCAAATCCAGCACAGTTTGACTCTCTAATGATATTTATAGACCTTTTAGATGTTCTAAGCAGCAATCTGAAGCGAGTGGTACATTTTGCAGAGATCAACAACAACATTAGCCTGATAACCAGACTCTTTTGAACTTGGGTTTGGTTATCAGGCTACAACAACATGCATTTGCAGTTCTGGCTGCAAAGTCAGAGGATTAAACCACTGCGCCACAAAATTTATCAGAAGACAATGGCTACTGAATATACAAGAAAAGGATCCCATTGTTTGTAGGAGCCAATCATGAGTGGCCGAGTGGCTTTTACAGTTTCCTTTAGGTAACAAAAGTTAAGCATGACTACAAGAGGTCAAAATTCAGATGCGCGACCTTCCAAGTGCTTGACCAATCAACTCAATGGGCATTCCGCTCGTAAAAGTCTCGTACACCTTTGGCAAAAAGCCATTTGTTTTCAGGAAAAATCCATCAAAATCCGCAAAAGTCCTTTGTTCTGAAATATTTTGTGCGCTTTTTCGAATGAATAAAGTACCGTCAAATCAACTCACTTCGCCGTCCTTCGAAAGGCATGTAAGCTGGGGGTCCCATGGCCTGGATGTGGCATGCATGATAGACCTAAACACACCCTTTTGCTACTGTAGAAGGAGTCGGAATCGAACAACATTTTGCTTCATTTTGAAGGATTTTAGAATGTGCACGATAGTGATAGAAGCTCTAACGCCACTCGATCGAGCCTCTTGTATAAAAATGTATAAAAGTAACGCTCGATCCTGGCTCTTTGAAGAATAGCTATAGGGTCTGTTCACGAGAAAGGGCTAGACATTTTCCAGCCTAAGGAAATAAAACGAATAAGTGATAATTCTTCTTGTTAACTTCACATTTTATTTGTAGATATCATCGTTGTATGCACAATTATATGGATTAAAACGAATCTATTTTGGTGGATATTTCATCAGAGGTCATCCACTCACAATGTATTCCATAAGTTTTGCTGTCAATTTCTTCTCTAAGGTAAAGTATTGAATTCTTATATTAACGACGTTTTAGCAACGAAAAGGCGTATTTAGATGGATTCATCTATAAGTAGCCTGCGTTTGAAGAGGGCCTTATTTCTCAAGAAGAAAGGGGATCAATTTTTCTTTTTGGTCTTTTATTTTTCTCTCTGTTGACTGGTTGCGCCCACTAGGACTTCTTCTACTTTGTTTGGTATGCACATAGAACAAAGGAAACATGCAGACATAGCATTGCCTCTTTGGGTATGCTTTGTTTGTTACCTTTTCAATTTCAGTGAGATACGTGAGATCTTTTACTGCTTGAAAATGCAAGCTTGCAGCCATGCATTAAGCTTGTAAAGGTTTATTACCACTGTACATAATATGTCCAAACTTAAAAAAGTCGTAAGAACTGTCCAGGAAGTGATTGTTAGAATGAGAATGAAATTCTTTCCTCATGTTGAAAAATATACTACATTTGATTTGATGCAGGTTTGTGTGACGTTTTTCATTGTGTTCGAAATCAACACTTTTCCAAATTCTTAATACGTACAGTTCCAGAGAATTACTAAAATCAATTTGGTCCATAATGTATTTCAGGAAATTTTGAAAGAGTTTTTAATTTAAGTACTTTGGACCTCAAACAGATTAACTGGAACAAACTGCACAATCATGAAAAACATATTAGATAAGAGTTTGTTTAATTTGTCATAGGGAGGACAGAAAGCCTTGTTCTTACGTCACGAAGGATACTTGGGAGCAGTAGGGGCATTCTTGATTGGTGCAGTAGAAAATGGTAAGATTTTGATATATGAAATACGCTTGATCCGCGAAAGCTTGAACTCGGAGGAAAGACTGTGGTATTTGTCAAATTAGTGAGGAGCTCGAATTCTTCGAAGTTATACCCGAATCTCAAATTATAGGAAGAGAACTACCGAGAGAACTGCAGATGCCGATTTTTGAGGATTCGTCTGTGTCTCCTGTCTGACCTATGAAATCTTCCCAAGTGTACAAATAGATTTGAAATGTCTGTTTGCTTAATTTCCATAGCTTTGGATGTGTTGTTGAAAAGTACTCTAGTTGACCCCTTTTCCTTCCTCTTGGGGGCCTACATGTATCGACAAAGTTACCTTCAAAGCCAAGGTTTTACTCTATAGATCAGACAACCGGATATGAACCTGCCGATGGAGTGTCAATATAAAAGATGATTCAGTAAAAAATCCAGGACAGGATTATATTCTCCGCAGCTTGGTGGCAAGACAAGTATGTCAATAAAGATTATTTTTCCAGGATAGGTCAAACATTTCATGGAGATACTAAGAAACAACAATTTTAACCATTTTGCTGCATCTTATTCCAGACAGGTATTGCGTTGTCCAATAGCGACAGATCAGATTGTTCCAGATCAGAATCCAGAATGTTTCCTATTGCAGACACATTTACGATTTCGCCAAGATGGTTGTAGCCTTTCTTGGACGATTCTTGACAGATCTCCTTGTTTGATACCAGATGATTGCTTTAAAACAAATCAGCTGAGTGTGCACGGCAAAGCAGAATCTGCGTAAAATTGCGTCATCAAGCAATCTTACATGCGGAATGTTTGAAAAGATAAGCTTTTGAAATGATAAATCAATAGTTCAAGGCCCTGGGGACAAAATATCAAGTATTGCCTAATCTTGGGATCTGTTGCAGGGAGCTAAAGGGGCTCAAATTACGAGTTTTCGCGCATCCGTGCGCAGTTTCTGCTCTGTCAGTGTGCACATTTAGCAATAGTTTGACGCTTTTTCCTTTCAGCGATGATGTTAAATGGAGGTTTGGTATCGTGGGGTGAAAATTACGCAGGAAGCTCGGGATTGGCAGCACCTGGCGAGGGACCACAAGAAGAGCAGCCGACTGAGCTGGTAAGGAAAGCGGCCTTTTTTGTCTATCAAGGTTGCAAGGGTAGGGAGCAATAGCTTGATGACGTTGCGGGTATGTGTCGCCTTTGTCAAGGTGCGTAGCTATCAATCTTCCGGTAAAGCCATCGAGATTTTTAAACAACAGGATTTTCAAGGATTTCTTACGGAATTTTCTTGAAACCAAAATGATTTTTAGAGAATGATACGCTTCTCAGCCCATATGAGAAGGTGCGTAAAGCGTCTCTTTTCTTGTGAGACAGCGGAAAGTCGCTTCAGATAGAGCTATGTGCCCCCTCCTCCCACCATGTTGAGATTTCTGCACTGCGAGGCAGATCAGTTATTCCGGTCGAAAGTTTAAAGGGTTTCTACTTTTGAGTGACGTCACTTTTCCGCAAGTCAATCAAATGGCTGGAAAAGGTTTTTGCGGGCGGATTATTCTGGCCATTGGAAATCATTCTTTAGGAAGGTTTTTGGACTTCCTTTTTTAATGACTGGTTCTTATGACAAGTGCATTTCTCTACTCAAGAAATTGTTTTTACAAGAGAGTTTAAGATGTCACGTTCTTAGTAAATTTTTGGCCAAAATTTACCCATGTTTATTGTTACAACATATCAATATTGTGACATCATTATTATCTACAAAGACATTTTCGCTACCTCGGAACATCATTTCTATATTTAAATCTTGTTTTGACACCCAAGGCTAGGAAGTTTACCCTATCGAGCCATCAAGTGAACCCTAGCTTTTCGAAAATAATGTAGGGGATTCGCTCCTGCAACCAAAATCTCTCATTTTCATCTTCATTTGATATTTCATCGTTTAACCACGGTAGCAGCGTCAGTCTGTATAGATTGCTTTGCAGGGGTCTGTGAAGAAGTACTACAAATTGAAAACCTATTTTTCAAGTTTAACTATCTAATTAATCTAACCACAAATATAACAAAGAGTAAAGTTGTTCACACCAAAAATGCTGATCAACGGCTACCTCTTTAACCGACCTGATCGACAGTTGCGCGGAACGGTAATGATTTTTGTAAATATATTAGAACTGAGCTTAGTTACTTATGAATAGCAGGCCAAGAACGTTGGGGTACAGTCAGGTAATATTTTCATGGAAGGATAGATTTTAGATTATTTCAAGATTTTGTTTTTCTTTTTCAGTTTGACGTGCTTGAATTAGACCAATTAAGTAACGCGTTGGTTCCTTGCCCATTGCTTTTGAAACCGAACAAATATAAACCTGACTTAGAAGACCTTGTTGCTGATGAAAAAGCCAGAGAATATTGGTTGACGTGTTTTGAAGATGGTTTAGGAGTTGTAAGTATGAATTGGGTAGTTTCTTGATTCTATATATGTGGCTGTTTATTGCTTTCTCAAGAGTAGTCCCACAAAGCATAGATTCAAAATCTTTGAAAAATGTTGGTTTGGCATAACAGAAACTTTAGCCTCTTTGCCATATTCTTACCCGTGGACCAATCAAATATCTTGAATCTGCTTCAAAAAATTATAGCGTATTTTCTATTTCACCTCATTTGAAGACGTGACGTCATTAGCTTTCCGAATCAGTAGTAGACAGTGTAGTAGAATGTAATTAGAAATCATAGAAGGATGTACATGTAACATGTTTTGTAAAAATTTTCGATGAATGAAAATAAAAATGTATTTCTTTTTTAGGAGAACCTGCCAAAGCTTTGATTTGATCCCAAGTGTTGAATCCTAGACATTAGTTGTGTTTTTTTGTTTGCCATATATTTTAAAACACTCACATTTCCATTGTTTTAATTGTGGACGATTAACATAATGTAAGCGCCAGTGTTTTGACATATTTGGCGAAACAAAAACAAAACTACAGTCTACAATGAAAATTGCTTTACGTTTTGCATCACCACATAATTTTCATATTTTTAGTTCGTAGATCAAGCCACAAAAAGCCAATCAGGCCGCGCAGACGCAGAAGAAAGAGGAGAGAAATTTAGAACTCAGTTTTTGCATAGGATCCAATTATTACGTAATCAGCCATACAAATTCGGTGCACTGACCGTAAGGACGTTGTTAGATACAAGGGAACAGTTCCTGAATGCATTTGGATTTTATGACCCGTATCTTCAGGTAAATTTTTATGCTGTGATGAATGATGAAAATGATGATGATTTGATACGAGTTCACCATCTCAGAATAGACTTATCACGATGGGTCCCTTGTATCCCTGCGGTAAACCTTGCTCTCTTGACTGTAGCGCCATCATCAAGTCAAAGAGCACAAGGAAACAAGAGACTCATCATCATAAGTCTCATTTCGGAATGGTAACATTCAAGCCAAAGTAACATTAGTAAATTACTAAACGAAACAGTCAATAACACGTGCTGAACCATGTTCAAGTCATCATTTTAGAGCATAGCCTGCTAAGCAACCCATAGCAGGCTATGTGAAGCAGAAATACGTATTCTGGAAATTTGATCGTGACTTTCGGTCTTTTTCAAGGTTATCAAAGTCATTTCTCCAGAAAATCTCATCCAAAATCGCAAATGTAAGATACTCTCGAACTGCTTTAATATGTTAAAAGGGTGATACGACAGGGAGCAGAAGATGATGACTACCCAATTCTAAAGAATTATTTGACAAGACGGCAGTTCAACAAGATATTAAGATGTATTATCAGTTCACTATGATCAGTTTGATATTTAGGGCACTGTATAAAAAGCTATGTATGATTTTGCAATCTAAATTAATTTCCAAAATCTCAGTTGAAAAAGGAGAGATCTAATCACAAGTGTAGAAATAGTTACAGGCAAAAGAACACCTATGGTTAAGAATGGCAGGGATAGCATTAACCTTATTTTGACCGGCTTTTCTGAGCATCCTCAGGCCAGAGAAGGGGGCTAAATTAGCCCCCCTGAGAACTCCGAATTGAGAAGGGCCAGAAAGCAGTCTCATGTAATTTGATGTGAAGTCCAAATATCCAAGTCATTTTGCCCTAATAGTTGTACTTCTGATGACGTCATCAAAAACAATACACGTACTGATTTGACTGTAAAAACTTACTCGAAAGAATATCTTAATTTGAAGTTATAACAGTGTATGACCGAAAAACTAGTAAGAAATCAAAACTTCTCTCTCAAAAATTATCATATTTCCATAAATACATTACCTATCGTGGCGAAATTTTGACAGACTATGTGAAATGCACAGTTTGGAAAAGAGACAAAATGATTAGCCTAGGAATTTGCAACCGAAAGTTACGCAGGCAAAACTGGGATGGGGGCGTATTTGAGGGGCTATTTTAGCCCCCCCCCACCAGTCTAGATATTGTAAAAAAGGTCAATGTGATGTTGTTTCCATACTTTTATCTCGATAGCGTGTGTGGTAGCCTTTCTAACGGCATGGCGTCGCCCGTTACATTTAAAACATCTTGCACCATCCATTTATTGCTTGATTGGAACAGATAGAGGAAGAGAAAATTTTCCTAATTTTACAAATAATACATTTCAGAAAGTACCGACACTGCTTCATGTAAAGATTTTTATCAAAATTGAACAAAGTATTTTATTGCTTTTGATTTCGACAGATAAAGCAGGAGGAAAATGAGCTGGCCGTAAAATTGCTGCATAGTCGCCTAGTTCAACTTGATGGGATATCGGAAGAAGTCAAACAAAGGGAATTGATTATTGGCCTTCTGGCTGGCAATTTTTTCGATTGGGGAGCTTATGAAGTTGTCAAGTACGTAATTTCCTTGTCGTGCTTTCAATTTAATCGAAATTTCTCTCAGATTCTTGCAGAAAAAGCCGAAATGATTGAAGTATCTTTCTCCTCATACTGATGAACACGTGTCTGTAGCTGTTGTTCTCAAATTTGATGTTTTTTTGCCGTAAGCTTCTCTGAGCTCTTTTTGTTGTAGGATTTTCCCATGTGTTGCCTTTCAGTTATTCCCTTTTATGTAATTGATTTTCAGCATGTCCGTAGCTGTAACTCTGAAATGACCCACTTGGAAAAAGATTTTTCTATAGCGGCTACATTGATTTTGACTTTCAATTAAAAGATGTATTTCTGAAATAGTTAGGAAGTCTATTCGAACAACACAGAAAGACTGTACAGTTGGCCAAAGAAACCATAGTAATGGTGTTATTGGCAACAGCAGGGTGCGGGCTTGATGGAAAACGCAAATGTTAGAGGATTTTTGTAGCTTCCCAATAGACCTTTTAGCTAATCTATAGAGAGCCTTGATCAAGCGATATATTTATACAGAGCAGAAACTGTGCACTTATACGCGAAATTTCGTGACTTTGAGCCTCCCAAGCTCCCTGCAACAGATCCTAAAATTAGGCAGCACTTGACATTTTCTTCCTTTGGCATTAAATTCTTGATTTATCATTTCAAACGTTTATCTATCCAACACTTCCTTATCTCAGATTGCTCGATGACGACATTTTACACCGTTCCTGCTCTGTCAGATTTGTATACATTTGCACATGAGAGGTACGAGTGAATGGCGTTGCAGCTTCTAAACATTCGAAAATTCTACAAAATGTATCAAAATATGGTTCGATTCAAATTCTTCTTTAGAATAGGTAAAAGGTTTGTTTTCAGATTTTTCTTCCCAGAGGAAAAATCTTTTACAACAGAAAGTATGCAGTCTCCGGAGGCTCAATAGATTTTATCCAACTATAAAGATAATACTTATGAACAAGGTTTTGGTTTTTAACGACATAATAGCTTTTCTTTTCAGATGCATCAAAGATGGTGTTTTTGGCTTCGAAAATGCAAAGCAGAAGTTGCAAAGTACGTTGAAATTAGTGTGTCTCTCTTTGCTTTAATGCTACATACATTGCCCTCCTTTTGCAATCACAAACATCGACGTTTCATTCAAATTCAGCCAGCTGGCTTTAGATTCTTTGAAATGAAACAATGTTCAAATCTCAGAAAATGTTATTTTGATTGTTTTGATTACATGAGAAACTCAAACCGGTTTGAAATTTAACTCCGACCTGTGTCGATCTTGGTGTCTGGTCAAAGTCCTTAAAAGTCTTTACTTGGAAAATGCGATTTCTAACTCCAACCGGGGTGAAGCTCAACTCGCTTGTTCAGATCGGTTTGAAATGTCGCCCCGGTTTGAAAACGCCATGTTAAAGCAAATTATTCTCAAATCGGTGTGAGATGCAGTGGTTTCGGGCTTAATCATAACACTAGCCTATTGTTGCTGCAAAGCAGCCACCTATTCCTGCACAGCGGCTTCGCTAGGCAGATCATTGGAACTATAAATAAGGCAGATCGATTCTCGATATGCTGGTATGTTTTCTGTCTGTTTTTAAAAATTTTGCAGTGACTTCGGTCAGCTGCTTTTGAAATGGCATCGGAATGGTTGGAATTGTTTTATTGGCAGCAAAAGAACATTTATGTCACATCTCTCTTCTCCCTTCGTTAATTGACTCAAAGCCAATATACCGATTTGTCATGCATCACAATTCAATGAGTGCAAACTGCGGAACCAGGGAATGGATCTTTGACCTGTGTAAACAATATAATGCGCAGCACTCACTGACAATCGTTATTTCTAGTTTTACTCAACCTATTGTGAAACGATCAATATCAGACCGGGGCGAAACTTCATGTGAATCCCATTGGAAAAAGCTATCTGGCCAATGTTCACATCGATTTGAAATCTCAGACCGTATTGACTTTCTCATCTCAACGGGCTCTCAAATGCTCCTCTTTTACACGCATTTACAATTCTCGCCTACTGTAAACTCACCGAAGATGTTATCTCGGACACAATTTGCTCTTGATAGTGTCTTATAGAGAAATGAGTTGCTTTTGACTTTTGAAAATTGGTCACTGACGAAATCCAGTTTAAGCACATGGATCAGATGTGGCGCAGCTCAGCATACCCGTCAAATCTTTAGCGCCAAGATGGAGATATCTTGAAAATAGCTTTGATGTCTGCTTTAGGACGTTTTTCACAGAATTTCGTATTTCGGACGACCACAAAGAAAATCAAGTTGTAGTTTAATTTACTTGTTTTATACTGAAATTTGATAAGTTAATATGATTATTATTGGTAAAGTGAATCCAATTGAAAAATACAGTCTTATTTCACTAAGTCGCCTTCATCAAAGATATTACATTTTTAAACGGTGAAAACTTTTCTTTCAATTTTTGTGTACAGCTAGAAAAAAGACTGTAAATAGTTCGAGCCACACACAAAATTGGCACAGTAAATATTTTCGAACGTTTGAAGGTTGGGAGAATGTTAAAATTCGAAATGTTTAGCGTTTAACATAGATGTTCAGACATTTTATTTCATGATCAGATGCTTTGTATTGATATACTAATTGCATTGTTGTATTTATTTTATTCATTTCAAACTTCCCTACCCAGGGTTACAATTCAATTTAGATCAATATTTGACAATGTACCCTGATTTTTACAAAGTACCCTGCACTATACCCTACAACGTATCCTGCATTGTACTACCATGTAATCGTCTTGAATTGAATTGAATTGTACAGAGCGTCCGTGGCTGCATGATGACGTCGATGTATGGTTAGAGCGCTGTCAAGGACCTCCGCATAAACTAGCTGTCCTGTTCGTGGATAACAGTGGAGGAGACATCGTTCTAGGAGTTATTCCTTTCGCCAGATCTCTTCTACAAAGAGGCACCAAGGTGAGACTTTTAACATATATCTATTCATTAATTTTATTGGTCCTATCATATATAATTTCTGTATGTTGCCAAACGTTGTAACAATACATCTTTGGATTATGCAAACTGGGGCAAAATATTTGTACCAATGCACCACTTCAGTTAAGCATAGTCAGAATTCCTTTCTATTGTTAATATAGAAATTTCGAGCCTAGACTCGGATTTAGCTCCCAAACTTTAGGCCGGTAACATATTTTCAAATGCTGGCAATTGTGATGTTGAGTTCTGACCATATAAAGTTTAAAGATTTGTAAGGGAATTGACCGTGAAAATTCATTCGGGGTGAAGCTGCACACCGAGGGTCATTTTCCCGGTCCAATCACTTATAGATTTTCAAACTTTACATCGCCATTAAATTAACACGACGACGGCTAGCAACATGCAAACTTGTGGTTAGTCTAAAATTTGGGTAACTCCGAATTTGGGTTCTAGAATTTCATAATTTGCAAAACGAGACTGTTAATTGAAGTAGTGTATTTCTTCAAAGCTAAACGTGATACAGAGAAAGTCAATGTATCTGTGCAGTTTAGATGTGGAAAGAATCCATGGCTCAACGATTTAAGAGAAATGAAGATAGATGGATTTGGCTATATACTGTACCTGTGCATAAGATTCTATTAGATAACCCAAAGGGAAACGAACAGGATGCAGAATGTCCAATCGATTGAATGAAAACAGATTTCTAGGCAGATGCTCCCAACTTTCCTTTATGAGGAGCATCGTAGTTTGCGTGCAGCCTAAACTCCTCGAAGAAAAAGGGGGAGTTGAGGCTGCGCGCAGGTGAAAGTATTGACGATATATCGAAGATTTTAGTTCAAATTCTAATTTTCCCCTAACTTTCTACCAGTTTTGGCCAAATCTCTGCTCAATTTTGAGAACAGTGGAGGTCACCCCACACCCCCAATACCTACACTCGCTGATCCTTTCCATTTTATGTGTTCTTTTAGGTGATACTAGCAGCGAATTCGTCTCCTGCCATCAATGACGTCATCCATAGTGAACTCATTATCGTTTCCGAGAGAATTGCTGATGTTTGCCCTGTAATCAAGTGAGATTAATAAATCTATAGCCAATTTTCAGTGAATTTATTTTTATAGCATCCTTTGTTGGTTTCTATTTCGTCCTTGTTTAGTTTGAAAGTAACGACAAGACGTTTTATCCACTCTTGGAGAGAAACTGAATCGAACAATATTTTGATATGGTTTTGTAGAATATTCGAATGTGTACAATAGTGGTAGAAGCTTTAACGCCACTCAATCGAGCCTCTCGTAGAAAAATGTGTGAAGATATTGTTCGATCAAGGCTCTCTTGTAGAATGGCAAAAAATGTAGATTACAATGCAAGGAGCAGTGTAAACGCCCTTGCACCTAGACTTATGACGATGAGTTCCTTGTATCCCTGCGGTAAACCTACCCTGGGTACCAGACTCAGAGTCTGGTACCCAGGGTACGGTAAACCTTGCTCAACAGGAACTCATAATTAAACGGTGAAATAGCGGATCCTGTTTTCTGCAATAATCAATGGAATTATGACGGAATCACGGCTTCAAATCTCCATCCCGTGGCAGTACTTTCAATTCTTCAATCGAATTTAAAAGTTCTATCACATCTACACCGTAGCAATAGTAATTCACAAATCTCGCAATCTGATTGGTGCTCTAGGAATCGCTGAGTTTGGGCCCGATAAGGACCAGGTTTTTCAGAGTAATATTATGAGTCTCTGTTGACCGAATGCCATCATCAAGTCAAAGAGCACAGGGGAACAAGAGACTCATTGCCATAAGTCTACCCTGAACCGTGTGAAAATGTGACTATGCATTCTATACGTAGTTTTACATACTGACTTTCTTTTTTCAGGAGAGCATTGGCAGATGGGCGGTTAAGAATTATGGAAACGGGAGCAGGATCACCTTGTATTGATTTAAGGTCAGCTAAGTGAGAATTTATATGATAAATGTAGGTTTGAAGCAAGTTACGAGTCTGAAGGCGCTGTGATTCAGTGGTGTCATCCTTTGACTTTGTAGCCACAACAGTCAGGTGGAGTGGGTTCGAAACCCGGTAGGGCCCCACCACTTGAGTGAGAATTTGTATGATAAATGTAGGCTTGAAGCAAGTTATGAGTCTGAAGGCGCTGTGATTCAGTGGTGTCATCCTTTGACTTTGTAGCCACAACAGTCAGGCGGAGTGGGTTCGAAACCCGGTAGGGCCCCACCACTTGAGTGAGAATTTATATGATAAATGTAGGTTTGAAGCAAGTTATGAGTTTGAAGGTGCTGTGATGCAATGGTTTCATCCTTTGACTTTGTAGCCACAACAGTCAGGTGGAGTGGGTTCGAAACCCGGTAGGACCCCACCACTTGAGTGAGAATTTATATGATAAATGTAGGTTTGAAGCAAGTTATGAGTTTGAAGGTGCTGTGATGCAGTGGTGTCATCATTTGACTTTGTAGCCACAACAGTCAGGTGGAGTGGGTTCGAAACCCGGTAGGGCTCCACCACTTGAGTGAGGATAAATGTAGGTTTGAAGCAAGTTATGAGTTTGAAGATGCTGTGATGCAGTGGTGTCATCCTTTGACTTTGTAGCCACAACAGTCAGGCGGAGTGGGTTCGAAACCCGGTAGGGCCCCACCACTTGAGTGAAAATTTATATGATAAATGTAGGTTTGAAGCAAGTTATGAGTTTGAAGGTGCTGTGATGCAGTGGTGTCATCCTTTGATTTTGTAGCCACAACAGTCAGGTGGAGTGCGTTCGAAACCCGGTAGGGCCCCACCACTTGAGCTTCATGACAAGGGGTCGCGGACTCAATTAGCGCTTAGCTACTTCTGGGATCTCAGCGCTTGGCGCAAAAATCGCAACTTCACCTTCATGAGTATCCCCATAATCGTATGGGACTAACTGTGTGGCGCAGCTGTTGTTTTCCTTGCCGCCTTGAGGAGTCGCAGCATCAGTTTGGCAAGTTTGAATAAGATATTCTATTTCTTGTGGATTGTTCTATAGGGGTCGCAAGAAATTTGCATTTGCTTCGAAAGCAGCAGTTTTTCATACTCTGATAATGTCAAATCAGGTTTGTATTGAAAGAATTGTTCTTAAAGCACTCAAATCTTAAAAATTCGAGAAAGGATTAACATTATTTTGTTACAGAATCATATTTCCAACAAAACTGCAGTTTTTACATTTCAAACAGGACATGGCTTTAGATTTTACGCAGCTTACATCGGCGAGTTCCTGCAAGAAGTATCCTTGAACTCATCTTTTATCATGATGTATTAGATATACCGTATATAATAACTCCTTGTTTCGATTTTATATTTCAGGAGGATAGATGCGTCATTAGCAGAAGAAATGAAAGAAGCAGATCTCATTGTTTTCGAAGGAATGGGAAGGTAACGCCTAATTTTTGCCTAATTCGTTCTTTTGCTCCATACATTCCCAGGATTAAGACTGCGTTCACACGATGCCGGCACATTTTGAAAACGGTGAAAAATGTGATGGTAGCAAAATTTGAGCTAGCGTTCACACGATGCCGGCACATTCTGAAAACGGCGAAAAATGTGATGGTAGCAAAATTTGAGCTAGCGTTCACACGATGCCGGCACATTTTGAAAACGGTGAAAAATGTGACGTTAGCAAAATTTGAGCTAGCGTTCACACGATGCCGGAACAATTTGAAAACGGTAGGAAATTTGGTGGTAAAAAACTCGCTGCAAGGCTTTGATTCCGAGGAAACATACATACATACATACTAGGAATCGTTCAGTTTTGTTCCAAAAGCGTTGCAAAATGTTTGTTTTCATCATTTTTGAGTATTCACATGATGCCGTTTCAAAAATGTGCTGGTTAGAGTTCCGTTTTCAAAATCTACCGTTTTCGAAATCTGTCGGCAAAAAATGTGCCGTTTTCGTGTGAACGGGAGGCCTATCCGTCACATTTTTCACCGTTTTCAGAATGTGCCAGCATCGTGTGAACGCAGTCTAAATTAGGTCTTTTAGCTATTCTAAAAAAGAATTCGAATCGAAGGATATTTTGATACATGTTTCAGAATCTTCGAATGTGGAAAGATGCGAAAGAGGCTTCATTGCCACTCAGTTGAACACTTGGGTAGAATTGCATAACATATCGCTTGATCCATGCTGTTTTGTAGAATAGCTGAAAGGTCTTTTGTGCCATTTACTCTCAACCCACACTGCTTCAGAGCGGGACAAACGCTCCCAACTGTGTTTGCACTGTGATAATTCTCGATTACATGATTGGATAACAGCTGTGAGCAAGCTTGAGGTTATTCGCATAAATTTTACTTTTTATCTTTCACCAAAGTGGAGAAAGCAGCATTAATTCATGTAAAAGATGAATCTAATTTTAGTTCGCAGAGATTTTTTGCCTCAAGATCTCAGGACGTTGTTGTTTGTGTCCCAACTGGTGCTTTTGGTCAGGCACAATATTGTTTGGCCTGGTTTTCAACGATTTGTGATTCGATCTTTTTTTAGCATTAGTGGTTGTTATTGCTGTTGTTACTTTAAAATCAAGTGAAGGACTCTTGTCGCAACTTTAAATAACGCTCCCAGCAAACTGAAGACTGACAACTTAAAAATCTGATTTTTTTCATCTCATCTTGCATTATGGAAGCCTTGGGCACTGTTTTATCCATTACTTAATTGATTAATTAATTCATTCATTCATTCATTCATTTATTTATTTCAAGTTGATATTTACATACTTTTGCAAGAATAGACTTAATTTACACCAACTCTCTGCAATAACCCAAAAGTGACACATGTCATTTTACAGTTAAAGGAATCTAGTGTCTTCTGACACATTGTCCAACTGAGTGCCCTCAGAAGCAACCAGAAGATCCAGCAAAATTGTTATACCTGTTGATTTTGTTTTTAGGAGCATTCATACTAATTACGATGCGAAATTTTCATGTGAAACAATCAAACTTGCAGTGTTAAAAAATCCATGGTTGGCGAAGAAATTTGGCGGAAAAACATTTGATGTGCTATTTAGATATGACAAAGGTGATAAAAACGAAAACTCTGATACAGAAATTAAATAACTTATGATTTCTGACAATTTCTTATGTTTATAATTCAATAGTGATTTCTAGTCCGCTCAATTATTTAGGAAGATTACGAACTTATTGTGGCTTGGTTTGGTTTGGCTTGATCGTTTGGTTTGTGGCCTTTTTAACTCAATTGAGATCATATTGTATATAGCCCTGACTGCATAAAGTTAAGTACAAACTCCCGTACGAGAGAATGCTGCCATCCGAGAGAAGTGCTTCCACCATTGCAGGAAAAAAATGGGAAATGCTTTCCACCATACGCGAATCGTGAAGAACTATCATAGGAATAGTTGATTCCAGAAGATGAAATTTCGTAATATCAGGAAAACAAGAAGTTAGAGGAGAGAAGGCAGTAACAGAAAGACAAAGAAATGAAAGCAGTTTTCAGCAGAAGCAATGATAAGGAATGTCAGTGTGGAGTCAGTTTAGAGGGGAAAAAGACAATTATTGCAACATCCGTACCACTGACATATGCAGAATACTTTAAGACATTGGTGCAGATTAACAGGGAAGGCAAGCTTTTCCAGCACTGTTCCACATAAAGTCCTAAAATGAGATTTTAAAGAGAAAAGGAGATTAGGGTCTCTATAAAGACGTGTTCTGGTAAAGCAGGGCTGTTTCTTTCCTGGGTTGTTGCGTGTTTATAATTATGGGTAAAAATGTGAGATCTGCAAGGATTTCTCGACGGTCATGTACTACAAGCCCCTTAGAAGAATAAGCACCGGAGAATACTTACGTTACATCAGTCATTTTCACTCAGCATTCTTCTGCAAAAAGGAAAATTCCATTTACATACGTAGAATGGAAAATGCGTATTCACATGATTGGTATTGCACAAGTAGACTTTTTACATTGATCGTGATAGAATTTAGTTTTGCATTCGGTTTGTAGTCGTGGATTGGATTAGAACTTTGTTGTTCCCCTGTTGAACTTCAGAACTCTCCTGAAAACTTCTTTCTTTCTGCATTTGAATGAACAGTGCACAAAATAGCACCTGTCTTTGCGCTAAGTGATCCTAACTTGAGAAACTATGAAACTGGTCTGGGTTGGTTTCGATCGCTCAGAGTGCTCAGGAATTTCACAGTTGACTCGAAATTCTCATGTAACAGAATTGTTTCAGATCGGGGTGAACTTAAGATTTTAGAGATACTTGCTGATGGCATATCGCACCATTTGCAGCCTTTCTCATTGTTTCGTCATTCATCTCCTGCTGTACATTTGAACCTTCAAGACAAAATGGATATGCAATGTGTAGTACGAACAATCCCCCTTATACATTTTGGTATCAACTCTTATATAAGATTTTCTGTTGATGGTCACTTGGTGCCATGATAACAATAGGCCTAAATGAAATTCAAACAGCGGAAAAAGGTAACCATCTATCATAGCTTCTTCTATTCCATTCAATGCATTTTCAAACGTGACGCTAATATAGCTTCAAACCGCTCTGAAGTTCCATGTAAACCCAAGTGCAAAACAGCAGACGTTGCTAAATTTCAAACGGAGCATATAAAATTTCAGGCCAGCAAAGTTTCTCGTGTAAAGGTCACCTTACTGAGACTTACGACGATGAGTCCCTTGTATCCCTTTGGTGAACCTTGCTCAACAGGGACTCATAATGAAACAGTGAAAAAGCTGACCATATTTTGCCTTTATCAAGGGTATTATGTTGGAATCACGGCTTCGAGTCTCGAATCCCGTGGAAATGTTATTAGTTTTTTAATCTAATCGAAAACTCTATCACATTTAGCCTAACAATAGTAATTCACAAATCTCGCAGTCTGATTGGCACCTTAAGGAGCTCAGAGTTTGGGCCTAATCAAGGTCAGGTTTTTCAGAGTAATGTTGTGAGTCTCTGTTGACCGAAGCACCATCCATCAAGTTAGAGGAGCACAGGGAAACGACGGGCTTCAGGTCATAAGCCTAGCGTTACTATACTGCCAATTCATCAGACCACGAGCTGAAAATTGTCCCTCAGTTGAGTTGATAGACTGCACGAAGGTTGATTGAGATATATGCTACTGAAGATCTGTCACTCAGCATGTGTCTTATATTCATTGTGTTCTCGGTATTCTTTTAGCCCGTCATCGAAGGAATGCCTTTTTATTTGCATTTTATACTTATTACTTAGCACCCTACACCTTGTTGTACAAGAAATTTTGTTCAACATCGGTTTCTAAAGTTGTCTTTCTTTGTTCGCGTCAAAGCTTTGATAACTGCTACGCTGTTTCCGTCATTTTGCAACAGAAGTTGAAGAGAATTTCAAAATGATAGCCACAGCGTTGTTGACAAACAAGAAATTGGCAGTAAGAGTGGGCAAAAAGTTGAATATTCTCCAGGTATAAGGCTCCGAGATTTTCCAGACGAAGGATAAGATCGTATTTTCATACTTAACAACCTAGGCCTGTGCTTCTACCAAAATTTTCATCGAAAATGTTTCACTCAAACTATGGCACACAAGAGTATCAAAATGTAGTGCATTAAAACGCATGAAATAAGACTGAAGGATGGACATATTCTCAGTTAGCAAGTTCTATTGTAGGACTACAAGGAGAATGTTATTTCGAAACTTAGTACACGTCCGTCCTTCTTTGATCAAGAAACTGGTTGTAAGACAATGGTGATAGGATGGCAAAAAATTGCGGAATTCTAGTGCAGTGTTTGAGAAGTGCTAAGAAACCTTCAAAAGCTACCTTCAATAATATCTGGCGAAGCTGTCGTTCAACCTTTATCCTTGAGTACCATTCACTATGACTTTATGTTTTTAGAGCGTGCCATTCACTATGACTTTATGTTTTGAGAGCTTGATACTACTCTTTCTTGCTAAAACTGCTTATCAAGAGATTAATAAGTGACAATAGGCGATTACGCTAAACATGGCGGCGAGGAAGGTTTTACTAACATGCATTGCGTTTTTGTATCGAATAGTTAAGGATTCGTAATTCGAACGCAACGCATCTTGGTAAAAACTCCGCCGCCGCCATTTTTAGCGTAACCGTCTATTGCAGACCCTATATCCTGTACCCAAAAATAAGGAAACATATCAAGAAACGTATAGTACCAAAAAGTGCAAATTTTCTCGCGAAACAATTGAATAAGAACATTTTAGTACCATAGGTTGACCCAAGTTTCTCACAAAAGGAAAACACGTTCTTGAAGAATCATCTCAATATTCTGCAAATGCTCTCGAACCAGATGTTACTCTTTCATCATAAAGCTGGTGCCTCTTCGATTTGGTTGCCTTCTCGCAGTTATCATACTAAAGGCAAGGAAATTCAGGCTCAACGTTGTTGTTGGATCCGTCAGGCTGAAAGCTGACTTGAAAGACGTCAACAAACGCTTTTAGGCACCATACTGATAGATTATGATGGTTTGTCATTGGTGGCTTCTTAGATAATCTTTTGCGGCAAGGATTTTGCGCTTCGCGTATGTTGCAACATCGTCTTCAAAATATCTAAGCCGTTGTAATTAAGCCTCTTATGCTTACGAGAAAATCAAAGGTTAATGGACATGAAAGTCCATGTTGAAGCAGAGGTCTTTTAATTGACATAAATTTATATTCGGTTCTGTTGATCGGTTCGGTTCTGTACCGGGTACTCTGAGGGGTACTTCGATTCAAAGAAATGTTTTGACAATCAGCTGAAACAAACTTGGTGCCATGGAGATCGAATGGCAATCAAAGTCATTGTTTCACGACTTTCTGGGCGAGTAATCAGCCAAGCTAAGACTGAAAACTGATTGATATCCAGGTTATTATGTAAGCGCTTTGAGTGCCCGATATCAAGTGTCAGGCGAAATTGACTCCTGCAAAACTCGTCTCTGCACAAGGGTGTTTGGACACTGATGTTTTGATTGCTTATTCATTTATCTTGTTTTGATCCCTGTGTCTTGTTTGTTGTCTTGTTTTCTGTTCTGTTTCGTCTTTTAACTGAGCGTGGTTAGGCCCAACCGCTCTCAAGTTGTTCGAATAGAGCTCCCTTGTATTTCTGTGTCTTAGTGCGCCTTCGCACAAGAAAGGTTTTAACACCAAGGCGCACTTAGCCTGAGATCAGGCTCACTCGCAGTCAGGCTAAGGCGCACTAAGACACAGAAATACAAGGGAGCTCTATTCGAACAACTTGAGAGCAGTTTGGCCTCCATGCTCAGGTGAAGACGAAACAGAACAGAAAACAAGACAACAAAACAAGACACAGGGATCAAAACAAGGTAAATAGATAATCAATCAAAACATCTGTGTCCTAACACGCTTGGTGTGATTTGTGAATTTTTAGCTTTGTTGTGATACAGAAAGTATTTAGGATGATATGATAGAAGACGAAAGATAACTGGGAAATGCTCGCGAGCGTATTGTTCAAGTTGAAAAGAAAGTTACGCCGGAATGACCTTTTATTGTGTAAAATTCCGCTCCCTTGCAAAATGTGTGGAAATAAGGCTTTCGACAAGCATGGAGAAGGACGAAAAGCTTTGAATTGAGAAAGTGACGTCAGCTTCGTCAAAACCCCTGGTCAAGACAAGGCAATCTTTTACTGCGGAGGAGCTATCGTCCATCCACTCGAGGCAGAGGCAGAAAGAAGATGTCCATCAAATGTGGTTGCAGTTGTTACTGGCCAAGATCGAACAAGTATCAGACAGAAGCACCATATTGCCAACTGGTCGAAAAAGCTTTCACTGCGACGTAAATAGACTTTTGAGGTATTTGAAGTGCAATTCCAGATCAAAACAGTCAACTTTGAGCAGCATCTCGTTGAAAGATTAAACAATATCATCCGCGAGGAGGCATCCATCCATCAAATCTCCGGCAGTTGCATTTGATCTTCAATTGACAAGGTCAAGGATGAGTCAGATGCCAAAAACATTCTTCTGGAAGAAATCCTTCTACACATTGCGACTTCAATATCATGGATGCACAAATAGACCGTTTTTCCACATCGTTGCAACAAAACGAAGAATTGCAAGAGACAGAGGACACTATGAACAAGTAGGAACGTATGATCCTCTTCCAAACACAAGAAATGAGAAATTGGTTAGTCTGAACATTGACAGAATCAAATATTGGCTTGCTGAAGGTGCTGAACCTTCACGTCCAGTTCAAGAACTCCTTGGTTTAGCTGGAATATATCCAATCCGTTCAACTACAGTGATGAAAGCAGAACAAAACAGATTAGCCATGCTGAAGAAACAGGCAGAGGAAGAAGATAAAGCTGATGACAAACAAGATTGATTCACAGATGTTTCTGTTATGTTATGAATTGCAGAAGGGTGCCCACACCCCGGCGGGGACTGTAAAAATAAATGAAAAAGTTCTGATGGCCGGGGCCCACTTGTAGATGGCCAGGGCTGGCTGGGGCTGGCAAAATAAGTGGAAAAGTTCTGTAAATGCCCCGGCCAGCAGCCCTGGCCTGCCCTGGCCACTGGCAGGGGCGTGCGCACCCTACTCTTTCTTGTTTGGTAAATTTTCCAACTTTGATCACATTGGGAGGGGGCAGTTGATCCAAATCCCTTATTCTTTCTGCCTTAAAGAATACGTAAGCTCTTTACCTCTATGCTAAATTAAGCAACCCTGGCAAATTAGATCATTAATACTCTTGTAGATGGCTGGGGCTGGCCGGGGCTGGCAAAATAAATGGAAAGTTCTGGAAATGCCCCAGCCAGCAGCCCTGGCCTACCCCAGCCACTGGCCGGGGCGCGGGCACCCTCCTTGAATTGCATGGAAATGACAAAGCAGAAACTGTGTGCGCATTTGTGAAAAGTTGTAACTTTGAGCCCCTCCCCCCAGCTCCCGGCAACAATTCCTGAAATAAGGCAACACATGAAATTTTCTTCTCAGGCCTGAAACTCTTGACTTATTGTTTCAAAAGTTTATGTAATGAAGCACTTCCTTAAGTAAGGATGTACCTTGACATCATTTAATGCACTTTCTGCCCATGTAGATTGAATCGCATTGATTAATGGCCATGGTCTTAGGAGACAGGCAGAAAGATTTGTAGTGCACATGGAGGGTCCTTGACAAGGAGCAAATTTGAGGAAATAATTCATAGGTCAATTTCTCACTATATAACAGACTAGTGTAGGCACCTTTTTAAGACTTCACTATGGTTTCCAATTTATTTAGATCAAAGTCCTGCAGGGAAGATTACCATCCCTTTCCTTTGAATGCTGAAAAGTTATCATAACATCAGCAAGGACCACATCCTTTGATACGCAGACAGATTTGCCTTAGATGAAGAAGATTTTATTAGATGGAGGGGATTAAATGTTCATTTGATCAATGGAAATTCACCTGATCAGTGTAACAAAATTGGAAAAATGCAGAGTGTGTAGAAATCCTAGTAAAGCCAGCCTTTCCAAAGTGAACACTGCTCTTGTTTACAAAATGATGTAATCCACAAGTAAAATCGAGTTCTGCATATGGGCACACATTATTCTTTCAATCAATGGAGATTCTGTTAATTTCAAGCAAATCTTCTTTATGAAGGGACTTTGCCCTTGCTACACATTATGACTGGCAAAGTTTTCCCAAGGAAATCTAAGATTTCAATGTAGATCATCAGATGCTGATTATCTGCGTATATCTGCATCTTTCAGGATTATAGTGTGCTGTAAGTACTGCTAATCTAGATGTGCTGCAAACATAACAAAAATTGTGGTGCAGAATAGTTGAGCTGAAATTGAGTGTTTTGATTTGCATCTATCTGCCTATGTTTGAGAGAATAGACAGAGGTGTCAAATAAACAGGGCAGGTTGGAAATCTCCTGAATCTCAACAGGGGAGGGGGTTGGAATATTGATTGGTTGGAAATTTCCTGTAATCAGGTGAAAGTGAAAGTTGCTGGACTAAAGTGAAAACCAAAAACAAGTGTTCAAGAATATGAGAGATGAAAAATACCATTGAGAAACCTGTCTTCCGAATTTTTGGCAGCATTATTTCACAAGTTTTATATATGTTGCAATAACCATTGTAGATGTCTGAATACCATTGGGGCTAAGGTTGCATTTTGTTAAATGGAGGACCATGTCAAACACATTTGTCTTTTTCAGCATATCAAACAATGTACCGGATGACCCAAAAAAACTTCACAAGCTAGACTGCACATATTTTCTTGAAAGCAAACATTAGGAAGACAAACAAGGTATCAACATGTTGTTGAAAGGCTTCACTCTCTTTTGAGGTGTTGCTTGCTCAGTTTAAAGTGTGTGTACTGTCTAAAAAAAGTATCAAAAATAAGGAAATTCATTCATTTCTCGGTCCATTCCTTTTCTTTCCAGTCCATTTTTTGGAAAGTGTGAAAAAGCTGACTTCCAAATTTGCTTTGGAGCATAAAATTTGAATTAGGAACAGAGGTCAATCCAAAAATATCCCCAAATGACTTTTAATCCATCGCTTTGTCGAGTTATCACAGAATGTTGACTGGAAAATGATAGCAATTATTTCACAGGCTGTGTTTACGCGAGGCCGGCCGAATTTTTGGCCGGCCAAATATTTGGCCACTAAGCCTTCCCGTTTACACGAGATCTGCCTAACCGGCCGAATATTTGGACGCCTAGCCGACCTTCACTCGGCCACCTAGGGAAGTGACCTTCATGCGAATTGAGCCGGTTAAATTTGTGAGCGGCCTCGTGTAAACGCTCTAAGCGAACAAAAATTGGCACGGCACCACAATCGAGGATGGAATGCTTTGAATAGGAGGCCAATGAAATATGGTCCTCAGACAAACTGGCACCATATTGCTAATGATGATAGTACTGCGCATGACCATAAAAGATGACCGGCCTCGTGTAAACGCGAAGCCATACCGACCAAATATTTGCACGGTACAGCTATGCGGCCAAATATTCGGCCTGCCAAGTATTTGAGCGGCCCCGTGTAAACGCAGCCTAAAAATGAGGAATCCTGTCGAAATTTTCATTGAATTTGGTTTTGCGGATGGTAATCATTTGCTTTAAATGACCATGCAGCATAAAATAGCTGAGCAGCCTTTCAACTAAACTATGATAGAAAGCATTGGGCAGTAGTTTTTTATTTCAGGGAGCTAGTTATGATCTAGCTCGTGAAGTTTTTTGGGTCACCCGGTATTCTAGCAAAAATTTCTTTGCTTATATCACAGTTTGCACAGTAAACCAATATTTTTGTGCTAACAGCTTCAGATGAACAAGAATGACAAACCAGCGAACATGTGGAACAACTACAGCTAATTTCGGAAACTACCGAGTGAGCCAGAAAAACATTTCCCACTTTTGAAACTTCATAGCACCAAGAGTACTTCACAGATTTGAATAATTCAAATTCTAGATGAAAGCAGAAAGACTGAAGAATTTTTCTTTTTTTTTTGGTTGCAAAATGACTGAAAAATAGTCTAAAACATTGATCCAATTACAAAGGACTCCTCGCGCAGATCAGAAAAGAAAATGCAATTGTTCATAGGTGAGAGATATCCACTACCACTGCTCATTTATTGCCATGGGACTGAAAATCCCTAGAATTTGTTTGAAATTGATATCATGTAACTCTTGAGAGAGGTGAAACGTCCATTGCGCAGTGTTCTGTCTATGGAGATTCCTCACAATTTGATCAATGTTTTCGGTCTTAATTCAATCAAGTTGCAGCCATGAAACTTTTATAAGGTTGAATTCACCGATACTTCTAGTACTGGTAAGACAGCGAGAATAATCACAAAAATACTTTGATCTTTCGGCTTTTAACTGAAATTTGAATCACCAGGGACCGCGGAGCAGGGTAGGCTGGGTGGGCTATAACCCACCCAATTTTTGGCAACAAATGGTCTTATTTTTGTTGGCAAAATTTTTAAAATAATTAGCACTTAGTCGGCTGAAAGAGAAGTTGAAATTGGAACCTTTAAAGGCGAATTCAGAACGATATATATTGAAGCTGTTGATTTAGCAGATACTTAATAGATCTATGATTCAATCGGCCAAATTTTAAAGCATACAAACAGCTTGAATTGCTCCTCAAACAGGCATTGGCGGCGTGGCATCCAATAACTTTGCAGATGAAATTAAAACTTGAAACTACTCACTATGATGATGATAGTTTCTTCATGTTATTATGAAAGGATGTTTTCCAGCAATGCAATGAGCTTGATCCTAAAAATCCCCGGACCCCCTAATTCTACTCGCTACGCGCTCGTTTCCTAGCCCATCCACTTTTTGGATTACTCCGCGGTCTTTGATCACTCAAATCTGTGATCTTGGTGCTATGAATTTTTAAAAGTGGGAAAGCGGGAACTTTTTTCTAGCTCCCTGGTAGAATAAAAGTAATGTCGAAGCAACTAACAATCTGAGCCAGTGCTGAACGTTTCTTAAAGTTGGCAAATTTTAAGTTCTCAGAGTTTCTAAGCTTCTTGAAGGTTCCAAAATAAGCTCAATATTCACTACCCGTGTCATGGTGAACATTTCAGAACAAAGCTTTCTACGCCTTTCCTACCTCTCCTGTAATATGATGCAGGACGCAAAATTATAGCATTATACGAAGGAGCTAATTTATTAAAATTCTAGGATCCCCCTGCCATGGTTATTTTTCCCAGTACAAGAGTTCCTTAACTTTTTTTATTGATCTGAGACCTCAGTTTCTTAGTACCTTACAAAGGGGATCATCACAGTATTAAAATTAGCAGTTATGTTCATTGAAATGCTTTCACACAATTTTGACAAGGTAATTTGATGAAACTTCCAATTATCCACTTCAAACAATTTCCCTTCTCAACGGGGATAATTCTCTTATTGCCTAATCAGTGACAAATTAGAAAACTTGAACTAAATAATTGATCAAATTCTCCTTAATTGCTATTTAAATTTAGACGCACTAATTGGAAGTGTATCATCTTTAGTTGAAAATAATCCCACGCAAAAAATTCAGGGAAATTAATTTCTTTCCTTTTGAAGATGTTTCGTTCATTAATAACTACTAATTAACGCCTCTGTGTTTATAAAAAGGAACAAAAGAAATCAAAATTGTTTGATTGATTACTCTCAGGAATCTTACCGATCTTCTTTCGTCGGTAATTAACCTATTAATTACGCAATGTCTATCAATTTCGGTAAATTTACATTAGTTCTCAACATAACACAGCTATTTGTCTAGACAAAATTTTATAATCTTCGTAATCCCCAAGAACATGACAATTTCTGCGTGGAACTTCTTTGTTAAAATAAACTGTTGGAACAGCAAAATTTGAGAATTGGAATTTTCAAAAAACAAAAAATTCTGGCATAACAAATTGTCGACAAAATTCTTGCCAAAAATTTATTTTTCGAAATCTGAAGCTGGATGTTACCGCACAAACACTGGGTAACAACCTGCTCGCAATTATGCACAATTCAATTTTTGTGGGCATGAATTCAGAGTTTGGAATACAACGTGCCTTGTATTAATAAAGATGCGAATTGCTCTCCTTACTGAAGGAAAAAGTTGCACCAAAATCTATATTGTGAGCATGCGAAGTTAACATTCAGATATGAAATTGCTGAGTTTTGCGAAGCTTTGAGAAGTAATGTCATCTTTTTTCACTATGCTATCCATCAAAATTGCAATAGATTAAAGCCTATTCCTTTCAAATTCTTGATTTTTTGCCAAAACTTTTTCCAGCGAAATTATAAATTTTTGCCAAAGAATTTTCTCAATATGTTTCGCTAATTCCATATCTTCAAAAAAGTGGAATTTCAAATTATACGTTGCACTCTCTATTTGCCATTTAGTTGTCCACCTAACAAACACACCCTTCTTGCATCCTGTGGCCCGCGTTTTCTCCCGCATTTACTCCGTACATCTTCTTAAGATAGCCATTGATAATGCTTGAAAGAAATTTTGCGATAAAACTTTTTGGTATTTGGGCAGCATACGACTTGAATCTTTGCAAAAATTTTAACCAAAATGTGTGAAATGATATGACCCCATTCTTCCAGCTGAAATTGATCTGAGGCAACCTAATGTGATTTTGCCATAATCGCAGAGTGAGTCTTTCTGATATCAGAATAGTTTAAGTTTTCTGAAAAGATGCACGAGAAGAGGGATTTAAAGCTTTGACAAACACCCAGGAGGGCTAAGGGGGAAGGGCTATTTGATTTTCAATTGTACGGAGGTGTGCCCTTCAAGAAATAATTTTTTTGCTAGCTTTAGAATTTCTCCCTCGAAATGATAGCCGGCTTTAGAGAAAATCGGCGAAAAGGATACTCTAAATGTGAAAAATTCATAAGAAAGCAATGAAATAACAGTTTTGACAGCAGAATTTGGAAAAATTGCCTTCTTTTGATACCCGTTGTTGGAAACAAGCGGCGAAAACGATACCTGGGAAGGAGTGCACATCCCGTCAAAAATATACTACACCACAGGACAAACATTAATAACTCCATAAATTCTAAATGGATTGAGGAAAATCAATATGACTAAAAAAAGAAATACCCAGCTTCTGAATCTACAAGATAGTGGCTAGACTTGCCCAAGTCTACTTCGCCAGAGGAAAATTCTTTAAATTTCAGACAGACTTATTGCAGATGACGAAATAGACTTGGGAAAAGTCTAGATGGTAACAAGCAAAGTTTTTAACTATCATGGTTTACAATTTATCAATTTGATGACACCATAACTTCAAAATTTGCGAGAATTTGATAAATGCCGCGATTCTGAAAATAATGATGATTTTCAAAACTGCTCTTTCTGGGATTCTGTTAAATTACACGAAGTTCCATATGATCGATGCAACTGAAATAATGGAGCAATGAAAGTTTACACGAATGATCTTAAATTTTTGCAAAGATTGGAGCAGTATGCTTTGCTGGGCTGAATCAGGGAATACTGTCAAGTTGTGGTTACAATGAGAATTTAACATAAAAAAATCACAAAATTTCATTTACATATTTGTTATCATTTTACCATATCCTAATACATAAACCTTTTATAATTGCAAGCTTCCGATTTCGAAATAGTAATTATTTATCAGCCTAAAAGTAAACCCGTCATTCAAAAGAAGAAGTTTTTAAAAGTGTCAGATATTTTAAAAATGTAATATATGATGTTAATACAATTGCTGTAAATTTTTTATGATCTATGTACATTTTTATCTATTCTTTTGTACGGTTAGTAATTTTACTTTCTTTTACGTTAATCAGGACACACATTGATAACAGCAGAAACGTTGAAGTGTTAATCCTGACTAAAAATTCATATTATTATTATTATTCCTTTGAATAATGGTTCAGTTTGTAGGCTATCATTTCATGCATTTTATCAAGCTTAGTAAACAGGTTCTATTTTTCAGAATTGAACAATTTTCTAGATAATTCCTGTTCTTATGATCAAAGAAGTTAAAGCCAGGTACTGAAAGCAAGAATTCTAGAATTTTTAAGATTTTGATCAATTGCATTTCGTTACTAAAGGCACTGAGATCAATTAGACATTAGAAAGTTTTTGTCTCGAAGATTATTAAAATTTAAGCAACTGTTTTTAAAAATCCATTAGATTCAGGAAATAAATGTAAATCCTTAGGTTTCTGTGCGCTTTTGCTCTTTCGTTTCAACTCTTAGCTTTCCTAGTCTTTTGCGGATTTGATCCACTAACATTGAAAAATGACTACTCTATCATGGTCAGTTGCGATGTCAAAATTTTGTTAGACTCACTCGGTACAGTCGAAAGAGAAAGCTTTAAAACAACAATAAACACCCTTGAGCTACATTTTTTACAGTTAGCAAAGTTCTGTTACAAGACAACGTTTCCTCTATGGCAATGAGCTGCAATTTCGAAATCTTGTTTGACTCACAAGGTACTATTTAAAGAGAATTTTTTATAACAACAGTAAGCACCTTTTAGCAACATTTTAGACAGTCGGCAAAGTTCTATGAGAAGCCAAAGTTTATTCTAGCCGTCAGAATGAACTGCAGTTTCGAAACCTTGTTTGATTTACCCGGGAATTTTTAAAGAGAAAGTTTTCAATATTAAGCACCCTTTAGCAACGTTCCATGAGAAAGCAAGAGATTTGGTCTTGCTTTCACAATGAGTGGTGATTTCGAAACCTTGTTCAACTCACCATGAACATTTTAAAGAGAAAGCTTTAAAACAACGGTGAGCACCCCTTAGCAACATTTTAGACAGTTGGGAAAGTTCTACAGAACAAAGTTTGCCTTCATCATGGTAAGTCAAGTTTTTTCCCGACAATTTATTTACAGTATTTTACAAAGGCAACAAGCACACAATGTTTCAATTCTTACTTCGTTTAGAATGGAGCTTTTGCATTCTTTAATCTTGAGTCTTTGTCATCGTTTCTTCGTGTTGTTGTGCCTCACTTGCTAAATCATGATTTTGAGCCTGAGCTTCGATGCCCTCATTTTCTGCTTTCTCTTCTTCACGTTCAGGCACTCTTTCACAGGCTTCATCCACTAAAGTTGGCACAGACCATCCATACCCTGGAGAATGCAACGCTGATACCCTCCATACACCATGCCTTGCTATCGGTCTGTCGAAATATCGAGAAGGGGATGATCTTGTGTTTGACGTTTCAAACGTGGACTTCGGTGGTGAAATGGCTCGATGGTGCGGCAGCCACGCTCTGCCTTCAGGGCATTCTGCAGTGCATGTACAACCCTGACATGGTGGTGGTGATGGGTAGTAAGCCTGTACTGAGTGATAGGGAATATCATAGAGATCGCTACCTCTTGACAGTATTATCCTGGATCTAGCAAATGCTTGATATGGGTCATATCGGGCAGCATGCGGATGATATACTGGCAATGATGAAAGTGATTTGAGTCGTGATGAAATTCCCGGTGGCGTAGTAAGGCTAGAATGAAGAGAGCTAAGTTCTTTTAAAGCTTTTGTTAATTTATTTTGCCTTGGTTTGTAGTGATAATCTGGATGCTCTTGTTTATGCTTGTCCATCAATAATTTCGATTCTTTGATGTATGGGTCTTTTTCTTTCATTGGCAACCTCTTCCATTCTTCCCCCAATATTTTACTGATATGAGAATTATGAAGACTCGGATCGACACTTGAGATCTTTCGTCTCTTCTCTTTTGACCACAACATGAAAGCATTCATTGGTCTTTTGACTTGATGATGATGATGATCGTCTCTTTGCTCTCCTCTCATCTCCTCTTGCTCTTTTTCTGACCAATTGCTCATTTTATGCTGCTTCGATCCGTTCCGATCTTCTTGTCAGTTTGTCCTGAAGTTATAAAGTTAGATTATCTAAGCTTCGTTTATTTATTGCAAAGAGGTTGTCGCTATTTAGTATATCAGTCGAATCCGCATGCACCAACGACAAGGCCGTCATCGGCGAAATTAGTCTGATGAAAGTAAAGGCAACCGAACTCTAATCAATCGTCAATGGGGCGAGCCTCAAGCAGTGAGATTCCTATAAGTAATGACTATTTGTATCGGCCTCTGTGCTCTTGTAGAAAATATGAAATCTCTAGCCAGGTGCTCACAGTATGCAGAATTGAATAATGCAAATTTCAGGTGAAAGAGTTTCTGCATTAAGAAGTAGACTGCTTTTGCATTCTCACGACATCATTTAAACTTTTTAAACGACACAGGAGTAGAAATTATCGCTCTTTGCGTTGCAACTGTGTCTGAATATCATTAAAAACAAAGAACATCAAAAATGATTGTGTGAATTTTGCTAAGTTTCAGTTTTGATTGACTAAAAGCTAAAATCATTGCTCAAGACTCTCACAGATTTCATTGAAAATGTTCTTGAAAGACTTTGATTTCAGCAATCTTCGTGCTTTGTACCAACAGAAGGCTTTTCAGCTGTCAGCAGATTATGGAAAAAGTTCTATTTCACGTGAAATGGCACCATACTGCAAGTACAATGATTGTGTGAATTTCGCTAAATTGCAGTTTCGCTCCATTAAAAGCTAACTTACTGCTCAAAACTCTCACAGATTTTATTGCAGTTATGAAAATGAAACTATGTTGGCTGGCTGTTTTGTTCGCAGCAAGTCCTAATCGTGAAGCACGCTCTCAAGTCATTTGCAATTAGAGCTTCAGCTTGGAAAGAATCTGAATGCAACGATGTTTTGTACATTTTGTATAAATCTGAATAAATTTTCGAATTTGCAAAACTGTGATTGTTTTACCTCTCTCAATCGAGCATTTGGTATGAAAATATAAACAATTTTTGCTCGGATCCAGACTCTTTTGTGGGATAGCTAAGAAGTCTATTTTTGGTTTGACTGACATTGTTTGCACCCTTGCATGACATTGCAAAATTGACATTTGAATTCGATTTGCCTTATTTTCACCCTTTATTATCATTATTATTACTATCAATTTGTTTATCGTTGGATAATGACATACCGTAGCTAAAATAAAAATTAGTTAACTAATTCCAACGTTAAAAGATGTATATGTGTTTTGTACATATACATCCCTATATGTGTATGTACAAAAATTCTTGAGGCAACGTTAAAATACATTCAGGCCTCAGAACGCTTTCAATAAGTTCGTAAGTTTGCTGTCTCCTCTCTCTTGTACTTTGTTTTTCGTGCATTTATTTTTTGTGGTTTATTTTGTCGGAAATATCTGTAATTGTTGTTTTCCTATTTGTTATTTGTAATATGTTATTTGTAATATTTAATGTAATATCAATTTGAATATCTATGCTAAATGTTATGGTCACAGGGTTGCTATGTATTTCCATGCTCCTCGTGGCATCGTCTTGTAACCTTTGTTTGTCTATTGTAAAATTTTATTGGAATATGTATATATAAAAAAAGATGTGTATGTAATATTAGATAAGAAAGTGATACATAAAATATTTACAAGTCATAAGAATTTACAAGTCATCAGAATGGTTGACCCAATAGTGGATTTTGAAAAGATGCATCTAAAATTTTAAGTAAAGGTTTCTTGTCTTTGAATAAAGAAAAACAACTCATATCTAACACAAAGCGTTTTTACTGTGAGTTTGAAAACATGAATGGTCAGCTGCTTGGGACATAAGAAGTGTGAATCTCACCATGACTGAGCTAAAAATACTGAAGGCCTGTTGAAGGAGCAAAATTCTTTCCTATGATTTCTTGATAAAATCTCTTTTATATTCAAAAAGGGGTAGCAGATTGTTAAAATTTGCTTGAACATCTTATATGTTCCGGAATTTCATTGCCTTGATGTCCAGACAGGAGTGGCTTTTCAAACAGGGATTGCTTTTACTCACCTGGTGGGAAAATCTTATTTTCCAATGAATCAAAATCATCGAGGGTTGACCGGGTTGACCAATTCGAAATTTCTGTTGCCTTAAGGTTTCATCGAATTGGACAAAAAGGCAAACTTTCGCAGTTTGGAAGTTATTTGCTCTCCTTCTTGAGTATCTTCGTCGAAAATGTGATGACGTTATACCGAGTGAGTCCAAAAATTGTTTACACGTTTGCCGGGCTATGGAATAAAAAGTGTGAAGCGGATATTCAAAGCTGAAATGATAATCTATTAGTCAAAGGCTAATTTAGATGAGAAAATTTTGTTTGGTAAAAGAACTTATCATTTCGACCCAGAAATGAGGAAAATGCTGGTAAACGGTAAATTTGGGGACGAGGAGCCCACATTTCATTCTGGTCCATGATTCAGTTGCTATTGAATTAAAATTCTATTTCTGAAAGTGACAATGTGTAAACTTCAATGCTTCATAAATCATGGACCAGAATGGAACGTGGAATTCTTGATTCCCATACAAACCTCCTTACAGACATTCTTCTAATGATTGGATCTTACAGATGTCTGCAATTACCAAACAAAATTTTCCCTTCTAAGTTAGCATTTGACTGATAGATTAATATTTTAGTTTTAAGTATCGGTCACAGCCCGCCAAATGTGCAAACTTTTTTCCCTCACCCGGTAGGATTATAGAGGAATGTGATTTCAGAAAGTTTTTTTGAGTGAGAACTTGCATGATACAATAATTTGGCAACATAGCTTCCTAGATATGGGCCTTACATATGCCAAATTTAAAGACGAATAGCAGGTCGAAGGATTGAAGGCAATAGACGATATCGAAAACATTCTGGACTGTCCTGTCATCGAGAGTTTAATAACTAGATTGCAGCATATTTGCTCCAAGATATTGATGAAATTGCTATCAACAAGAGAAAACGTTTACTAGAAAATATTCTCTTCTCACGACAACAATGAAATGAGTTTGTATATCTGTCTCAGAGGATTCTTTGCATCTGATATGTAAGATAAGTTTAAAGAGGCTTTGTCACCCAGGATCCTTTGCGAGCGCGTTATAAATTCAGATTGTTTGAAAATCAAACTTGGCCTAAGTGGACTGCAGAAGTTGAACTGAAAACAAAGCAGTTGACCCTCTGAATCCCGGAGAAGGGTATTTGACTAGGGGAGGGACAGGGGTGTGCGGCAAATCTCTCCACACCCTGTACCCCGTCGCATAAAAATTTTGCCAAAACCCATTATTTCAAGACAATTCTAAAAAATGTCCTTCCACATGATACTCTATCGCATAAGTTTATTATGACATGTAATACCTTGTCGCATAATTTTTATCAGAAAAGGGCACCCTTTTGCATAATTCTTACAGTAAAGGACATCCTGTTGAGCGCAAAATCTCGTCAAGTCAAGAATGGGAGTCCCCCCCCTCACCGGGCTGCTGAAGCACAAATCTTATACTCCTGAATTCATTCAATCGAATCAAAGGAAAAACAGAGAGGCAAAGCAATATGGTTGGCTGTGTCGAAGGTGTGAATTCCATTCCTGAGGCTGTCAAATTGATTGGTCTTAAACAGAGCGATATCTTTTGCATTAAAAATTCGCCCTTGTTGAATCGATTTCAATAAATCCTCCTCTCTTCTGGAATTCATTTCAATAAGAAATGAAAAAGTGATAGTTCAACTTTCAGATGTTCAAGGTTGACAAAACCGAGGTGATACCTCTTTTAAAAGTTGTAAGAACAAACGCTTTTCTGAAGTACATCTGCTCTGTGCAGATATGGAAAGTGTGAACGCAGCTTGTTTAATCAAACAAAACATTTGAAGCAAAAACAACCAATTAACAAGAACTATGTAATGGAACTTGAAACGAAAACAGAATAGCAATAATTCTGAAAATAATCAAAGATGCTCAGTCTCTCACAAAGATGAATGTTTGCCAATGTAAATATCCCGCCATTTCCACATATAAACCAGATCATATCTACTAAAACGTCGATTGGTTGATAAAAACATCTATTGCTAGATATGCCTAAACTGGACCATTGAAAAGAAGAGAGATTGTGCTTACAGACGTTATACAATACATCTATTCAAATCGTGTCATTTCGGGATTATTTTTCAATCATGTGTAAGGTTGCTTTTCCTCTGAAATACCTCGTACGAACATCATCATCAGCTCAGTCATATCTGTTAAAGCTAGAGCCTGCTATTAGCTACCCTGGGTACCAGACTCTCTAGAGTCTGGTACCCAGGGTAGCTATTAGCCTGGAACACAAACCTAGAGAAATTTTTGCATCAAAAAATTGAGCACAAAGAGAGATTTTGAATTCCTTGTGTCAGGTTTGATTCAAGTTTTGACTTCTTTTGACAACAACAGAGAAAAGCGTTCATTCGCTGTCTGTTGAGAAATGCAGCAGTGATAGTTGTCAATGCTGTTTCTAAGTCGTCGTTCTGAAAAAATTGGAGAATAATTTGAATAACCATAACTCTTTCAACTCGAAACTGATATCATTCTAAACGTCAAAGAAATTGCAAAACTGCCACAATCAAGCTGCACAAACGAGAAGCAAATTGTGGAAAGGGAATCTGTTTCAAAGATTTACTCACAGGCCTGTTAGTTTTCCCCTCCTCTTTTGCTGTTATGAAGCTTCCCATCAAAATTAAACTTCAATGGGAAGATTTTGACGAGGCAAGTTTGAATTTAAAGAACAAATTTGAGTTATTAGCTATATAAAGGGGGAGTTGTCCATTGGGAATTTTAGCAACGTTTTCGTTTCAAATTGTATCGATGCGACGTCAATTTTATGCCATGTGAAAGCTTAGTTCCTCGCAGTCATGTCAGTGTCAGAATTGTCGACAAACATTTAAAAGTATGTTATGTTCCTACAACATGATTTTGTTTGACAGTGTTTAGGTATCACAGAACTTTAACACAGATGAGAGAAAGGGAACGAGCAATACACTTCAACGCAGTGAAATAAAAAAATAACTGCACACTAGAACAAGTTCATAGTCAATGAGCCTTCAGATGTGAGAAATATGAGAAGCAAAATGAGAAAGAAAAATGTAAGAAAGTGTTGTTCTTT
The DNA here is from genome assembly GCA_964019985.1 of Aurelia sp. 4 Dawson et al 2005. Taxonomy (NCBI): domain Eukaryota; kingdom Metazoa; phylum Cnidaria; class Scyphozoa; order Semaeostomeae; family Ulmaridae; genus Aurelia; species Aurelia sp. 4 Dawson et al 2005. The sequence goes on along the minus strand of OZ026495.1, from coordinate 25,257,095 downwards.
TCTGTGTTTATTGGTGACTCAAGTAAGAAGAACTTGAAGACAGATGAGAAAGGAAACAGAACCAGGAATATAACCCAAAGGCACTCAAATTCAAATATAACTGTAATCAAGTAGAGCGTTAGAGCTTTGGACATGAGCGTTTAGACGTGAGAAATATGTGTTGTTTTTCGCGAATGTTAGTGGCTCAATCAATCAACACTTAACCTTATACACAGATGAGAGTAATGGAACGACACAAATTAGCAAAATGATTCAAAGCACTCGATTTCAAAAATAACTGCAAACAAGGACAACGTTACATCATTCCAAATTGGTCTGTCTTTTGACGTGAGAAAAATGCAAGTGTTGTTTTCTGCGTTTGTCGCTTTCTCATTACGATGAGCGGCTTGAAGTAAAAAACGGATCCATCACCGCCAGACCGAGACTTCCGATCTTTTATGTTAGCATGAATCCTCTTAGTTGAATCTCATGTAAAAATACAGCTAACTGTCAACCTTTACATATCATAAATTTTCACTAGCTCCTTTTAACGATTTCAAACAATCTGAGGAAAGCGAGGTGAACGTAAACATTATTTCTTCGATGATTAAGAATGGGAAGATACATGTGCCTTTCACGTCACTTCCAAATATCTTCGTTGGCAACGAAAAATCAAAAAAGTAAAACTTGGAGCCCTTGATAAACGTCTGAAAATCATTAATTGGAGAGGAAAGGAGTTATGCATGGCAGAACAAAAACTTGGCAATGCACAACTTTTTTGAATTTGAACATGTTTGCTGTTGATTTTTTCTTGCGATCTTGCGATCTATAAGTACAATTCTTTTCATTCATTCGTCAGCGCAAAAATTGATTGGCTAACATTGAGATATGCGTGATAAGCAAACTGGGTTTCAATTCACAATGACGTGTTAATGCAGTTCAAATTCGAGTCAGCTTAAAAAGCATAAACATCTCGTTTACAAACATTTCTTGCCTTTCATCAGGAGAGAATATTTCTGAACGTTATCAGAACTTCGTTCAGCGGAATTTCCCCTCCATCTTAAGCAATGTTCATTTCGGTCTGGCAGAACGGGAGGCAGGACTCAAACTCGACTCAAACGTACAGTATGCCAAACAATACCTGCTCGTTAAGGCAGATCTCTGGAGCTTCGAAAGCCAGCCTACAAGTTGAATTGTGCTTCTTTATTGAGATCTTCAGATCCAGGTTGTTTCCGCGCGTTCACGTATCGAAGAAGATATGTTGCATTCTTCTTTGTCCCTTTGTCCCTTTGAACCTAATTCTAGAACAGCCTTTTCTCCAAATACGAAGTTGAGGGATAACTTCATATTTGTTGTATCCTAGAAATTATTTCGAGAGAGAGGGCGAGTTTGTGTCTGCATCAAGAAAATGACCTGAAAGTTGGGTGAGTTTGGCAAGCATCCGCCATGTTTCTTTGGAAACATTTCGATCCAAATCCTTATTTATTCGAAGTTAATCCTGTATTGGGATTCATGAACCAGTGCTTCTGCTGGCATCCAACTGAACAGACTTTCAATTCAAATTAAATTCTCTGAGAGCAAAGTGAATTCATTAATCAAGGCACACATCACGACAAGGAATTGAATACAACAATCAAATAATTGCTGAGGCCTTCGAAACTGTTCATGTTCAGTTGAAAAGAAAGGACGGTTTCGAGCATTACATGACTGTATTTCTTTCTAAAAGAAGCAATGCTGTATAATGTAAAGGTGCTGCAAGCGGAATAGGGCAGAAAAGATCTCGTGGAACGGTATCATAGCTAGTTAAAAGGATAATTCTGTATCGTTTCGATGCTAGTTAGCAAATTGACAAAAGTGACGGAGCTTGAGCGATGAAGCCACCGCTCGCAAGGAAGGCAACAGATTTTTTCGAGATCTCACAAGTCCTTCCAGTCATTCGAGTTATACAGTAGGAAGGGAAGTGCAAGACTGTTCTTTATGTGAGGAGTTTAAAAGTCGTGTTGTCAAGGACCATACTTTCCCTATTTAAACTCGGTTCTGGTGGTGGACTTTCCTTTCCCCTGGAAAAGATTGTATGGAAAAATATGAATGTCTTTATCGTAAAGGTTGCTCTGCAAGGGTGGGTATAATTTGATCCTCAACTTGCATAGAGTAATATCTTTTACCTCAGGATTTGAATACAAGGCACCCAAAGTAGAAGATGGCAATGAGATTTCAGAGTCTTTTTCTCAAAGAAGAAGTCCAACACTGCTCTGGATTTGCAGCCGAAGTAAACAGAAAAGTGAAACAAACAATCCTCGCCCCTCCTCCTTCACTATCATTCATCCAGTTAAGACCATAGGCCGTTTTAAGTTGGGTCTATGCAAAATTATTATGTTTGTTGTAAATTTTTCTTGGGTGCGTGGCTATTTAAGCTCCTTAATTTTGTGTCTTCTTGCAGATCAGTCTTTAAAGAATATTTTTGATATTCTGAATCTGTTTGCAGAATTCAGATATCTGGGTTTATGTGAATGTTTGTTCTGTGTCTATGCCTTTTGGGTCTGACTTGGACAGCCTGTAATCCATAAAGAACTGTCTCTCTCATAAGTTCTAATTGCGTGAAGTTCTAGACAAATTGTTACATACTTACAGTTTCTGTTCTTGAAGTCTTGACTATCCCCTCACTCCAATGATCCAATGAACAGGGACTTTTCTTCTTCAAGCAAGAGCTGCGTTTGCAGATGTTATATGATGAAATGGGACGAACAATACCAGTAGTGATTTTTCACACCTTGTCACGCTGTATCTGACTTCGTCGCGCGCGTCCTATGCAATAGCTTCAAGCTAACAATGTCAGTGATTCGACACATTACAAAACTTGCAAATGAGGACTGCAAATTTTATGAGCTTTTCAACATAATTTAACAGGGTAATAAATCTATGCATAAAGACGGTTGATTTGGCAGGAGAAATTGGCCGCTTTCCATAGTCGATCACGTTGTGAAGGAGGGAGCGAGGGAGGGGAAGGGAGCAAGGTACCCATATTTTCATGACCACTGCATTAGAAACTGTTCGTAGTGAAAACCGTACAAATTTTCATTCACAAGTAGAACTATTGAAAGTGTCATGACACAGTTGTGTAGCTCTTTGACTTTGGAACAAGAACAATCAGGATGAGCCCCACTACTTGAGCGTTATGACAAGTAGATGCTTACTCTATCAGGTGTTCTCCAAATCTGCGATCCCAACTTCAACTTGGACGTTACAATTCATATGATTGAGTTATGCTTGATTTAACTGACTTATTATTCTTCAAAAGGCTTTTAGATGTACACTTATTTCATCTTTGCTGTATTCCTTTTTGAGGCCTCGCGCAACAAAGGAGAAGTCTGTTTTCCTCTCTTCGTTATTTTATCACAAGCAAAATCTGTTAATTCATTCTTTATTCATTCGTTCATTCGTTGTCTTATTCAATTGCTTCATTTCATGTCTCATTTTACATGTCATGTCTGTTTCCTTTTTTGGCCTTGTTGCTGCGTTAGCAGCAAAGTATTTCAAGAGAGTCAGCAAGCCGCGAAGTTCTCCGCCTTTCTTTCTGTCGGTCTTTCTGTTTGTGGAAATCTGGCTATCCTGTCATTCTCTTTGCTCTAAGTAAAAACTATTGAGTGATTTTGTGATGCAATGCCAACAGAGACTGTAAGAATGATGAATTGCACTGCGACGATCCACATTGAAAATCTCCAAATATTGATGCTGGAAATATGTACGTCACCGAGCCAACTAAATATATAATACATTTGGCACCTCCATGAAAGGAAAGAGGTTAAATGTTATCTCAGAACTACGCGTCTGCGCAAATTACCGATTGCAAGAACGACCAAATTTGGCATGTAGTTGCTTTCATTCAGGAAGCCTTTAGACGATGCAAAAGGAGCTACCAATAAGCTTCAAAGAAAGATCAAAACCTGGACGAGTAAAAACTGTAATTGAAGAATTTGTGAGTAGCCTGTTCATAAGTTCTGTACTTAATTTTTCTACATCTTTGCTAAAGATGATGCATTAGCTGGTATTGATTTGTTTATCAGAAGTATGTCGCACCAACTTTATAGAATATAGTCAATATCTTGATCCACGTGACAAATTCAAAAAATTTACTGCACTAGGTAGGACTTGGACTTGCTTCAACGCAGCACTGGTCCAATGATCAGAATGCTGACGAGAATGCTGACGATTAAATTTAGGGTGTGTTTGATTGGTAATTCCAGACCTATCAAATTTAGATGGCAGTTGATATCGGAGACAAGGAAATGTTTCTTTTACTAATCAAAGATTAAAACCTCAAAAACGGTATGTTTTTGATTCACAATGTCGTTTTGAGCGGTTCGCTGAAGAAAATGAGCATCTTTTCTAAGTGTGGCGAACCCCTGCCGAACCTTCTGCCTTTTAGAGCGAAGGTTCAGAAGGCCTTCCAAACTTACCAAAACTACCATTTTGAGAATTTTTGAGTCAATCAAACACAAATTCCGAGTCTACCAAATTTACCGTTCTCAGAATTGGTACCAATCAAACATGCCCTTGATTAGGTGATTCTCGTCAATTTTTGACACACAAAAAGGAATTTCGCTGTTCTCTGTTTGTCTGCTGAATTAATTCTAAATGTTTGTTAGCCTTTTGAAAAAGCACATGTCATAATTTAAGGATTTAAAATGTTTTCATTTCATTTTTGCATCAAATTATCATTAATGAAGCTTTAAAATCCATTCAATAAAAACGAATAATATCAGGTGTCAGATAGGGCTAATCATCCATCGTGGAAACGGCGAGAAAAGTCGTCTTTGTGCGTGGTCCTCAATCTTTTGCTTTCCATAGGAGGCCCGAATTGACCACTTCAGCCCAGGTTATCATACTGTCCCAGGCGAGGGTTTCTGTAAATCACGGACCACTGAACTATCGAAGTAATAAAGCAAACCGAAGAGCAAGCCTCACAGTCCTGAGGTACACTGAAACAAATTCTGGTTGGTCGATACGTGCCACTGTGTTCAAAACACACTCGTCCCTTATACCAGTCATTTTTCTAAAAATATGTATCCGACTCCACACCAATTTTTCGAAAAAGAATACCCCACCTTACGTTTCATAATAAAATCTTCAAAATCTTGAAACCGGTGCCGTTCTTTATAGCTACCAATATTTGCTAGATCGGTACCATTTCGTATGGCACGTCCTCGTACTCAAAATATATGTAGTGCACCCCCTGGCCTCGCAGAGGCTGGTAAGCCTGAACCAATCAACAGCCAAATTCTCTCTCTTTGATCGATAGTAATGATCCAACCTCGTTCCCAGGGTGTTCTTACGTCATACGCTGATCACGAAGACGAATTAACACCCTGCTACACTATGATTAAGGCTGCCCAGAAACTGAGCAGATTAGCAGCCATTATGGGTTTGCAGTTTGCTAGGCAACGCTAATTATGCGACCTCAGTTCCAAACAACAAAGCAACATCGTTAAGTTTGTTGCTCAGTGACAAGATTACATTGTTTTTATTCGAATAATTATGAGGTTTTCGAAAATAATCTACATTTGCCATATTATTTTCGAAAAGTACATTTCGAAAATAATCTTTGTTTACAATGATATTGGCTTTTCATAGAAAAGTTATGGAAATCAAGATTGCGAAATATGGGTTTCTTGGGAATTAAGGTGGGTAAGTTTTGATTTCATGATATTCCCAAGAAAAACCTTGTTATAAGTTAAAGAGCATAACTCATGAGCCTGATTGGTTGCTGCAATACAATTCTCTCTATCGTTTATCACAAAGAGCAGGATGGAGGCTGAATTTTTATTGCAATGAAAATTCATGCAATAGAAGTAAGAACTTGCGAAAAAATAGAATACCACTCCAAACTTGTTTTTGTGTCAACCATTTGCTAACGTGACATATGTCCTTTTAGAAGGAATGATTTAATTCTTGAGCTGCTGAATCCAACTCGTGTAAAGCAATGAAGGTGGAATATGTTAATCTAAGTGTTGGTCGTCAAAAGAGCCTGGATCAAGCGTTACTTGTATACATTTTCATACACGAGGTTCGATCGAGTGACGTTAAAGCTACTATCTCAATTGCGCACATTCGAAAATTCTGCAGAATGTAGCAAATTATCGTTCGATTCTGATTCCTTTTAGAATAGCTAAAAGGTCTATTGAATTGATCGGCTGAGGTTTGTTTTACCACCAATTTCGAATCTTATGATAGAACGTTGTGCATTGATGGCAATAGGCACAAAAGTATTAAAGAATTCAAAAGCTGTTTTGGCAGTAACTTGTTCACTTGACTTGATTTGGTATCAACAAATCTTAACCGATTTTGGTTCTTATCAAGTTGTATTTTTCGTTGTTCAAGCGATCAGAAATTTTACTGACTAACCTTGAAGAAAAATTTTTTATGTTTATGAGTGCAAAGGTTGGATTGATATGATAAAAAGGGAATGTTGATAAAAGTATCAACTTCATGCAAGCCGCCAACAGCAGCTCGTGCAACGGATTATGACTTGCATCTATTTCTACCGGTTGAGTGAATGAAATGTTTACGCCTTTGGCAGGCTAAGGCTGCGTTCACATTAAATGCTTGTCTTTGTGCGCTTGCTTTTGCTTGCGTAAACGCGATTTTGTTTGCTTTTTCCCGTTCAGATTGATATGTCCCTTGGATCCCATATAGCAGGCCGCATTTTACTTCTGAAATGAACAGCTCGCAATAGATATCTCGCTTGCACGCGCGTGTAAGTAATCTGCTAGCTAATCAAGAGTCTTTTTCGCATGAGCAAGCTTCTTTCCGTATCCAAATATTTTTTAGTCTGAACACTCTAAGGGATCAGTATGGCGGATTTCTGCACGAGCGTTTACGCTCTTACAAAAGATTGTGCAATGTGAACGCAGCCTAAGAAATAGAAAGTAATAGACCGATATTCAAAACTGAATTGTTAGTCTATCAGCTAAAGGCTAACTTTGATGGGAAAATTTCATATGATAGAATCACTCATCAGCTAGACCCAGAAATTTAGAAGACATTGGTAAGGGGCATTTTCTGGAACGAGGATTCCACATTCCATTCTGGTCCATGATTTTCATGGTGTTGACATCATCAATCATCAAGTATGGTTGGATCAAAACCGATCCACCGTGGCCCCCCCTTCACTAGCCTCCTCAAACCGCTCCGATCCTTCGCCAGCTCTGATTCGCCTCCTGCATACTGCCGCGCACCTTCACAATTTCATCACTGTACGAGGTTTTCGGTCGAAAAATTTTGCTTGGTATTGATGACGAGTTCACATTTCTGAAATTAACAGTGTAAACTGCAATGCCACAGAAATCATGGACCAGAATGGAAAGTGGAATTCTCGATTCCCATCCAAACCCCTTAGAAGCATTTTTCTAGTTGTTGGGACTTAAAAGATTTTTGATTTTACCAAGCAAAATTTTCCCATCTAAGCCTTGACTGATAGATGTACATCTCAGTTTTGAATCTGGGCTGTACACTTTTTATTCCATAGCCCGCCAAACGCGTAAACTTTTTGACTAAACCGGTAGATTCGCAAGTCGTTCTGAGAGCTTTTGAAGAGTTTCCCTGATTATGTTACCAAACGATTGGCTCATGTTCATAGCGACACCATTTGCAAGAGATAGAAAGATTTGGCGGTACAAATGTCTTTCGAGTCCCAGTCTTTTATCAATATCAAAATTATTAAAACACAAAAATTTGTTACATTATACTGTGCCATCCAAAGCAGGGATAGACACAAGGTCATCTGGTCCCTACTTTGGATCACATTTACAATTCTAATACTTCAGCAAAAAAGAAAAAAGTAGAATCCAAAACCCAAAAAATTTTTAACGTGAAACTAACAATAGTAGGGCGAGGGGTGGCTGCTGTTTACTTTCTGAGTATTCAATCAAAGCGCTTTGTTGCATTGATGAATGAAATTGTTGCTTCTATGATGATTCTGTTTTCAACTATATTCAGATCTTTGCTTCCAAATAGAAGCAAGCTGCACAGTGCATCTGAATCCAGTTTGTTGATGTCTAAACCAGTGATGGTAAGCTGGCCAAATCTCAGTGATATTCCGGGTGAGAAACGTCTACACGGTTGGCACGCTGCGGAATAAAAAGATTATGGCTGTATCCAAAACTAAAATGGTTATCTATCAGTCAAAGACCAACTTCGATGTGAAAAGTTTTGTTTGGTAAAATCACTCATCTTTAAGACCCAAAATTAGAAAAAATATCCTTAAGGGCCATGTTTGAGAACGAAAATTCCACTGTCCATTCTTGTACATGATTTGATTGCTTATTGAGATTAACATTATTTTTCTGATACTGACAACGGCATTGAATTTATATTTCGATACAAAATAGATAATGGACTGGACAAGAACGAGATGTGGAGTTCTCGATTCCAATACAAAGCCTTCGCAGGCATTTTTCTAATTTCTGAGCCTTAAAGATGAATGATTCTACCAAAGAAACTTTTCTCGTCTATGTTAGCCTTTGACTGATAGATCATCCTCTAGTTTTGAATATCAACCATCTGACATTTATTCAACAGCCCGTCAAACATGTACACTTTTTTTGCCCATCCGGTAGAGGTTGGATTTGATGACACAGAAATTCATCTAGTTCCCTATTGACGGTCACAAATTAAGCCATAGCTCAAACGAAACCAGGTCATCAAACAGAGTCTTCTTATTGCTCAATCAATCAGCCTGTTTCAAAAGAGTTTAAAAGTGTCCCGTTGCACGAGCCATTAATGTGCTCCAAGGGAACAAGGAACTAGAACTAAGTCCATGAAATCCAATACTGTACGCCAATGAATTAAATAGACCTCGACTTATGACACGCGGTCATCTTAGTATTTCTTTAAGTCTGGAGATGAAGGTGAATGAATTTTCATTTGTGGAAGCTCAGTGTGAGAAAAGCATTCACGGGGTTTCAGGCCATGCATTAATATTTGATGCTGGAGCGGGAAGAATTTCTTTGACATTTTTAAGCATTTGTGTGATTTCATTGTTCATATTCAAAAGAACATCAACACATTCTCAAGGATATCTGAATATCAGAAAGAGCGAAATTAAAGAAATTCTTTTAATTTTCAAAAGATCTCACAATCATTACACGAGAAACCCTCGGGCCTCAATTTCGTGAGTTTCGAGTAATCAGGTGATTGAACCAGACAAGAATACCGTTCTCTGCCGCTAGAATATTGACCATTAAGTATTTCATTCATAGACGAAGGAACCGGGAAAGAGGGCACAGGGGGGGGGGAGTACTCCAAATATTTTGCAATTCTGACGAAAAAGTGCCCTTTTTGTTTCAGGAAGTGCCCTTTTTGGTTTAATGTATCGTTGAAGTGTCATGCCACCCCTAAAGATTCAAATACTTTCTACAGCCCTCGTTTCATAACTACACGTTATTTTTAATAAGAAACTTGGATCAGGCCATAGTACTAAAAGTTTCTTAATTTCGCATGAAATTTTGTCCATTTTAGTACTAAAAGTTTCTTAATTGGTTTCTTATTTTTCTGAATGCAGAATTAGCAATGTGGTCGCTAACACTGCGGCAGATATGTTTCTTGATATTTAAAACATCATAAAGGAATAAATAGTGTTCTGTTATGTTGAAAACACAAATGGTTAGATGATATTGCTCAAGAATGAAGGTTCAATGATCTATTCGCTATAAAATCCATGCTTTTAACTTTGAAAAGTTTCTTAGTACTTCTCAGACATAGTACTAGAGTTTCTTAAAATTTTGGCCATCTTAGTACTAGTTTCTTATAAACCAGTTTGTTATGAAAAAAAACGTGTATAAACATAAACTCAGGCCTCTATTTCATTATGCCATTCACAGTATTAAAAGCAAGCGATTCATCGAGGAGCTTTATGAGAAACTATAAGGAAACACTGAACGACAGTTACAGCAGCCAGTAAATTCTAAATTCTGCGCCCAGAGCGCAGAATTTACTTGTTCTTTTAAATTTCGACGTGTTTTAAGAATTGGTCAGACCAAAAGGACTCAAATGTGCACTTTTAACGTTCGCAAGGCTGCCCTTGAAGCACCTACACCCACAAGCAGAGTGTCTCTGTTCAAGTTAACAATGGAGGAACATTTTGAGAGTGATAATCCATTTATTAAAGCTAAGTTTACATCGCTGGACCCAACAAAAACTGTATACCCTTTCTGGGACACGGGGCACATTTTCTTTCATGCCATCGATCAATTTATACATTCAAATATTCTCGAAACATTTAACAAACGAAATAGAAACGAAACGACAAGTAATGAGATTTTCAATTTAGGGACAGCGTAATATATCTTTAAGAGATGAATACCCCTCAATGAAAATCAATAATCATTATGTACGCCCTCATCATTATACCTCAAAATGCATATTTGATGCTGCGAAAATTTGGGTAAGACCTTTTAGAATCTGTTGCTAAGGTGTCTTCATTAAACGATTTTTACACCATCTTTCAAAGTATATTCGAAATGAATTACCAGTCATTGCTAACGCAATTTTCTATTGATAAATGAGAATCGGAAGTAATGATACTGAATTTGCAATGCCTTTGTTAAATTATACAGTGATACAGTGATTTTTGTTTTCAAGAAAATTCCATGAAAAATCCGTAACCATTCATTTGTTCTGTAAAATCTCGTACTCTTTTTCGAAGTGAAATACCCATCGTGAAAATCTCGTCCCCTGAGCCTGAAGGCATTGGGAACGAGGTTGCAAAATAATGACATCCAAAACAGAGGTATTTCCAAGGGTGTCAGGACACGGATATTTTGATTGATTATTTATTTGCATTGTTTTTACCCTCGTGTCTTATTTTGTTGTCTGTTTTCTGTTCTGTATTTTTAACTGATGTGCACAACTGAGTATGGTTAGGCCCAAACGCTCTCGAGTTGCTCGAATAGAACTCCCTTGTATTTCTGTGTCTTAGTGCACCTTCACGCAAGAAAGGTTTCAAACCGCAAAGGGAGCTCTATTCGAGCAACTCGAGAGCGTTTGGGCCTAACCACTCTCAGATAGGCACATCAGTTGAAGAAGAAACGGAACAGAAAACAGACAACAAAACAAGACACCAAGACAAGCGGATGAAAACATCCGTGTCCTAACACCCTTGGTATTTCAAGTACTTCAGACTGAAATATGAAAGAATTCATCACTGCACATTAGTCAATTTATCGTTGCACATTTTTGATTCATCACTCCACAAAGTGGTAACACTGTGCCTTAGATCAATCGTTGCTTCGCCTTATGTGCGGATTCAGTGAAACAGTTCGCTTCAATGTCAAGGCAAAACAGCAGCTGGTTTGGTTGACGAGCCTTTGCGCAATATTGTGTTATCGTAAACAAATAATTTTTAACCTGCAGCTTGCAATAAACTATTACATCGAAACGTGTTGATGTGTCAACTTTAGAATTACTTGTATCACATGTGTACGTTTTTCTTGATTTATTCAATATACAAACACACATCAAATAGAAAAAACAACGTTTTTGGCACCTTTGATTCGATCTTACGATGAAACTGTTCACAACCGAAATAATAATAACTACCTCACATATGCTTCAAATAAAATCTATAAATTATGAAAACGTTTTCTTACAGAAAAAAGTGAAAGCATTTTGAAAGAATTTTGTTGATGGCTTTTAAAGCGAATTTTCCTGGTGGATGGAATTTCAAGGTCGCTCTTTTAATGCAATCCCTGCCATCTTTTACCATGGGGTGTTTAAATTAGATTTTTAAATTAGATGTGTAGTTTTACCTGTAACTTTAAATTTATAGATATTGTAACAAGACTTCTTTTCTCTTGTTAACAGTGCATGTATATTTTTTTGATGGCAAAATCATACATATATACTCAGCCGTATAGCTTTCTAAGTCAAAAAAAGAAATTAAAGGGAGTAAAATTCGAACGATTTGAGAGCGTTTGGGCATAAAGGCACGTTCAGTTGCACACATCAGTTTGAGGACTAAACAGGAAACATGGCAAGAAAACAAGACACATGAATCAAATTCAAAACAATAGATAACCAATAAAAACATCCGTGTCCTAGCACCCTTGATAGGCCAGCATTTGAACCGTGCATCATCCAATGTCCCGCACCAGTTGCTTCTCCTTTGCTGTAACTTTAGCACATCTGCTGGGGATCTGCTGAAATCACTCATACATGCAAGGCGTTCTTTTCAATCCGTTGTTTTTAGGAATTGGCAGCTCTTGAACAATTCGATTATGGCTTCTGCAATTCAGCTTAAATTGTCGGAAGCCAGGGGCAACTGCACTTAGCAAGCCAGAATTAATGCTTTGAATCTTCTCATTGCTGCAGCTAACAGTATGAGGAAGACATCAAGATGAAAATTTGGAGTGATGACAACAAGGAATATTCTCAGTGGGTAGCTCTTGATAGTTTTTCTGTCGGATGACTGGATAAAAATGTCCACCTGTTTGAAAAACACAGTAAAAGCGGTCTTGCTATAATCATGGACCCTTATTTTGCCAATAGCTAAAGGATTGAGGAATTTATGTTTTTCTGTGATTTTCATAGTAGTGGTCTTTTGTAAATTTGAAAGATTAAGATAATTAGCCATTTTCTGAATGTATCTGCAAGGCTACTTTTTGAAACATATCAAATTTACCATTGAACTACTAGTTTGAAAATTTCCAAAAAATGCAAAAAATGCCTCAATTCTCAGCTATAAGAATATCAATTTTGATTCTACAATACAAGGCTCTACGTCCACTCGCTAAGTTCTTTCGAATGATACCTTGTTTGCAGTTTTTATTTCATTTTTTTTTAACTTTTTTATCCATGGTAATCCACTCAGTACTTTAATGTATATACTGTTTTACAGGGAGCCATGCTAACACAAAATTTAATAATAACTAAAATATATGATATAACCCTATTTAAAATAATCTTTTGCAAAAACAGGAAAGAAAAATGAGATGAGTCGTAGTTTGGCTTCATGTTTTCTTCGAAATGAGCAGAGCGATGACGACGCTTTGATAACACTATCAAGGTCACTCCAGACCTTAGCCGCTCTGTAACAAAATGATTTTGCAGTAAAATGGCAAACAATAAGTAAGCAAACAATTTTGCAGTATTTTGCAGTAAAAGGGCAGATCTAGAGCTTGAGAACAATTTCGTCCTCAACTTTTTTGAGAATATTTTAGAGAAAAGGGTGGCTTTAGAGGTAAACTAACACAACAGTTCCTCCTGTATGTATAAGTATTAAAGGTCATTGAGTTGCAAACTGAACGTCTCGGCCTGCAGCCTTTGTGGAATGAAAAGATTCAATGGTTAAGCCAAACTTTTCAAAAGAAAAAACTGTTGCAAAGAAATCGCCAAAAGATTTACAAAAATTCAACGATGTACACAAATTTAATTCAAGAGCTCTGAGAGAAGAAGAAAAAACCCAAATTCTGACCTGGTTAGCTACCTGTGACGTGTCTTTTGATCTTTGACAAGAAGCTAATTGGAAATGACTTCATGTCATGGTTGCCTGATCAAAACTAACACTACATATTACGTGTTTGGCAAACCTACTGAATTTCAAAGCAAAACCAGTGAGTAGCAAGGTATCTCATTGTTGGTGAAACAAAATCGTTTTCAATTAAAAAACTATACTAATTATCAGTAAGAATTAATATCTTTTGCCTTAATTAGGCTTGGGGCAATTTTTACAAACAGAAAGTGAAATCTGGAGGGAAGGGCACAATTAGAGAGATAATCCAATATTGTATCAATTTTCCGAAAATGAACTTCCGAACCTTATACGCTATATTTTCATTTTTCAAAAAAATTTCTGTTTTGAAATCGACATGAAAATCGAATGAGACGTAGTCAAAACATGATAGCTTTCCTTTTTTCGTAAATCTGGTGTCTTCTGGGAGGGTGACCCTTCAATACAGATGCTGGTTTGCCAAATGGCAATCGTATAGAATGAAATCAAATACAAACGAAGAATCATTAAAAGAACCTATTTGAAATGTAAACTTACCTTTTGAGAGGCCCATAAGCATGAGGACTGCACTAGCAGACAGCAGTGCTTTCATCGTCTCATTTTTTCATTTTCTACAAAATTCAAGTTGAGTTGTGATACGGGAGATGAAACTGTTTGGTTTCTAAACCAAATGTACATCAAATGTTAAATACTGCTATCTAAATTTCCTTTAAAAATGACCATAATCCTTCTTACGAAAGACGATCTTCCTCAACAAGGAAACTTTTTAAGCTTAGGTACGACAGGGGTGTGGCCAGAAAAGTTCCGGCAAAGGGGCTGGAGCTTCCGACAGGAGGCAAAAATGGCAAAAAATGCAGTTTTCGTACGTCAGTTAGCCAACTTTCCGCCGATAGATCCAAGAGAGGGTTGTAGACCCCTAGCCCTCTCCTCGCTCCACCACTGTCTCTTTGGCTAATCATTTTGACTAGTGATCTTTCTCTTGGGCCAACATGGGCGTATTTGGTCATTTCAAATAAAACAAACCACATTCTGAAAACAGTACCGGGTCAGTAAGAAAGTCTAGACGTTTAGCAAGCTGTGAAATACGAAGTTCGAGGCTGATATTCGAAACTACAATGTTAATCTACCAGTCAAAGCTGACTTAGATGTGAAAATTTTGTTTCATAACATAGATACCCTAGAGCCATAAATCAGAAATATGTTTGGCAAGGGTTTGCATGGGGAAGAGAATTTCACGTTCGATTTTGGTCCAGTCCATGATTTACTTACCATTGAAATATGAATCGGATACAATTGCCTGTTACATGAATGCCAAGGGTAAGTAAAAGAATGACGCTATCAATCAAAAAAACGAACGTTTACATTAGCCTTTGACTGATAGATTCATATTTCAGCATGAAAACTAGCCATGCACTCTTCACTGCAAAGCTCAACGAAGTTGTTAATTCTTTTCTGACTCCCCCAGAAGACTAGACTTCATTTGCCAGGACTAATCATACTTCCCAATCAAACACAAATTGCAGGCTTCAGATTCACAATTGCGGAGGTGAAAATTCGTCAGGTTTCGAGAATCCCTCCGAAGTCTACCAGAAATTCTGCCTCGTGGAGCAGAAGGTTCAGGAGGTCCAACCTACCAAACTAATCTTTCGCTTGCACAAGGCGAGAGCTTTGTCCTGCTGGTTTTGGGACAACTTTTGCGCCCATGTTTTGATTTAGAAAAGTTTCCTTTGTCTGTAGTCACTAATCGCTTTGAACTGAGGTGTCAATTACTGTAAAGTAACTATTGCTATTGCATTGTATTACAAATCTGTCTTTGTTATTGTAGGGTGCAAAAATATTTGATAACTTTCGAAGCAAATGAAAGACAGAAAGATCGATATTGAAATTAAAGAATTACTGCAAGGATTTTGATTTTGACCTTTAACTATTTAGCTATCTAACTATTTAGTCTTAACTGATTGTTGTAAGTGGGTGAACATGAACTTGCAGGCAAAAAATAAGTTTGCAGTTGGCTAGGTGTGCCAGATAGAATTTGCAGCTGTGGGAAAAGAACTTGACTGACTTCACGCTTGAATGAACATGAACATTGCAGCCAGAAAAATTAACATGTTTTGCATTCAGTTTTGATTTACAAGTTGCATGCGAGAATTTGTACTTGCAGGTTGCACTAAATCATAAGTTTGAATACAAATCATAACGTTTGCTGCTGAAAATTGTGATTACTACATGTGTGGTTGAAGTTGTGATTATGTATTTGCATGTCTGGTCTCTATCGGCTTCCGTAAGGCCGCGACCTCCGCAAACCCTTGTCATGACGCTCAAGTGGTGGGGTCCTATCGGATATTGAACCCATTCCGCCTGACAGTTCTGGCTGCAAAGTCAGAGGGGTCAGAGGATTACACCACTGCGCCACATCACCTTTTAAGGCTTCAAGAACAGTGTCAATTTTCACAGTTTTGTAATAAAGAAAAAATACCAATTTTCATGATTTTGATATGAAGAACACGGAGAATAGATGAAAAAATCATTTCAAAAATTTGTATAAGATTTGCGAATACATTTTCGACGAAAAAAATTGCAACAATGTTAAAGGTATATTTTGAAGCATCGTCGCACATCTCCAAACAAATCCTTCTTAACCCGGAATTGCATTTCAATTCAACATTAGATTTTACTCCTAATACCAATCAGGAGAGTTTTTTAATTAGCATGGATTTTTGTCTTTAAACGGTATAGCAATGATGAGGTAAGCTGTTACTTACTGATTTTGTATTGAAATTCAGTCGGTTTGCCAAACACGTAATATGTAGTGCTAGTTTTGGCCAGGCAACCGTGAACTAAAGTCGTTTCCAATTAACTCTATGTCAAAGATCAAAAGGAAAAAACAGATAAAACAAAGTCAGAATTTGAAGCTTTTTGTTCACCTGGAGCTCTTCCAGTAAATTTGTGAACATCGTTCAATTTTTTTCCAAAGTGTTGGAAGGTAAGTCTTTTTGCAATTAATTCGTAACTACTTTGTTTTCTTTGGAAAAATTTAATTTAACTGTCCAAAATGTCATAAAACAAGAAGTCAGAGGCTACAGGCTGAAACCTTTAAACTTGCAACTCAATGGTATTTTGCTTGTAGGAACTGTTTTTTCATTCCAAGGATGCACTCTTGTCTAATGTGCTCCCAAAAAAGAGGACAAACTTGCTTTAGCTGTGGATCTGCCATTTCATTGCGAATACTCCAATCTAGCTACAAGCCTGGACAAAAGGCTATGAAACCAGTAGCGTTTCTAGCTGTTGAACCGTATTTTCAATAATAAAAGAGATCGAAATCTCTTGAAATCTCTCGAAATCTCTCGAAATAAAAATGTTGCTCAACAATGATTCCTGCATGCATGTTGGTGACAATCGACGTGTAGCAATCTTAAACAACATTGATACGGGGGGAAGGGGGCACTTTGAACCCGTGAAAGCGTCGAATTGCTCAGTCGTCTCACAATTTTTGTCCAGTATCAGTCGAAGGAGTCTTGTAAGATGAAGCATGTGCAATAAGAAACACATAATGCAATCTTCTGTCAGCGCCATCTTGACTGACTGAGCATGGTGCTTCGAAGGGCTTTGCTGTCCCCTGTGAGACAGCAAAGCACTGCGAAGCACCATGCGCAGTCAGTCAAGATGGCGCTAAAAGAAGATTACATTATGTGTTTCTTATTGCGCATGGATGAAGTAGAATCTTGTAATGGTTATTAAACTTTGTTAAGGAGTGTTATAGTCGATTGGAAATTTCTTGAAATTTTTTTCACAAAGTTTTTGATCTCCTTTTCATCATTCGAAAGCACAGATCGATGCAAATACTAGCTAATACAAAGTTAGATCTGCATAAAATTGCTGGCTTTATGGTTGCATGTCGTAGATTGCACTCAGATTTTTGTTCCTATATGCTCTTGATTGAGAGCTCGCAGTGTCCAAATTACTCTACCAATTGTTAAGACATAATACCAAATACCAAACTGGATGCCAAATTTGGTTTGCAAAATCCAGAAAATCTTATGCAAAAAATGCTACAATTAATTTTAAGTCATCAAGATCTTCCAAACCCAAAAAAGATTTGGGCTGTTATTAACGAGAGGCATGGCACAGGAGAACCTTCCGTTACCTTAATAGTGGAGCCTTTTTGCATGACACGTTATCTTGGGGTCTCTGGTTTCAGCTGTCGCATGTTTTTATCTTTAATTGCTCCCAACTCAGTGAATTTTCAACCGATTTGCAAGATTCTGTTCTGAAAATTATTTCAAAATCTTTGAGATGCGGCTATCGTTCCATGAGCCTGTTCATGCTATGTTAATTTTTTTTTATCAAGCATCGAACAATTGTTTTGGACATCCTGTAGTTAACTAGTTTGTAAGTAATAGATAGTACCATAGTTTGATTGAACATATAAAAAAATTATGTAAGATTGATGATCGTACAATTTGAAAAAAGTTGTTAAGGCTCCAAGAGGTCTAAACCCCTTTTTCATACCTCGAATTGTTAAATTTCTTGGGAACTAAATTCCTTTTTTATACCTCAAACTCGATTTTTGCGATTTCTCTCGCTGTCTTACCAGTACCAGAAGTACCGTGTGAGTCAATAAAAACGCCCGACGTTCGAACAAATCCTGCTCCCTGAATATAAAAGCAATTATATTGAAAACTGTCTTGTTTTATCCCCGATATGTCAAATTCGGTTCAGTAATTTACCCGGCTTTAATCGGTCATTCCTTCCCGTTAAAATTGGAGATTTTCTGCAGAAATGCACCTTTCGGAAACCTACAAAAACGAGTGAAGTCACCAAGCAGAATCCCCCTTTGTTCTTCTTCCTAGCAATAATGACTCTTGGATATTTTCATGTACTTTATCCTCATGGGAGAATAGAATCCCCCTGTATAAGTCATTCACACTAGGGGAAAGACTTTTCAACCCGCCAAGAGGAAAGCACGTGCTAAAGGATGCTGAAGGTCATCGCTTTGAGATAAACACATGAGGGAATTTTGCTTGTAATTTCAGCATGCTTTTGAAGGTTTTCTCAAAGGGGTTCATTTTATAAAATCACTTACAGAATTTGAACGGAGTGACTGCTTCCAGCCAGGAAAATTTCTAAAAATAATTGAACATGTTAGCTATTCAATCAGGTATTGCAAAATATCATTGCTTATATATTCAGGGAGCAGTAGCCTTTCAAACGCCGGGCGTTTTGTCTCACCTGGTATATAGCAAAGTAAATTCAACTTTGTAAACACTTGTTTATGCGAGATGATCAGAGGGAAGCAGACAACTCGAATTTTGATTGATCAATGCTAACAAAGGCTAGAATTTGAAAATCATCGTAACTGAAGAAGACTTAGGGTTAGGGTTAAAGACAATGATTAAAACAGTAATTACTCTGTGTGCTATGTCACTAAAGCAGGACTGGGAATAAACACATTTCCCAGTTCCTACAAGGTAGGCGCCATTGACTAAACTAAATTTGCTACGTATCAAGAATATTACAATGTTACTACGTAAAGCCAAGGGTGTTAGGACACAGATGTTTTGATTGATTATTTAATTGCCTTGTTTTGATCCTTGTGTCTTGTTTTGTTGTCTTGTTTTCTGTTCTGTTTCGTCTTCAACTGTGCGTGGTTTAGGCCCAGCCGCTCTCAAGTTTTCGAATAGAGCTCCCTTGCATTTCTGTGTCTTAGTGCGCCTTCGCACAAGACTGGTTTTTAAAACCGCAAAGCCAAAAGAAAATCTTTGCCCTTGGTAAAGCTTTAAAGCTTTAGAAAATCTTTGCCGTGTCCTAACACCCTTGGTAAAGCTTTAATTTTTTCATTACTTAATTCAAAGTAGGCTGGAAAAGACTTCAAACTATATAAAGTTAATAGATCACTGTGTTAGATTTCACATTTCGTTCAGGTAAACTATCCTTTCATGTTGAAGTATCATGTTTTCCTCATATTTCATAGCTGCAAAAATGAGAGCATTCATAGTAATAATTTTGGCTGGCATTGTGCAAAGCATCATAGCTTCTTCCTACGATTCAACGGCTGCCCAAAACAACGAATTGAAGAGAACGCCGATGACCATGCGTGAGCGATTTGTGAAGATGTGTAAGAGTTACGGCAGCGAAAAAGGTGGACAGTATGCAGTTGCTTGGATAGGCGACGATGATTTCTCAAAGCCAAAAGTCTCTCTCGAAGCAGGGGCTGTAGATGAAGCAACAGATACTGTCCCTGCAGACAAAAATAAGTATTACATAGCTGCGGCTGTTGAAACAACAAAGGAAGGCTTAAAGAAACATACAGAAGAGACAATTTTTGAAAAAATTGATGAACAAGTCAAGAGATACAAAAGAGATAAAGGAAAAGATCCAGCAGAAGTGTATCTCTTCACCAAGCTCATTCCTTGCTGTTTCAGCAATGATAAATACATTGCAGAGGATTGCCCAACCGGATGTTCAACGAGAATTAGAAATTGGGCGTCGAAACCAGGAAACCCAAAGATTACTGTTGCGTGGGATAATGCCTACAAAACGCACACAGGACAAATTTTCTCTATTCATAACATATTGCGGACCCCATCACAGAAAGCAAAGATTTACTGGGACATTGAAAACGATGAAATAACAAAATTCTGCGAAGAAGAAGAAAAAGGAAAAGGAAAGAAAATAGTTAAAGCGGTATGGCTTCAAAAGAAGATGTTCGACTGTATTATAGGCAAAGTAACAATACCAACAAGAATATGCCCAAATGACATATTCAAGAAAGATTTAGCAAAGTTGGTAAATAGAATAACATGGGGGTGTGCTGCTGACATCAAGGTTAAGAAGCAGGCTGCGAAAGCTACTAACGAGGCTCCCGAAAAAACTCCCAAGTATGGAGATAAAGCTATTCTTACTAATGAATGCTGGAAGGATTGGGGTCTAAAGTATCAATACAAGAAAGGAGCTGGCATGCTGAAGGACATCATGAAGGGATGTGAGACAGACACCAGTGAGGAAAATGCTAAAGAAAAATCTGTACTAATTGGGCCTCCGCTTAATCCGGATAATACGGATGGTTACAGCGACAAAGTCAGTGATATCAAAGAAGAATCAACCAACTTCTGTTTCACTGTTTAACTAAATATCATGGGCATCAATTGTTAAATCATATTATGATTCAAATCAGAAAGGTTTTGTTTCATGTCGTGTCGTATACGATCTAGCATTCATGAATTCATGATATCATCAGAGTCAGGTTACATTTCATTCTTTTTCATTCATTTTCAAAGTAGTTATACAGATGTAAGTTTCATATTGTAAATATGTTTTGCAAACTGACCTGATAACCATTACACGTATTTTGTCGAAAACTGTTTATAAGAAACTCGATTCTCAGATCACCAAAAAGTTACGCAAGAAACTCCAGTACTGAGAAAATATAGCTTAAAATGGGAGTCGCAGGACACGACGGTTTATTGCAGTCTCTAGCTTTTTTACAACGGTTTTACGGTTTTTGACCGTAAAACTGATGGATTTACGGTTCCTCTCTTTCTTAGCGGATTGCTGATTTCTTCACCAATTTGATGCGAGAAACAAAATTATTATGAAATTGAAGATAAAGCTATAAACAGTTGTGCAATGCGATACAATTTCGCGGAAATTTCAACCAATTTTCACTTTACTAGTAGATTCGAGGCACTAGATCAGTTTTCGGTTTTTGGGTGGCAAAAACGACAACGAGGCCGCCCTCTGCGACATAGAACCGGAGTGAGATATGCAGATCATACACAGATGCTAGACTTCTACATAGTCGTAGTTTTGCTATTTACCGGAACTGATCTACCGCTAATGCTAATGCTACTGATGCTATCACACACCACGGCCTTAACTGAATTTTAGAGTTGGTTTTACGTTGTCTGAAATATTTCGGCAGTTTTACGGTTTGTGGTACCCCCTTCAACCCTTCCGTGAGCGTGTGGCCGAGTGGTTAAGGCGTCTGACTCGTAAGCCAAAGGTCAGAACGGCCGTAGGTTCAAATCCCACGCTGGACAGTTTGGTCGCTGTCCGTAACACTAGCCCGGGTCGACCAGAGCCATGTGAGGGAAATCTGGTAGCCGTGACTGGTAGCTGCGGCGGACTGATGGTAAAACATCCGTGGCCCCTGCTGGAAATAAGTCGCTCAGACTTTCGCGGGCTAGCCTCGTTAAATATAAATACCTACCTACCTACCTTCCATTAGGAAATTATTTATTTTGACAAGGAAATCCTTCACATATTTTACACCATTTTCGCTCTTTTCCTGCATCATATCACAATTATTATTATTATTTTTATTATTATCATTTTGTTTAATGTTGGCAACTTACATAGCAAAATTTAAAAATGCTTACTCGTAAGGTACCTCAGTAATGTTTTAACATTGGAAGGGCTTAAAATAATTGTTTTGAAATGTTCAGGAGGGATCAGGCAGTGAACATGAAGACTGAACAAGTAGTGAACTTCGAGTACTCAAAATCGGCTGATTTTAAGAAATTTCTAGTACTGGCCCCAGTTCTTAGTTTCTTATGAAGAATACATATACCCATGTCTTTTTTGCTGCATTCTGTCTGCTATAAACACTCATATACTTGACAGTTAGATGAACGCGGATGGGTTGTAATCCAGCATTGGTTGTTGGCATCGGTAAAGTATGCGCATTTTATTTGTATATAGAAGAGTGTTTTTAGACGTTAATTAGACATATGCCTTTTCATTCCTTATTTCCCTACGTTCTTTGATTTGCTGATATCACTTGGTCAAAAGGGACTTGAAATATTACGATTGAATGTTGGCCCACTTTCGACTTGCGTAGAGTGATTCCGTATTCACCAATCAAATTGCTAGAATTTAGCTTTCCACCAATCAGGGGACACTATTCAGCCTGTTGTTGTTGTTGTTGCATACAATCAGCCCTTGTTGAAGCCTGGAGTTCTTGCAGTTTTGATGAATCTATTTTGCTACCACAGAGGAAGATTACTGCCTGAAAGGTATGCGTTTTGCCATTTGTAGGTGAATACAACATCATTATTTGTACTGCAAGTTTCTTTTCTATTATTTAGGCTCTTTAGACCAGATTTTGAAGCGATATTTTTTAACTTGGGCGCATTCTTTAAGCGTAATATTATAAGAACGCAGGGAAACAAGGGACGAAAGGCATAAGTCTAGTAATTGTCTTGCTTTGAATTGCACGGGAAAATTTGAAAACGGTATTAGCTGAATTTTGAGGCGGTTTTACGGTTTTTCTGAAATATTTTGGCGGTTTTACGGTTTTTGTTGACCCCCTACGACCCCCACCTCAAATGTTCGCATCTGTAAATGTTGTCTATCAATGGCAGTAACAAAAGATGCAAGGGGGCTCAGGGGCTAGCCCCAGGAAATTTTCTTAAATCACACTCTCCAGATCGTCGGAGAATGGCCATCGTAAGGAATGATTAAAACTTGAAGGGACTGTAAAAGCCCGCCAAGGAGAGGCAAGTAACATTGGAAAGGCTGCTCATGCACACACTTGTATAAAAAACTGTGCTCTGAACCAACTTTATAACAGTTGGGCTAAAAAAGAGAAGCAATGTCCATTGAAAGGCCACTGTTTCCTGAATAACAGGAGCTAGAAGAAGACATTATTGGCACAAAGTTTTTTTGATGCTAGACATGTTCATATCCTTTAAGGATTTACCTGCTTGCAGTCGGCCATTCCATTCTGAAATCGTGAGGGACTTCTAAAGAAACTCCTTAAAAAGGTTCAAGAAACCTTAAAAATTGGCCTAAGATGACGACCAAATTTTCCTATAATTTCAGTTTCTTAGCGATGACTGCAATAAGCCAATAAGTATTTGCCAATGTTTATGCTGTTATGGTTTAAAACTGCCAAAGGGATAACACGTGCTAAAGCATCTTTTCTGGCAATTTTCTCCAGCCTGTTTTGAAAGTCTCTCGAAGGGGTTTTTCTGTTTCAGTCAAGTTAAATGTCAACTATTAAATGAAATATCTGGCAATATCATTGCGTTGATATCCAGAGAGCAGTGGTCTTTCAAACGGAAATTGTTTTAAACTCAACCATTTATATCAGTTTCTTGTAGCGGCTTCTCTTAAAAATGAGTCGTGTCTTTTAGCATGTGATTTGAAAGTAGAAATGTTCAGCCCGTAATTAAATGTCTTGCCTCCAATTCCAAATCTGTGCAATTTTTTCAGCATAATGTTACGATACGAGATACCTTATCATAAGCCACAGAAAACAGTTCAATGAAACGAGAAACAAATTATCACCTTTGTCCTGCAAGTTAGTTTTAATTGGTTGTTTAATGATCACGTGATTGTTTTGTGGCTCGCCCTCTGAAGTCTGGAGATCAAGTTCTTCATCTCATGGCTGGCGTCAAGGCCTAAGATCTTCTCGCTGTTATTTGGCTGAATTAACACATCCTGACATCTGTCTTGTGGCTTGTCAGTTTGCAAATTTGCAACAGAAGTAATGGCGCCCGTCCAGAAACAAGGTATGCTCGCTTGCTATACATTGCGTTTGCTTTCGGAACTGGGGAAGGAAGCATTAAGCGTGCTGCTGCACAAGAACTTAGGCCAACTTTTGTTTGGATGCGGTTGAGGTTTGGTTTGTGTTAGAACGTTCAGATTTTGTTTCAGACGCTAATAAACTGATAAGAAACTTATGGATAAGATTTCAGGCCATGAAAATAGGAGAAACTTGAAATTTAAGAGGAGATTTTAGTGCAGTGCTTGAGTTGGGTTTACCTGCAAAGGTACTACTGTAAGTCAAAGTGCACTGTCGGCAGACTGTTTCAGGCGCCCTTATAATTGAGCAGTAATGTTGAACTATCTCTTGATTTTAAAAGAACGGATTTACAAAGCCCTTATAAACAGAACTGAAAAATAAGGTTGTCGATGCTTAGGTGAAATGAACGTCAAAAGAAAAACAAATGTAAAACTATAAGATTGTCCAGCCAGGTCAGGCCAACAAAATCTATCCAAAATCCAGTTTGTCAAAGATACTAACTACTGATACGATTCCCTGGGGGTGCTCCCAAATTTTTAATAAGGGTGTCTGTGCCACCATTTCTTGGCCTGCTGTGTACATACCTTCCAAAGAAGAAAGCATTAATTTTACACAAACCATGAATGAATTATAGCATAGTTTAGTCCTGAAAACGTAAGTTTTCTCTTTTGACAGGATTATAGTCAATTACACAATAAAACAACAGATCATTAAATATCAGACCTTGTCAGGAATAAACAATGAAACATTCAAAACAAAAAGCACAATACAATCCAAAATGTACCAGTGACAAATAACACAATGCATGACTGAACACAAATGCCTGACAGCATGTTATTGTGACAGCAACAAAACGATACTCGTATTAGAAATTTTTAAGACTTTGAAGAATTTAAACCCCTCCTTCATGCATGAAATTTTCAAAATAAAACCTTCTCATTACCCATTACGAAACTCCAATGGCTTACAGCATTATAGACCAAATCAAGTCACGTTTGGTTCCAATAGCCTTCGATCATTGGGACCTCAAATCTGGAATGGGTTGTCAAATGAAATAAAATCTGCAGAAAATCTAAATAGCTTTAAAACTATGATTAAAAAGTGGAATGGCCCAAATTGTAAATGTAGCGCTTGTCAATATGTGTCTGGAGATTAGTCTTTTTTATTTAGTTTAATAAAATACTGTAAAAATATTTTTTTATGTATTATATATTCATCGATTTAGATTAGTTTACTTTGCATATTTGTACATAGTAAGCTAGATGTATATATTCGATGTAAAATAAGTTGACAAACAAAAAATTAATTACATACCCATGATCATGTAAATTATTTTCCTTGAAACTCAGAATTGTGCAGTAGCAAGCTTGTGATCATTGTTGCAAGGACCCTTTCTTCTGTGGAATACTGTGTCTGTGTGCAGGCTTCTAGTTCTTTAAAGCTGCTCTTACATGGTCAGATTTGTCGAATTCGATAAATCGAATTCGATAAAATCTGACCGTGTAAAGGCAAAAATCAGATGGCTGATGCCATGGCCAGACTGTCGAATTCGAATTTTTAGGAATTGGACGTGTTCTATCCCTTTCGATACATCGAACGACAAATGAATGAAAATTTTTTCCTCACCCATGCTGAAGGTCATGGTTCCGCACTGCAATGCTTTGGAGATCACGAATTCTTTGCGATTTCGTCAAAATCTTCGCCAGTCATCCTCAAGTAATTATTATGGTCCTTTTCCTCCATGAAATGTAAGACTTTTAACAGAGCGTCATAAGTCCCATGGACTGCGTGTTGTAACAGTCATGCCTTTGTCCATTCTTTCAATTTTTTCTTCTATTTTTACGTTTTCTAAGCATTAAACTGATTATTATTGCTACTGAAACAACTTCTTCGTCCATTTCTCACTAAATTTACAAGGAATCCATGTCGATTAAATCTGACCATGTAAAAGGTCACATTCGAGTCGACAAATCTGAAGCAAAAACAGATTCGACAAGTCGAATTTGACAAAATCTGACCATGTAAGAGCGGCTTAATGTTTTGGAAACCCCAAATATTGTTGTTAAGTTCTGGGGCCCTATGTAGAATGATATTTATTAAATGGGCCACCATAAATGAATCACACTAAACTGCATGTTTTTTCCTTTCTTCAGATTTGTTGACCCCAATGTTAAATGTTTGTCTCTGTTGCTATTCACAGATCCCAAATATTGATTTAAGGTAGGATCCCAGACCCAAATATTGGCACAGACTCCCTCCCTTTGAATTTTAATTTGAAAAGAAATTTCAATATGCTTTGGGAAACTGTGGGGTCATCAACTTTAGATTTATGTGTATTCTTTAATGGCCGTTATGTTGGGAAGGTTCTTACCCTTAAGCTATTAAGAAAATGGAAAATCATATGCAAACCCCTGTGTAAAGGATTTTTTTGAAAAATGTAGATAAAAAACTTCACAAATAATGCATAGAATGTAGAGAGAGAGAAACAGTTTTACCATATACCTCCCGATATTGTGTATTGTCAGTTGGGTGACTTCCCCACCCAAGACATCCATTTGTTGCTCCCAGAGTCTTACTCAGGCCCAAAATCTCAGGTTGATCAGAGAGACTATTGGCAGAAGGGTGTTAACGGGGAAGAGGTGTGGGGGACCTAACCTCAGTGGCCAACTGCCATTAAAAAGTTGAAAGTTGATAGTCCCCTTGCCAGATGATGTTTAAAAACCAGTGTAACCATGGACAGTTTCATTACAATCCTCTTTAGGATGACATGATCAAAAAAGCTGTATTTGTAAGGTCTTTGGAGATTTAATGGGTAGGCAGGGTAGTGGTAATTGCTAGAAAACAGTAGACCCACTAGCAATCGCTTGTTATCTATAGTCAAAGTAGATCAGACAAGTAGCTGCAGAATCTCCGTGTAAGCACCACTCAAATGAGCAAACTTCGCAGGAAATGATAAATGATCCACAGATAAATAAACATTCACTCTGTTAAGGAGAGCAGTTTGACTGGTTTGAGCTAGATGAAAACCCTGAAAAAATATCTTGGCAAGTTTTTTATCTATATCCAGATTTTTCACTCATTTTATCCCAAAGTCACTTATTTTCCCCCAGTATACCCGAGCAAGTATCCATGTGCAAGTTGATGAATCCATGTAGTAATTGCTGCGAAGCAGCCATCTATTCCTGCGCAGAGGCTTCACTTAGCGTGATTGATTCTCAACCTAGTATGTCTGTTTTCAATAATTTTGCAGAGTGTCTTTAGTCAGCTGCTTTTGAAATGACATCGGAATGGTTGGAATTCACCTTTATTGGCAACAAAAGAACATTTATGTCACATCTGGGTTCTCCTGTTGTTAATTGACTCAAAGCCAATATACCGATTTGTCATGCGTCACAATTCAATGAGTGTAAACTGCGGAACTAGGGAAAGGACCTGTGCAACCAATACAATGCGCAGCACTCACTAGCAATCATTATTTCTAGTATGGCAGTCCATAGTTGATTTTTGGCTACATGTTATAAGTACATGTTATAAGAAATATTACCTGATCTCCAAAGAATTTTAAAGAACTTTTGGCACTAAATTTGTGGCACCCTCAGCTAAGAATACAAAAGTATATGGTTTAATGGCACTGATTATGAAAACCAGTTAGAGTATTCAAACAAGATACAATTGAATAAGAAGAGGATTGAAAAATTTTTTTTTTCTATTCTCATGATTAACAGACCATTAATCAATCCCCTCCTTTGATAATGCCCAAAGTCAACTATCGGTGACAATTGTCCTTTACAGTATGCTTTACAGTATGCATTGCTGCCCAGACTAGAGAGATTTGTCAATCTGAGCTGTTTATCTTGTTAATAAACAGAAGTACTATTTATTTAATCTTCAACTGCTGAAAATGTTAAATTTCGGCAAAAAACTTGATTGGGCCATCTCAACTTTCTCAGGCAAATATTAACTTCTGGGATACTGCTCTTTGTATGATATATATTAATCTTGGCATATTTTGCCCCAGTCTTTGTATCAAACCCGCTAGATGTTTGTGAAATATGGATCATTCTTATCCACTTCCCTGCACCAAAGAAAACAAGCAGGATGAAAAGTACCATCCTCAACATTTACAATCCTTTGGTTGTTCATCACTCTTTTCATTTTCAATCAGACCTCTTTATGATGTTGCAGTGTTGGATCAAACTATGCAGATTTGCCACTCAAAATGCATCTGCTGCTGTATGTCTTTTTCTCTACGGTTCAGGTAAAATTTAGATCAAGTTAAGATCAAGTTAGGCATCCCTTTTCAAGAAACTGATCCATTATCAGTCATAGAGCAGCCACTGACAATGCTTTATTGAAAACGTTATGCAATTTGGTCTGTATTTGAAGACAACTTCATCAGAGAAAAGACAAATATTGGAACATGCTTCAGTCAAGATAGGAATCAAATGTTGTTTCACAATTTCGCCCTTGGCTAAGCCACAGAATAATCACAAAAGCTTTATCACTATGGACTGTCATACAGTGAATAGCAAAGAAGCTATAGGCTTTTGCCAATTTTACTTACCTTTGTAAAACAGAAGGTAGACAGTGACTGCATGAAATTTTCCTAATTTTTGGAAGGAATGTGCTCTCCAAATGTTGGGGTATGCCTGTTTAGATATCACATGTTTTCTAGGAATTGTGATGTGAGTGTACTATTTGTCCTAATCATAATGGATTTGTTTCTTTTGACAGATGCTGAAAGAGCATTGCGTTTGCTAGGAGCTTATCAAAGTAAACTTGGGTCTCCAGAAGATGCAGCCTTACGTAATGCTGTTGACAGAGTTGTAAAACTTTTCAGGAGTAAACTGTTCTATGCCTTAATTGGTAAGTAAATTCATTTTTCAAATACATACACCTTTTCAACTAACAGCCTCGTTTTGGAAATTTTTGAAAATTCCTCGATGCTAAATTGTTGGCCATGGATTTTGATTCAGCACTCCAAGTTTAGTTTAATTCCAAATTTTCATATTCCTAGAGTATGTGATTTCGATTTTATGGCGATAATAACTTTGAGAATTTATAAAGGATTTGACTGTCAAAACTGTTCGGGGTGAAAGTCATTATTCATGGTCAAATCCCTTATAAATTTTCAAATTTGTTATCCTCATAAAATTAAATTCGTTAGCACTAAGGTCATGAAAATTTGTAATTAGTCTAAAGTTAGGGTGCTGAATGTGAATATGGGTCTGAAATTTCATATGATGCAAGCTAAGGAAATTTCAAAAATTTAAAACAGAGGTCGCTTAGTTGAAAAGGTGTATTGTGATATGAATTGTTGAGAGGCATAAAAGACTGTTTGAAGTTTTGAATAACATAACGTTTTGAAAAAATGGTGAAGATCGCTTTTTACAACTTATGCAGTATATAAAAGTTATGAGCGAGTCAGAAAAATGCAATTTTCATGAGAAAAATGAAATGTGTGCAGCATCTTGCACCTGTTAATTATTTTGCGTTTGTGATCGTCCTTGCTGGAAAAGTGTGAAAAGTGTCATCAATGTCTCATATGTTTTGCGACATAAACAGAGACATGATGTAAGCATATTTAGCAGATCTGTGTGCAGAGTTTTACATTTGTGTCAAAGAATCAGCTTCTTTGAAACTTGAAGAAGCTAGCGTACGCACTTGATGATGGTATATTATTGTGTGCGCGTGCGACAAAATGCATACATAGTACCTCAATATACATGTGTGCCTGTGTGCGTGAGTGTGATGGCACACTTCAAATGAAAAGGCCTGAAAATGTATGGACTCCTCGAAAATTTTACAGGATTAACTATGTAACTAATTTGTAAATTGTTTATTCCTTCTTCTCACTGAAACTTCAACTTAGTTGGCAGTATCTTTTCCTTCTGGCATCAGAATTTAGCTTAAGTCCTATGTAGTTCTTGTTAAAAGTGCACTAAAAGTAAAGTTATGTGCTTTTATATACTGTAGCGCCCCTTGTTAGTACATATATTCAGTATTACTTTCCAATAATTCCATTACCCCTTAGCTCAGACTTTTTTCTGTTTCTTTCTATGCTCACTGAGGAGTACTGTATATTGTATTAATGACTCATGCAGCCACAAGATGGTGCTTGAGAATTTTTGGTGCCTTCATCACTAAGGTACCAATTTACACTGTGAGTTGTTCTCAAAACATGAAAAGACAAAGGTTGCATTTAGAGCTTTTTATCTGAAAGAAAAGAATATTTTTTACTTGTGTGGTTTGATAATGAGAATATTTATTTCAGATATTCAAGAATACTATGAAGAGATTTTGCGTGATGTTTCAAGGTCCCCGGAACAAGTTGCACAAGAAGCCATTATTATTGCAAAGAAATGGGAGAGACACCCAAGGCACTCATCAGGAGAGGATGAGCCTCACTTGCCAGTAAGCAAACATCATTAAATATTTACACCTTTTTCTCATCATTCAGCCAATAGCTTCAAGCCTATTGCCAACAAAATGCCTGCCTAGTTTTTGCAACACTAAATGGTATTTTTGGGGTGTATGGATCAGAAATTGTTTTGCATTGGTATGTGCATTTATTTTCCTAAAAATGTAATGCAAATAGATTGTTTGAGTTTGTAGACATTGTTAGTCCCATCAATAATAATTAGTGTAAAATGGTTTATTGGACATGAAATTATGTCATTACATTGGGAATACTTTGGCTCAGAATTTTGAGGAAAAAATGTCCATTAATTTGGTAGAATTTTTTGAGAAAGTTGTTTCATTCTGTTGAGACCCATTTGAATCAGGAATTTGGCTCAACATTTGCAACAAATTGAAGTGTTATAAGCTTGTCACCCACTCACTGCACTAATATTGACAAAGCAAGGAAATTCTGTTCGAGTTATAGAGTTACAGGAAATGCTAATTTAGACTAATAGACCTTTTAGGTATTCCGCAAAAGAGCCTGGATCGAGGGTTATTTTTATACAAAATTTTATACATGAGGTTTGATAGAGTGGCATTAGAGCTTCGATCGCAATTGTGCACATTCAAACATTGTATGAATTGTAATGAAATATCGCTCCATCCATATTCGTTTTGAGAATAGCTAAAAGGTCTATTGTGCATTCAAGCTGAATTCAAAACACCAACCGTGATAAAATCTGTAACCTTTTTGGGACACATGAAAATTAGTCTTTTGATATTTGAACTCAGTCTTATTGCATTCAAGATGTGATTTTTCTGTCTGAGATAAAAAATCATCTCATCATAATTTGATACATTAAAAGGTTCAGCAAGAATATTCCTGTCACTCTATTTAACATGAAAATATTTTACAGACCAACAACTTCATGCTCTTAAAACCATAATGTTTTTGGTAAATAAGGCAATTCAAAAACAGTACAATTTGAATTTGAATTTGAAAATTCCCGGAGGTGGTTATGATCTGATTCTGTTTTATAACCAAAAGAAAGTATGTTTAAAGACATAAAAAGGCTTACCAATTACTCAAGGTTTGTATATCTTTGCAAGTAATTTATCAGGGCTCAAAGCAAGTTTGTCCTTCCTGGTAGCAAGCCAAGCTTTTTTACTTCTTCTTATACACTTTTTTCTTTTCCTGTACATACTGCCCCATTCTATACCTTTTCCTTCCCTTTTTTCATTTCTTTCCCTTCTTTTTCCTTTCCTTCTGTTTTTCCTTTCTTCCTTCCATGGAAATTTGAGCATTTCAGCTGCCTTCCTGGTAGTCCCACTACCATGCAACATCATTTCTTTGAGCCCTGGATTTCATGTTTCCTAACATCCATGATAGTGTGCTCTAGTAAGCCACAGAAATTAACACTATCCTCCGGTTCCCAATAATAAATTTATTCACCTTTCCAAATTTAGTTTCTGAGAAAATGAAAGTTTGTGGAAATCTATTGATTGGGAAATTTATTTAATGGTAAAAGTGATAAATAATGACAGTTATAAGCTTTTTTCAAAAATGATTCCAGAATTTCTGCTAGCGTGGTAAATTTTTTTACAAAGTAAGATTACTAAGTTGTAGTTTGAAATGAAATATTAGATATGATTTTTATTTGAAACATCATTTGCTCAAAGCAACTGAATTTCAGATGTTTGAGATCTTATTTTTTGTTATTTCAATTTGTATCTAGCCATAAAGTTTTTTCCAATCATTTTTTTGCCATTTTTTTATGAAAGTCGTTCAAGCTGCTTTTTATTGTTAAGCTTTAGAACGACCAATTTATTTTGTTGAGCAAACACGTACCACTATGACTACCAGATGCATCAAAAAAGAGTTTAGGCGTTTGAAAAATCGTGGTACCTGGAGTATTAGGTAGAATTGAATGAATCAAAGTTTACTTGATAGCAGAAAGACAAGGCTAAAGTACTTTTGTGATTTCTCTTTTGTCTTTTGAGCTCTGACAATATACCATAAAAGCTCTGTTAAGGCCCCCTCTCTAGTAGGCTCCCTCGCTAATAAGCGCCTCCACTTTGAGTCGAAATTTCAAAACAAGCCCCCCCCCTTATACAAAATTCTAGAATTTACCAAATATTTTCCACTTATTTAGCTACACAACCTTGCATGTTAATTCTGGTATGGTTTGGGATTAAACCTATATCGAATTTATGTACTTGAGTCGTAAAATTATATGTTGATTCCACAAAACATGGGATAAAAGAACTGAAAAGCTACCAAATGTATCCTTGTCATATGATTTTATGATTAAGCCCCCCCCCGCTCTAATAAGCTTCCTCTGTATTAAGCCCCGTCTCTATTAGGCCCCCTGTGGAAGGTCCGAAATTAGATAAGCCCCCCTTCCCGGGGCTTAATATAGCTTTTACGGTACATACAGTTAAACCTCCATATAACGGGCACCTTTGAGTCAATGTTACTGTTTGTTATAGAGAGTTGTCCGCTGTGTAGAGGTGCCATCTTTTGTCATATTGTATTTTGGAACGAAAATATTTGTCCCTTGCTTGGAGGTGTCCGTTGTATAGAGGTGTCCGTTAATTGAGGTTCCACTGTAGGTAGATTCGACTTTTCTTTAGTAAGTCACACTCTTAACTATCATGAACACAGATAAAGAAAGGCCTCATTGTGCTAAGTATCTTGTTGATTTTGCGTCTGAATTTCTGTTACACGCTTTAACACAGTTTTTATGACTTTACTAAATTTCGTGGTTGCGAAGTACCTGAAAAAAGGGCAAGAAACACTTGATCATATCGTTGGCAATCTCTTCATCCAGGATAAGATCCAAGGGTGTGCCTCCTCCCTTGGGAGTTTGGGAAATAGATTTTCAAGCAATTACTGAAGATTTTTGAATCCCATGACAATAGATGTGCTGATGATATCTCTCACCCGTGAAGAATTGTACTTTCTTTATTGTTCTGTGCGAGACTTTCCTTTATGATTTGATCAACTTTTTGGGCCTCTTTCAGGTATTTATATTTCCAGTGCCGATAAATCGTGAGACAAGTCATAAAAATTCTTCAGTCTCATTGCTATCAAGAAACAGTTGCTTCATTCCAATTCATCTCTTGGTGCCGTGAATTTTCAAAAGTGGGAATTATTTTGGCTCACCTGGTTT
Organism: Aurelia sp. 4 Dawson et al 2005; assembly: GCA_964019985.1. Classification (NCBI taxonomy): domain Eukaryota; kingdom Metazoa; phylum Cnidaria; class Scyphozoa; order Semaeostomeae; family Ulmaridae; genus Aurelia; species Aurelia sp. 4 Dawson et al 2005. The sequence continues at coordinate 25,223,509 of OZ026495.1, read as the reverse complement.
ATCAAATGAAAGCAAACGAATTTGCCTTTCGGAAGATCACTATCGCATTTTTAGTTTGACCAGCTTATGTTCCAAGATATGAGTGGCAAATTCTAGGACCTATCTCTTTGAGCCGAATAGCTTGAAAGAATATCTGTTGGTTCGATTTTACTGTTGGACTTTTCGCAAATCTTCGATATTTCCCGAATATACAGCATATTTCATATATCAGCTCATCTGAGGACATGTCGCCATCAAATTTCTAAGTTGTAAACGATAAGAGTGATAGATTTGTCGTTGATACCATGTTATACCGGGTGAGTCAGAAAAAACGTGGGGCGTTTGACGGACTGTGGCGTCCCATTGAGTCACTCGATTATCGTCAACTAAATTTTTCCGTGCAGCCAAGAGTCTAACTTAGATCATGAACCATTCCCCATCGAAATCGGTCATTTGATGCATTTGTTAAAAAAGATTCTTCGTAAAACTCTGTATGGGAGTCTTGCAGGCTTGTGAAATCTTCGACCAAACCCCTTCAGCCGTTTAGCCTTGCCAGAGGGACACGTTGCATTGTCAGGGGAAGCTGGAAAAGTTGAGCATGGTTCACAATAGGTCGCTTTTAAGTCTCTAAGACCGTGCAGAAAGAACCAAAGACAAGACTCAGAGTTTGGATTCTTTGTCTTTTGGTCTTTTAGCGGGCTTTTAGCGCGAATCTGTGAATCAGGCTTTAGGAAACAGTGTTGTTCGCATGAAGTCCCATTGCGACAGAGCCTTTATCTGCGTGAAAGAAACCTCTTCGCAAGACGAAGCAGTACGCATTATTAATGTCTTTCAAACGTATTCTCCAAGCATGGCAAGTTATGATAAGGCATCCCAAGGGAGAAAATACTACCTCCTTATTATTTCATTCTCCCCTGATAATACCATGTGTACCTGTAACTCTTGCCAAGATAAAATGCGGAAGGGGCTCAGCGAAAGCTTTCATCGGTTTGCAAGATTCCCGTACGAGGTCTTACGAAGAAAAATTGTGCATTAAATGACTGATTTTGGTGGAGAAAAGTTTATGATCTAAGTTAGACTCTTGGCTGCACGGAAAATCTTAGTTCATGACAATTGGTTGGCTAAATGCCATGTCACGGTCCGCCAAACGCCCCATGTTTTTTCAGACTCACCCGGTATACATTCGTAAACTATGATTTTCTTGGAAACCATTGCATGTATTCTCAAAAAGTTTAGAAATTAAGATGGTTTTATTTTTTTGTCAAAAGTTTTCTAAATTCGTAAAAGAGAAGAAAAAGCCTCTAATTCTGAAAATATTGAAGATTTCAAGGAAGGTCAATGGTATAATTTTAGCAAACAAGCTCAAGTTTATTTCAAGTCATCAAATTCAAAGAAACAGCTTATTGAATTGTACAGAGACATTTTTTAAAGGTTTGGAACCTAAGCTGCTTGCACCTTTTCTTCCAAGGAAAGTCAATTTTTTCGACTGGTAGCCTTTATTTTGATCCGCCCGGTCACAGAATTTTACTTTTCAAATTGAAAGCATTATCTTGAAGATGAATTCTTAAAGCTAATGGTGCACCAAACAAAATAAACCAAAACAAAATGAAATCAAACTTTTATGACTTTTAAAGTAGCATTACTTTTCTTTGTTTGCCCGATGTGTTTTAAAGACACGATACCTCAATCTGAGACAATTAATGACATGTCACTATCACTCAATGGTACTGGCATGGCGACTTGCTTGCTCAACTTTTATCAAATATTGCAAAATTATAAATAATTAAAAGTAATATGAAATGTTGTTGAACTGTTACCCTTGAATGATTCGTTAGATTGAAGAAATTTATTTGCAATGAGATTTAGAAACTAGCAAATTACGTTTGATTAGATTTTTCCTCAGAGATTTATTTGCAATGAGATGAAAAAATAAATGCATTTTGTTTGATTTGAGTTTGTTCTTCAGACGAGATAGTTAAAGTGATCTTTGCTTTCTGCTCGTCAAATCCTTTCGGATTTTTGCTTGAATTTCCTTGCATGCAACGACGAATGATTGGTTCTCATAACAATTTTAATGTTTGAGACAAAATCAAGGGCAACAGTTCACAGCGTAATAAACAAATAGTAATTTAATATTCCAATTCATATTCTTTGTTTTCGTCGATCATTTAGAAGCAAAATTATGCACATTTTCATAGGATTAGTCCCATGATTTTGTCTCAAACGCATATTAGATGTTCAAAGGTGGAAAGTTATTAACGATTCTGTAAAGCACCACTTAGGAGAACCAGTGAACATTGGCACAACCAGCATCTGCTCCAACGTATCTGTTAAAGAGCTATTTGTCACCCAGGGTCCTTTGCAGGTGCGCTACATTTTCCAGCTGTCGGAAAATAAAACCATGGATCCATGCTGCAGTATTAAGACAATCTCCTTCGCAGAGGCATTTTTAGAACCGGAGGCGATTTGGCCCTGCGAAACACACAACGAGCGTGCAGCGCGAGGAGGGAGGGGAAGGACAATACCGTCTTCTCTGCGACCGTCAAGGACCAAGTCGGTGTCCCATCGTAATGATGCCTCTGCGAAGGAGAGTAGTCGTTAAACGAACTGACAAGTCAACTTTTCAGTCAGTTTATAATTACTGCAGTGTTGATCGATATTTTCTGCTTACTCAGGCAAAGTTTAATGTCTCAGGCAGTCTAATTGCTTTGTAGCTGCCTACAGTCTGCACAACGCCACTCAGTGTGTCGTGTATTGTATGTGTCAGCATTTCATTTCAATAGCAGTTTGAATGGTCATTTGTCCCAAGCATCTGTGTTTTGTCTGTTGTAGGATACTTCAAATTCCAGAGTAATGTGGCGTTAATGAAATTTGCTAAGAGAACAAAGCAAAACCTGAGATTCAATCACATGATAGCCGTTCTCAAATTTGATTGCTTCCTCATTTGACGAGAAAGCGATGTTATTGGCTGTCACAACAATACAATTTTTTATTGTCAAATAAATGCTGAACCACACATGACACAAAAGCAGGCGGCGTCGCGCAGACTTTACCTTTTTCTTGGGTATAGTCTGCACACAGGCTAGCCTTCATCGTTCTTCACATGAAATGAAGCGTTCTTAATAAAGGCAGCAAATAATCATCAAACAACCTTGAGCACAAATATTTCTCCCTGATTTGCTTCATTGCTGGTGCAATAATATCTTGTTTTGAGGTTATGTAGATATGATGATAACAAAATGCTTCCTTTGCACTGAAAAGAAAATTTCTTAAAGAGGCAGCAAAATGATTCAGACAACTTTGAACAAAAATATTTCTTTCTAATTTGCTTCACTCCTGATATAATCATATGAGGTTTTGAGGTTGTCTGTGCTTTTCATTCAAGGCTTACTAGAAATCTAGTTGTGAAGATATCATAAGAACGAATTGCTTCAGTAATTTTTTAATTAATATTTTATTGATTCTATAAGTTATGATGATTTGCATAACTTTTTTTTGCAATATCTTTCAACGCATTCTAACCGCACTAGTTTGATAAGAATCCTCTATTTTAGTCTGAAAATACCTTCATTTGCTCAAGAACTGGATTGGCTTGGATAGCATTTTCGATGATGCTCCAGAAAATATTTCTGCCTGAACGTTGCACTTTGTCCAAGACATTCCAGTCCCTTCTCTTCACTAATCATGCTTCTCGTCAGTTTTACAACACACGTGCTGATAATTTCCAAAAGATTGTATCCCTGCTGGAACAGTTCCAGAACGACAACCTCCACAAAATATGAATTTTTTGAAAACCTCTAGCTTGAGAAAGCACTGAAAAGGGTATCAAATAGCGCAGATAGTTTTGAAGGTACAATGAAACAAGTATCTATGCTTGGTACATTTCTCTTTAATGTGTCAAAATCCAAAATTATAATGATATCAGTTGTTGTTCTGTGGATAGAATTTAGAATGTGTTATTCACCAGAATCTGTCGTCCCGCACAATTGCGGATTGTTTTGAGGTAAAGTGAAACAAGTATCCCTTCTGGGTACACTTCTTTTGCAACCTAAGAATTCAAAAGTGAGGTTATCTGTTATCCTGTTGAGGAGATGAGTTGCTGGCCTCCTGTTTTCCCACACATTCGTCAGAGAAATGGGATAGGTGCACTCTGCAGTGGGTTGTTAAGCATGATCTGTTAGCACTTCAAGCTGCTAATCCATAAGTTGTTGTGAATGGTCACCGCATAACGGCCTATTTGATCTGTTTTGTTGTTTCTGTGGCCACGTGTGCGGCGTACAAAGCTAGGGTATTTGATCCTTGCACGATTGATGATGATATGTTTTCATGTTACAATAACAAGTAAAAACAACAACAGATTAGTGAGAATTTAACAGAACTTGTAGAAGAATATTTTAATTGTTGTTTTAATGAGCCCCTGTTCCCCAGGGTCCTTTGCGGGCACGCTGCCATGTGGGACAACAGTGTGGAAATCAAACTTAGCCTTAGCCGAAAACGTCCAGTGACACTGCCATCGTTACACAAACTGACAACTCCTCTGCAATCAAACGTTTATGTGCTGTTATGTTGATCTATCTTTCCACTTGTCTCAATTTTGATTTGAAAATGTACACTCGCAAAGAGCTTTGGGCAGCAATGGAGCTCTCCACGTTGCAGTTTGTTGCTACCCTGGGTAGCAGACTAAACAATCTTATTGTAAGCGTGTTGCACGATATAGATTTAAATATTAACATTCAAGAATAAAATAAATCGTACCTTGAGCAGAGTTGGAATTACGACGTTTCGAGCTGAGCCCGTTATCAAGTCAAGTTATCAAGTCAAGTCAAGAGCCCGTTATCAAGTTATTCGCTATCGTTTTGGGTAGCAGACTGTCTTTAAAAGAAAAATTACTTTTGGAGAGAGTCTGGTACTCGGGGTATATATTTCCTACTGGCGTTGCCAATATAGTTTGGTCATCAAGTTACAGCCTGCACATAATCCCTTTGACTTTGCGTCGATGCCATTCCATAATTGACCCCTCTGGGAGAAAAGTATTTTCAGGTAGAAATGTTGAAAGAAATGTGTAAATAGAGGGTTGAAAGAAAAATAGTGAAATGTTTTATGAGGGGACAGGTAGACATGGAAGATTGTTTAAGAACCTTTGATAAGCCCGGAAGAGATTCTGAGTCCTCAAAATCTGATAATTCAAAACACGTTCAGTAATTTTTAAACGTTCTACTTGGTGGCAATTTATTTTATTTTCATTTTAAATCTTCTTTGTTATTATATGCAAATATGTTTTCTGCTGTAAATAGGGTTATAAAATGATCGTTTTTCAAGTAACGTTCATTGTAAGTTATTTTTAAGTCACCTTGTTGAAGAGCAACCGTATAAATGAATCAAAATGAAATGAAATGATGGCTCAAACTCTTTACATGTAAAACGTTGAAAGAAAAGTGCTAAAACTAGCAATAACATTGGTTAGTGAGTGCGGTGTTTTAGTTATTAGAAAGAAGCTGAACGAAAATATTAGTTTATTTCGTCTGTCAAAAGAAAAATTGGGAAAGAGATGAGCGAGAGAAAAGCGATAGCAAAGTGAAATGCTTCGTTTGCAACTTTCAGATAGACAGATGGAGAAATAGACTTGGGGCAAATCTACCAAAATATGGAACAATAGTGGATACCAGGCACTGCTGTTTGTTCTCTTGGCTGTTCAGTACTGATGAAGTGGAGTTTTTGCTTTACTATGACCATTTGGATATAAAAATCTCCAAAATAATGTTGTGATGCAGATTTCATTGTATGGTGATGAAAACTTTCTCTGTGATCTTGATAAAAATGTACTTCAGCTAACTCTACACTTTATCCACAAAAATTGCTCCATATTCTAAGTCATAAAACCATGACTACCATGTTCCATTTAAGTAAACGTGCATTCTTTTCTTTTTTTTATTTGTTCAGGGTATCGTTGCAGTAGTTGTATAGTAATTTTGTGAATTTTGATAGATATATACTAAAAGAGCACATAAATGTGTCACTCAAAGAGCACACATATATGTAAGATCCTGATGTTGTTGGCCTTGCAGCTATCCTAGCAGTCAGTTGTATTGGCTGAAAAGGTCGACCTGTTTCAAAAGTCATTCAGGCGTCGCTGTTTTGAACCAGGAATCATTCCTGCTGAAAAATCTCCATTTCTGGAAACAAGGGAAAAAATATTGAATAGCCGCTGCGAAGGAGAGATGAGTAGCCTAAATGAACCATGCCCAATATCGTAGAAATTGAACTGATCTTCGAAAAGCAACATGGCTTCCAAGGGAGGGAGAAGAACACGTCGACGACAATCTTTAAAACTCTTTTCATGCATTGCACCGTGGCGCAGAAGGAAGAAGGAACGAAAGGTATACATATCAACCACCTTAGCTTCGTTTACGATCCTCCATCAGATTTTTTAGTCACGCGCTTTGGAAAGAGAGACCACAACTCCTCGAGGCGTAGGCCCGCTGATCCAGTTTGGGAAGGTGTGTTTTGATCACAGCAGATGCCTCGTGTGTGGATCTCTGCCGGGCTGATCAGCCTTACACCTGGAACTGTGATTTACATGATTAGATATGGTCTTTATCTCATCTCGCCGGTTTTTATTCGACTGCTCTTTTGCGTCTGAAAAGAAACAGCGACAGCGTATGTCCACGGAAGAGTTAAGCGACTTTTCTTGTTGTGTTGGGAAGGAAGGTGTCACCACTTGAAAATGGTTAATCTGACAGAATTTCGTTAAGGTTTCACTCATCAATCCATCGCTACACAGATAGAAAATTTCGTAATTTTTTCTTGCCAATTAGGACAGCAATGCTAGACCCCTTATTTTGCTCGAAACTTTCTTAACCGGATAAAGGGAGTGTGATTGACTGATTGAGTCGCCAATTTCACAATCACAAAGAGTGGACTTGGAATTTTGTTCTTTGTCATGTCCGGACTCCGGAATTGGTTTGATTGGAAGTTGACATAAATATTCAATGAAGTTCGATAAGTAAATGGTAAATAGTTAAACAAATTTGTGACAGGACGACCTTCGTTTGGCATTCTTCGTGCTTTGTGACTGCGATGCAGAAGTTTCTCTCCAATGCCTACCTGGCGTTATTAAATACTGTATGGCATAGGTTTGATTTGGTAAAAGATTTACTGCTCAGTTAAAAAGGAACAAAATGGGCCTCAACTATTGTCAGATTTAAACAAATTGAGATTCCCTGATGGCTATGAAATTGTATATATGGAACAGCCAAATTCACCACAATAATTCCCAAGAAGCCACAGTTATTTGAAACCAGGAAAATCTTTACATAATAGGTTTGAATGGGGGGTGATGGGAGAAGCCATTTGCTATTTGTATTCATATTCAATATGATCAGTTGTTGGCAAATTTTTCAGATTTTTCAGCCGATTAGATCAAAATATTTGCAATGATGTTAATATTCTACAACACTGTGGAATATTACAGTGACATTATGGTGGATTATTCTGCAACCAAGGGTTCGTTTGTATAGAAAATCAACAAAGTTTGTGAGCAGCATGATGGAGAACTGACAGGACAGTTCTTCCTCATTTTCTGTGATTATACTTTTTGAGACACAGTTTTCTTGCCACCAATATTATTTTCACAAAAGCCCTTGTCAAGGTAAAAGTAGCAGACAGTTATGCTAAGGATGGTGGTACTGTACCAAGCTGGATTACAAGGACTTTGTATCAAGATATATCTGTCTTTAATCTAATTTTTATAGAATCATTATATAAAGATTCTTAATAGACCCATTTCACAATTGCATTATACAATTCAAGGCAAACAATGTGATTCCCTGTGCAGCAAGAAATCATTATGTTGCAACTACAGACGCAAAACAATTTCATGTGTTGCTGAGTGCAATGCAGGCTTTTGAGATTTTGATCCACATTAAATAGATGCTAGTAATGTTCCTGGAAGAATTTCTAAAGAACTGATGTCATTGTGAAAAGGGTCTATTGGAGTGCAGTGCATCATGTGAAAATGTGCTCTTACTGCCATCTGTGTGTAATTGTACATTTCACTAACATCCAAAAAAACTTAATCTAACATTCAGATGATGGGTAATGTAACAGCACTTTTCATATTAATTTTGCCGTAAAGTTAGATAAATTCATGGAGGGTAGATATATTTTTGGCCCATCTATTAAAGATTGCACAATTGCAGGCTCAAGTTTGGCTCTGAAGAGAAAGAACAAGTGTGCTAATTTTGGAAAATTATCATTTTCCTTCCATATATACATTTATATTTTTATTAAGTGTGATAAAAATGCTGCATATCTATATCTCTTCTTCTTCTTGTGATTATTCTCTTGTGCAGAATTTCTTTTTTATTCAATATTGTGCCTCTGTTGACAGAGCAGAAACTGTGTATAAAATGATGTCATCATGCATTCTGACTTCAGGCAGTGTGTTGCTACTAAGCTCTTCAAAAATATCAAGTGCTGCCTTGGTTTTGGACCTGTCTTAAGGAGCATGGGAGCTCAAAATAATGACTTTTTGTGCACATGTGCATAGTTTCTGCTCTTTCGTTTATGCTTGTGTGTCTAAGAAAATCTAGTTGCCTGGAGGTGATTTTTTTTATTATTCTTAACTTTGTAAGTAATTCACTTCAGAACATTGAAAAGAACAAACAGTCAAGGAAAGTAGCCTATGTGTAGACTTGACTGGTTTCTTTGCAGAGAGGTAGCCTCACTGCTCTTCAGGGAATCAGTAGAGTCTGCACGCAGTCTTAGGGAAAGTGATATGTCTGTCTTTAAATAGTCAACTGGATTCAATAGTGATTGACTGATTCTCTGACATTCATTGTGTTTGTAATAGAAATCTAAAACCATGTTTAAAGAGCTACAGTACATTCTTTTAAGTGAAAATCTCACCAAGGCTTCTTTCTCCAAGCCAATTGGTGGTGGGTTTTTGTCAGATTGGCTTTCGTATAGGTAGTACATATTTGACTTGCACCTATCAAAAAACTAAAAACATAGTTTATCCTCTCTCCACTGGGGGATTGTGCAAAATGTTAGCAAGCTGTAGTCTTAGCTCTCACCTTCAGCGCATGTGGACCTCATACAAGACAAAATTTATTGTCCTCTAATTTCTTTATTGTTCATTTACGATATGACACATTACAGGTCTGACAAGGAAGGAAAATGCACAGCCAATTGACAATTTGAGCAACTAGAAAATTCCAGGTGCTTTACTGAGCACCTGGAAAAGGAGTTTATCCCAGAACACTGAGAAATTTTTTGATACATGACACAGAATGAAAGACAGCAAGAAATGACAAGAACAGTTGATCAGAATCTTTGGAGTGAAATTTACATGCGCATCCACTGAATTAAAAATTACCCACTCATGCTCTCACTTTATCAAGGACAAAGGATTTTCAGTTGTGGAGGCATTTAAAGAGGCCTTTGCTACTGGCATGCTTAATGCAGACATTCTTTGTGGTCCCTTGCTTGTTGTTACCATTTTCATGGTCCATGAAAATGGCCACCAAGAGAGATGGCACATGGAAGGCAGGGCCGCTGAGAGGGAGACAGGGGGCAGCTTGCCTGAGGGCCTCAGGATCTTAGGGGCCTTGTAATTGAAGATTTTTAGCATTTGATAGCAGGAGATGTTCTGAGATGCATTTCAAGATAATTTAAAGGATGCGATCACAAAAATTCTCTGCTCACTTAGCTTACAGGGGGCCACTCTTCACAGTTTTGTCCCTGGGCTTCCAGAACCTCATAGCAGCCCTGATGGAAGGTATGCTTGTTGCAAATGCTCCTTTAAAGCAGCTTGCATACCTCTTCTTGTAATGTAGGCACATTGATAGAACTGACCATTTCAAATTGGAACTCACATCAAAAACATGCATGCAAATAGACACCAAGTACTTTTCATGAGGCACGGACCAAATCCTGTGTGGCAAAACTTTGTCCACAATTTTAGCTGCTTGAAACTTTTAGATTTAAGTCAGAAAAACAAAGTTATGTTTCTTACAGTGGATTATGCTGTAAATAAGATATGATTATCCTGTAAGATGTACATGATGAAGCTGTCTTTTGCAGGATGAATCTGATGAGCCACTCCCTCCTCCACCAGAGGACTTGAAACCAGCTGAGGAAATTGAACAGCCTGCAGAACCAGAGGATGGAAAAGCAAATGATGTCACCAAGGTAACAATTATCTTTCATTGCAATGCTGATATGATTACATGTTGCTCTGGGCTGTTCATGTCCTCAAATGGATGTCTTGGAACATAGTTAAGAGCTGGTGTTTGAGATAAGAGAATGTTTCTTAAGATACAGTAGGTGTCAGATGTACTGGCTAAAGCATCAGAATATTTAAGTTTGCTGAACACACATACTGTAGTTAGTGTGAAGACATAAAATGTCTTTCAATATTTTTGCATATATTAGGGATTATCCTAATCATGGTTTGGCTAATTTCAGCCAGCAGGTGTCCTAATCAGAACTATGCCCAGTTTTTTTGGTTGTTGAGAACTCATTGTTATAGCTATTACTCCTTGCATTAACTTAGCTGTAAGAAGTCAAAACAAATAGTTGCTTTAAAGGAAGGCTGTCACGTCTCTGATCGGCGACAAAGTCAGAGCTCAACACAATGGATTTCTTTGTCAGTCTGTGTATTTGAATCAAAGGAGGGCTAATCTTATTGACTTTCTACGGCCATGGAAAGTCAGAGGATTAGCAGCCATTCAAATTTCCTATTCTTTGTATTGTCTAAATCACCCTATCAAATGCGTGACAGACTGCCTTTAAAGGGACCATTCTGGGGTTGGTATAATTGTTGATTATTCAAGAGATTTCACTGTTGTGAATGGTGTGTAGTACCTCTTTCAATTATTTTCTCTTTTAATCTGCAAAACTACTGTATATACATGTTTCAATCTGCAAAGAAGTTCAAAATGACATCATTTTCTATAATGTCACTTTGGGTTGACCTGAACGAGGTTGCCAGATGTGTTGATTACCATTCACATTGCTAGCCTGCTTATCACACCTTCGCATAACAGTACAAAATACAAAATGGCAACGATATTTGGGGTAAATTGCAAAGATTCATTAACCAGTTTATGAAAGTTAAAGGCATCAAAACATGGAAAGAACTCACAACTGGTTTTCAGCTGTTGGTCTGCTCTTTAACAATAATTTTGTCGACCCTGCACTTGTCTTCTAAAAACCATAATTTTCTTTGTCCTCTAACATTTTCAGAATCTTCATCTGGTTTGTATGGAATTTGAAAGAATTGTTATTTGATCCTGAGTATTTTATCCTAAACTATTTATAAAATGTATATACATACCAAGTCTACTTGCCATTATTTTCTTTTCCACTCCATTGCAGTTTTCTTTTTCTGTATTTTTGAGTTGCTGAAGAGGCCTCAGGGGTGAGGCAAAAGCAGCCAAAAACATTAAAAAGAAAAGTGCAATGGAGTGGAAAAGAAAATAATGGCAAGTAGACCTGATTTGAATTTTATAGATCATTTCAGAATCAGTTTCAGTAATAAGGAAAGAAAGGTTCTTCTGTTGTGTATAAATTTTTCTACCTTTGAAAAGCCCAACATGCTTTCCTTTTTTGAACAGACTGAAGATACAGTTGAAGAAGAAGACATAAGGCTCAGGAGGGTGGGTATTTATTCAACTTTACATTTGCTGATTTCATTTATCTTGTTCATTTTTATCAAAATCAAAGCTTTTTACTACAGTAAAAACCCTTGTATAAGAACCTACAATTATGCAAGTCAGCCTGATCAGGTTCTTATGTGTGTGTATATATATATGTATATATATTTATATATATATACACACACACACACACACACACACACATATATATATATATATATATATATATATATATATATATATATATATATATATATATATATATATATATATATATATATATATATATATATATATATATATATATATATATATATATTGAGTATTTAGTGGGAAATTAGGCTGTTCAGGTTATTAAAATTGGTTATTTCATTTACATAGGGCTTTTAGGTATTTCTTTTGTGCATATTGAAACTTCAAGCTCATTGTTTACTGTCAGTTCAGAGGCACCAGAGTTCATATGGCTTAATTCACAACAGAAGTTGTTGAAAGAATCAGAAATTTTGCAAGATGCACATATGCCATATGGCAGTATCAGTCCATATAAGTTCAGTGACAAAGCAACTGGAGTTTTGATCTAATTTGATGGTCTCTACGAATGAGAACCTAATTCAAATTTCAGGCTGAATGGATTCTTATCTATTGGGGGTCTAATTTCAGAATGTCAGCCTGTAGGTTCTTAATCACTAGGTTCTTATACACATGTTTTTACTGTACTTCAATGAGTATCCACAGTAGCTGTAGATACTAACATAGATATAGTCACATGAACAATGCAATAAAAAGACTAAACAAAGCTGAATACACTAAGATAAGGGCTTAGGATACCTTGGAAGGTCTGAAAAGACCTTTCTAGCTATCACTTCTTGTCTTTCAAGCTAGTGTGTGATAATAAACCTGCCAAAAAATGTACAACATGAAGTGAAATGATTAAAATTGGTGAGGTGGAACGAGGGACAAGGACAAGGATTAAGGAAAGCCATTACTGCTAAAGAGGGTTTGAGTGACCCTTTTCTGTCTTTTTATTCTTAATTGCACTTCACTGCACAGAGGTTTTAGCTTTTCTCAAGGAATCACAGTTTATGAAGTCTTTATTTATGTCATTTTAAATTTGGTACATGAGTGGAAAATTGCATCGGCTAGCAGAAGCTTAGTGCTGTTGTCTCAGATTATTCATGGTACAGTAAATGTTGTTGCACATAGAAAAGAAGTAGTGTATCATCAGCTAAATTATATTAACTATATTCCTTGCTGTGTCAGACAGAGATTCATAAGCTTATTGGAGGAGACACTAGTTCTTTTGTATCACATCACCCCAAGGATAAATTCTGCTTTAAAGAATGTTTTTTGATTTGTGAAAAATTTATGGTTATTATTTGTGTTGCCTCCAAGGCCCAGAGTTAGAAAAGTCTCATGTTGTGAAGAATATGAAAGTAGGGAGAAGGACACATTTTCTTTTCTCTTGGGTTTTGCTGGTACTTCATTAATGGGTTATCAAATGTTTTTGTATTAAAGGGTGGAGCTGGCCTTGGTTTTAGCATAGCTGGTGGAACTGATAATCCACACATTGATGATGATCCTGGAATTTATATAACAAAGATCATACCAGGAGGGGCAGCACATCAGGATGGTCGTTTGAAGTAAGTGCAGTATGGAATAAGAATATGTATTTGAGCCCTTGACCTCACCTGCACAGTCACTAGTAATGTAGATTCGTAGAAGATGAGTAGTGTTTTCATTGTGGTCCTAAGGCTGAAATCTAGTTGTATAGAGGGTTTATTGTAATTTTTGGTTTAATATTTTTTTGGAAACACTTTCAAACAGAGTTGGCAAGAGCTTGAGAATGTTGTTTCTTGATTTAGTGAAAGTTTCATATTTAAATTAAAGTTCACAATAAGATGAGCGCAGTCATGGAACAGCCTCTCAACTGAGTCTATGTAGGCATCATCTTATGATAGTTTTGGCCTTTCTATTCATTGCTGAATTCTTTTTTTTAACTGGAAACAGTTTCTTGTAATTGGTTTTCATAATTATTGCTTTTTGTATATATATATATGTATATATGTATAGTTGTCTTTACTTTCATGTAAAAGTGTATATATATCTTTATTGTGATTATTGTATATACTGTTTAGAGATGATGCCCGCCTAGACTCAGCTGAGAGACTGTTGCACAAGTTTGCTTCTGTGTAGGACAAATGTTTTCGTAGGTAGGAGAATGTATCAATCAACAGTGCAGTACTGCTTCACCAAACTTCTGCTTGTGGTCCAATCTAGGTAAATCACGCTCTGGCGAGGACACACGTCCAAAAGAGGGCTCAGTATGTTCAAACATATCTTATTGCGTCATCCAGCCTCTTTACATAAAGTTTTATGGAAATTGTTGTTTAGAAAGAGGGACCCTTGAGAATCAGCTCTGGTGTTGGATAACCCTCAGTTGAAATCTGAAATCTATGATTGCAGGATTGGTGATTGTATCTTACAAGTTAATGATGTACGCACAGTTGATGTTGAGCATTCAATTGCTGTGGAGGCGCTGAAATCAGCAGGAGATGAAGTCTTTTTGGTAATTCATTATTTATTGATATTGTTTAGAAATTCCTCAGAAAGACTCAAGTTTGAAAGAAGTTGATTTATTTTGTGACCAAAATAGAGGAAAATTAATTCACAGTGACATAAATGATCTTATTTCAGATTTATTTCCAGGAAAGATTTGGTAAACACAGACAGAGATCTAATCTGTGCAGTGAAAACTGTAAAATTTACGAGTATATATACAATGTTAAAGACCGCTACAATCAAGAAATTTGCCAGGGAGTACTCTAAGAAACAGATTTGATCAATCACCGTTTCTGAAATACAGTTTGCTTTTACTTGTTAGTTTGTGGCACCTAAAGATAAGACAAAATTTTGTTTAGCTTAAACGCTTTATATCTGGATTCCGATTAGAAGCCTCAAAATTTTCTTTGCTGTGTCTTTCGCTCATGATGCTTCTATTTGAAGTATTCAATTTTGATCCATGGTTGACATATAGGTTCCAGTAAAGCCCCCCCCCCTTCAGAAACCCACTTTGATATCATCATATTGTTCTCCTTTGATTATTCTATTGTTTCCATACTGTTTTAGCTGTGCAGATCAAACCCATTTCAAACAAAAGAAAACTTTATTGGTCAACCAATGAAAATTGTCGCCAGTTTTCTGTAAAGTGCCCGAAACTTCTTGGCCGAAGCTCATTGTGAAACCCCTCCCCAAACCGTTTGGATTAATGTAAATTTTACATCTGTGGATAAAACGACAATAGCTTATACTGCAGTTCCTTGCAATGTTTGATCTTTTTATGTGTAAAGCAAGTTATTCATTCTCTCATGGCATTTCAAAAGATGCCAGAGAAGAACAGAACGTATAGCAAAATATTTTGTCGCATTAGAAGAACAGCAAGAAACTGTGTTCCTAGGTGCCGTGGATTCTTTTAGGCCCTCAGTCGTTGTGTTTTGATACTGCGTAATTTTTATTCTAAGATTTTCTAAGCTTGACCTTCTACTTGGTGTTCACCGCTATAGAAATCCTGGATTTAGCTTTCCGTCTGGAAGGTCCATACTGTCTATTGAGGAATGACAGAAGGATATGTTATATGTTTAGGCGTTAAAATCTCCTAGATATTTGATTTAATTCAAGACAACATCGAAGTTAACCCACTTCTTGGTGTTTATCGCTATGGAAATTCCAGATTAACCTTTTCCTTCCGGAAAGAACATATGGTCCATTGATGGATAATATGAGATGCTACGTTTTGAGGGGGGGGGGGAGTATTGCAGAACTTAAGTTCATTGCAGTCCGCAAACGTAACTTAGTGTTTATCGATGTTGAAAGCATCGATCACCCTTCCCCCTGCGTAGACCATATGGAGATATGATAAGTAAAAAGAGATTGTATATTTTCGGAGGTAAAGTATTCCAAAAGTTTTATTTAATTCAGGGGTTATGCGTACGACTTCGCTCATTTGAATAGCGCATGATGCCCCCTCCCCAGGCTAATGATTTGAAAAGGATGTAACCGTTAAATGACGATTTTAAGAATGTAGAAGGCTTAAGATTTACACCGTTTACTGTGTTAATCGGAAATCATTACTATAACCTTTTGAGTTGTGCTGTGCTCCAATGACATGGAGCAGTGGATCTTGCTCTCCTCCCTCTCGCCACTGTCTCTCCATCTTTCTCTGGTCAACTTTCCACCATCTCAAGCTATGATACTTGCAGGTTTGTGATAGGGTCTCTGGGCAAATAGTTTTTAGGAATCGTCAGCATTCAGTAGCCTTGTTGTAGGGAGCTTGTAATTTGAGATGTCATGGTTTACCGGTTAGGCCAACTGTAACCAACAGGTTACCAAAAACTCCATTGAAATGTCACATTCATCGCGCAAATTTATATTAGGTTGAGAAGGGAGGACAGTTGCGTCGTGGAGTGTATCTCTCTTCAGCATAGGCGTACGAGACTTTGTAAATTAATAAAATTGTTAGGTATTGTTGACGAATTTTTCTTGAAACCAAAAGGATTTTTTTACCAAAGGTCTACAAGATGTTTACAGAGTTATATGACCCTAGAGTTGCATCATAGGGTTTCTCAAACTCGTTTTCGCAAGAGTCTTTAATTTTTCAGTCAAAGGAGGAATCTTGAATTAAAGTGAACTAACTTTAAGAAATGGTGTAATGAAAATCTATGCTTCTTTGTATTTTTTCGTTTTCTTTTAATTTATTTAAAAAAGGGCCAAAACCATTGTTGACTAATTACATGCTAAAGTGTCTTCATTTCATCGAAAATGAAATCCAGAATGTTGTCCTAAACATTTCATCAGTTAATTAATAATTCAATTAAATATTTGATGAATGATACAGTTCTACAATACCAATCCTGCAAAACTCAAATTCAGACAGTAAGATTTCTTAGCTATTTTACAGAATAATGTGAGTCGAACGATGTATTTTGCAGAATTTCGAAATATACACAACGGTAATTGAAAGTCCAACTCCATTCAACTGAACTTTTCCAATAGAAATCCATGAAAATGTCCCTTGTTCCAGACTCTTTTTAGAATAGGTCTATTAGTGTGAAGCTTGTCAGACTGGTACAAACATTAATCTTCTTACATGCAGTTTTAGACAGTATTCAAACTTCTTTCATACCGAAATGGGTTGCTGTGTACCTCACAACATAATTTTTCCAGCACGATTTCTTTAAACGAGACAGCTGTTCCTTTCAGAAAGTGAAGAGGCAGTTGATTCAACTCTCCACTGTACAGCAAGTCGAGATCACCCTTCATAAAGGAGCCACTGGTCTTGGCTTTACAATTGCTGGTGGAAGAGACAACCAACATATTCCAGAAGACAATGGTATTTACGTCACAAGGATCATTGCTGGAGGTGCCGCACAACAAGATGGAAGATTGCAAGTTGGGGACAAAATATTGAGGGTAAGGTTTTGTGTCTTTTGGTTACGAGAAGTTTTACTGAATCATTGGACAAGGAAGAAGAGGCCCTTAGCTATTCTACGAAAGAACAGAGGTTGAAAAAGTACGTGAAGCCGCAAAGAAGTTTGTTTCGAGGGAAGAAAAGGGAGGAAGGATAGATGGTGGAGTAGAGGAACGAAACGATGAAGAGAGGAAAAAAGAAATGAAGGGAAAGGAAAAGAAAGAAAAAGAAGACCAGGAAGGGTGAATGATGGAAAGAAGATACAGTATATATAAAGAGAACTAGCAGGAATAATAGAAAGAGTGAAAAAACTCGTGGATGAAGGTCTTTTATTGACAGTTTTATGATCCAAGGAAATTTTTAAGAGTAATTCCAATGCAAAACGAGTGCCAAGTATGCCTGCAAGTAAAAATCGGATGCAGTATATAGTGAGACACCGATAATCGCATATCTGGGTTTTCAGTTGGTCATTGGCTATGCTGAGTACTGTAAACACTAATATATGTCTGTCACAAGCAAATATGATTTTATTTTCATTTCATCAAATGTTTATGCACGATGTTCCTTTCAACAAGGAAAATTAACAAATTAATAACCAATTAGCCATATATCGTAAGGAAAAAGAAGGAAAAAATCTTAATCGCTGCTCTGCCAAGGGGTCGTGTTTGGTCCTCTGCTTTCAAAGGTTCAAATGTTACGCTGTAAAACCTGTTCTGAAATGAACGTTTGATTCTTATTCTCGAATGTTGTCAGAGATAATATCATTGCAGCTTCTGACACCGAAGAAGTAGAAACTTTGCTCAGCTTATTCTAATATGATTGTGGGAATTTGCAGATCTCCACGATTTCTGGTTCTGTACTCTGAGATCATGAATCTTTCAGTGAACTTATGTGACGAAGACTTTCGGGACAGAAGTCATGCAAGATTTTAGATGTCATAACTCCTTGGTCAAAGGAGATCAAAGACTTTACAGTGAGCCATTTAAAGTAGATCAACCGGGTTAAAAGCAAACTTAGCTAAGGGGACTGGGTAATCTAAATATAACCCATTGCATTTGATGTTTTCGATGTTAAGGATTGACATGTTAAGGTCCATTTGAACTTTTCTAATCATGCAGTATATCTTCTGATTGTATTGTTGTAATGTCAGGTTGATGAAGAAGATCTTAGTGATACAACGCATGAAGCGGCTGTTACTGTCTTGAAATCAACTGGCCAAACCGTGGATCTTCTCATTTCAAGAGGAGTTTACATGGAAGACACACCAGTCAGCTCACCTCCTCCTGAAGGTATTTTTATTTCATTCCAAACATTGTCTTGACCATAAAAGCCCTATTTGGCCTCCATCTCTACCAAGCCCCCTCTCTTATAAGCTCCTCCCATCTTGCAGAAGATTATGATACCTCACTCCACTATTTTAATTCCCCCGGCCCCCCCCCACTTATCTCAAATGGAAGAGGTTGCCAATAAGTTTTCGTTTATGAAGCTAAAAAATTGAATGTTAAATTTTTGTTGGATTTAAACGTATTGGTTCTGTGTATTTGACTCACAAAATTGTGTTTTAATTCTGCAGAAGGGACATTTTATATCCTCACAAAATTTGCAATATCTAGCACCTGTGAACAAAACGATAGCCGAAAGGGCATAGAAATACATAACCCAAAATGATACTTACATTTAATATAGAAACACGAAATATAAAAATTATTACAGAACTAACTAGAGTGGTGGACGGACATCGTTTCACTGTGTGAAAGAGCCCTTTTAACGGCTCCTTTTAGGCCTCCTTCTAGATCTGGCGGATTAGATATGCTCACTAGGTTTAAAAAGAGGTCTCACTCGGTGATCCTAAAGTATCGGTAAAATGATATGATACGCACAGAATAGTCACGTTAGCAATATCTAGCGAAATGTTATTTCAAATCATACCATTTTGGAACGTGCTTCAATAGCAGGTGGATCGTAAAAGCACAAGTTTTACCACTTCAGGACTATTTCTAGCTTTTAAAGCATTTATGTCGCTAGCGAGGCTAGGATTTGTATTTATAGCGACATAAAAGCTTCAAGATATTGCTCAAAGTAAGTTCGTCTCTCAACACAAATGAAAAGAAATGTTCTGTTTATAGAGTGCATGATGGACATGTAGGCTACAAGTTTTTGTCCTCTGTGAATAGATTATTTGATAGATTGTAAAGAAATGATTTAACGTTTTGAATATGCAATTAATTGTTTACCGAAGCTCTCGAACCTACAAGGCCAAAAATCAAAGGATCCGCGGTATTGGTTAGATTTAAACTGTTTTCACTGGTTTTTACACTCCAAGCGCTGAGCTATTAGAGCTCCGAACTCAAAAACAAGTCAAAACAAAGCGTAATTTTTGATGAAGTGTAATTTGATTATCAACAGTTGATGAATAATGAAGAAGCCAGCTTGGTTAAATCGTACTCGTGTTTATGATAGCATCTTCCACTTAACGTATTCCATATGGCAGGAAATCATATAATGTAAAATAACCACAACTTAGCTAGGCCTTGATCCAAATTTTAGTTTGTTATCCCAGGACAGCTGTTATGTAGTTCTTGAATTTAATGTAACTCGCTGTTTTGCAAGGGGGTCCCATAGCAAAGGGAGCTGTTAACTCGTTTGCACCCGGTGCAATTCTCCATTAACAGTTAAATTCCAAAAAGACATTGTTATAAAGGGGGGGGCGATGAAGGAAACGAGTTCATTCATAGATAGTTGTCAAGTGCAGAAGACGTTGCCCTTTAGAAAAAGCGTGATTTTTATGGATGATGGCAGAAGCTGGCCCCCCTTGAAGGATTTCATCTCAGGTTTTGTGATCAGGCTAAATGCTCCTTCAGGAGTGAAAGGGGGAAATTAAGTATGCTGAAAGTTTTTGCAAGGTTTTGAAAGCTACAACCTCCGGGAAATATGTCTTCATACGATGTTTATGATTAGGTCAAATTTTTACTCCCGGGTGGAAGAAAAGGAAAATGTTATCGAAAGACTGATAAAAGATCTTGAGAGCTACAACCTCCTGGAGACACTTCTTCGTACGTTACTAATGGTAAAGTCAAATGGTCTCACTACGGTTGTAAATGAATAGGGTTGAAGCAATTGATGGATGTGGATGACTTCATTATTTCAGGTGACAGTGATGCAGCAGCTCCAATCCGGACCATTGATTTGCCACAAGAAGACGGTCCAGCAGGCCAAGATATTGTTTCAGTCATGCCGCCAACCAATGACAAAGGTGATGATGACATTGACAATGAACAGATCAACAGGTTTGTCTGTTTTTTGGTTGGATTTTCACTTCCAGAATCGATCGTTTCCTTTTATGCATATACCAGGTGTTCCAGAAAAAGTGTGCAGAAAAAAGTGTGCAGATTTGGTTGGGGTTCCCCTAATCAATGGTTGATCGATTTAGCATTGTTTATCCGTAGATAAATTGAGCATTGATAATGAATTTAACTGAGAATATTCTTGCTTTGTCTGGTATATTTTAGAGTTTTTATACAAAAGAATTTTTTTAGAGTTTTTGAAACGTCTCTGTTAAGTGAAGCGGTATTAACAATGGAGGCCGCATGATCTCGATGATACTTTTTTGCTGTGTTTGGCACATTAAACTGTATTGTAGTTAATTCTGGTTTTCCTGATGTATAAAAGGTGTCGCTCGCTTTTGCTTGCGATGAATTGCCCGTCTTATAGCATAGATTATTGTAGTACCCTTGAAACTGAACCCTTGGAAAAGTCTCAGTGATAACTTCTATCAGGAGATGTTCAATCTTCAAACAATCACAACATATCGGCTTTAAGATACCTTTTGCACTGTAAGGCTTTGTTTTGATATTTATTTGTTACCTCGTGACTTTCGGAAACATAGCAGTGATTATTTCTAGAAGTAGTAATCGTTATGTTGTATTCATAGGCATATCTGTGATCGTACTGTTTTGAACCAGAATCTTATTGTTTATCCGGTGCAGTTCACTCTGCAAGACTACTTTCGACAGCCTGCTGCGTTTCTTGAAAGGCACTTGCAGACAGTTTCCATCGCATTAACTATGGCGTTATCCAAGGTTATTCTAAATTTAGCAAATAATATCAAATTGGATGATTATCTACCTTACTTCAATACAGACGCGGATTTGAGAAAAGAGACCTGCTGGCTAAAAGTACAATACATAGAGTTTTTAAATTTTAGATCCTGCATTCGGTAGCAGTTTTGCTGTGAATTTATTTGAAGGCATTTTCACGTTTCTTTTTCCTTCTCATTTTAACGTCAATGCTTTCAGCTGAGTAGCTTGGAATGTTTTTCTCGTCATAGGGGTCAAAGAACAGTAGTACTGCAGAGGGGGCCGTCTGGCCTCGGATTCAACATTGTCGGTGGCGAGGATGGCGAAGGAATCTTTATCTCATTCATATTGGCTGGTGCCCCTGCGGACCTTAGTGGCAACCTGCGCAGAGGAGATCAGATTGTGACGGTAAGAAATTCGATTGAATAAGTAGAAATTGATGAATTAGAGAAAATGAGGGAAAATTAACCGAAAGAATTATAAATCGAAGAATAAATGGCCATGATATGAACGTCGCATGTCGTATCCGCAGATCCTTGCAATGACGAGTAATGAATATATTTTTGATCGTAGAAACACCGCAGAACGACGAAAAACAGCAGCTTTTTTGTAGATTTAATATATGTATATTTATATATACTGCACAATATATAGGCCATATAATAAACTCAATCGCTGTTGTTTTTCGTCTTTTCGCGGTGTTCCTATCAACTAATTGAAAAAGTTAAACTTTTTGGCCAGGAAAAAAGAATTTGAGTTTGAAACGCTGCTGCTTCCTAGATATCAAAGCTATGAAATTTATTGATAAATATGTCATTTAATGGTGGACATGTTCAAATCGATTTCAGAACTCCAGGAAACTTTCAAAATATGTCCAAAATTATTACCAAAGTTCCAAAACTTGCAGGGTCTTAAATTGCACTGTACCTGCAAAGGACGCTGCATGACAAGGACTCTTTAACATGAGGATTTGAGGTGGATTGAGAAGTCATAGTCTTCAGGAGTGATCCTGTTTATACCAAGGAAATTCGGTAATCCGGTTACCCTCTAAATTAATCCAGCCTTCATCTTGTTAATTCAATTCTTGCACAGAACATTCGCGTATTTGTGGTTTATTATTGTGTCTCACGGCACCGAAATTTCATTGAAGAATGAATGTGGATAATAAGTCGTGGAATATATCCAAAGAGGATATTGACTTCCTTGAATTTGCAATTAAAACTGAAGCAATAATTAGATCGAATAACTGAAAAGATAGGAGGAGACTTTTTGTGTAAAATTTGTTATCATTCTTACGACCATGGATATCATTACATTAAATATTGCTAGATATTTTTCTCGGCTGCCTGTTTGATCAATTTGCTAAGGACATTGAGGTCAAATAGGTTCAGTATAGAACTTTAAGCGAATAATAGTTAGCTTAGAAACTCTACAGGGTTTTGTGATGGTAGATGTCACGTGAGATTTGGGATAACGCATGATTAGTCATACGAAGCTCTTCAGTTGTTGACATACGCGGGCATTCTCACGTGACATGTATGCGAGACAGACAATATATAGTATCATCAGAAATTTTGTGAAGGTATTCTTTGAGGAGGCTGATTTGCTTTCTTTTCTTAGTAGCAGAAAACAGAACATCTATTTGATTAAATAAGAGTTCTACCCAGTGCGGTGATCATGTAATCTTCTAAGAATGAGGATTGCAAAATCCAATTCTTCATATTTGATTTATTACTTATTCCTAAAATTCGAAATACTTGCCATTTCTGTAACAACTTCATAGCATTTACCTTATTTTATGAATAATTTATACTTTGGATCTTGTGAAATACAAAATTAGCCAACATAGTATTATCAAGGACAGATATGTTGATAAGATAATACCTTGAGATTGCATGTGACCTGCTCACTGTTATGAGGACTGCAGAGCAGTATGTGCTTAGATTTGGAATCTAGTAGTGCTATTTTTGAATATTATTTCGAAGATAGAATTCGAAACAGTTTATTTCAAATGTTGACATGAATAGAAAGCTTTCATTTGATTTCCTTTGATTGCGCGTTAATGTTCTCTTCGCGGTTGACTAATGTTGGCTGGTGTCGGTTTCTGTTGATTTCTGTTGATATCAGTTGTTTTGTTGATTTCTGTTGTGCTTGGTGATTTCTGCTGTTTCGTATTGGATCACATTGATCTTGTTGATTTCTGTTGATTCATGCTGGTTCGTTTTGATTCATGTTGATTCCTGCATCCCATTTTATAGAATTACGATTGAAATATGAGATGTTTGTCTGTTTCAGGTTAATAACGTCGATTTGCGTGTTGCTACTCATGAACAGGCTGCCCAAGCATTGAAAAGTGCTGGAAATGAAGTCACTCTTGTTGTTCAATACCGTCCTGAAGGTATCTATCTGTACGACCCAGAGTCCAGAAAAAGTCACAGCTCCTGGGCTGTGCAGGGCCACCGAGAGGATACGGAGGCCCAAAGACAACGAAATGAAATGAGGCCTCTTGCGAGCGAAACGGACAGAGGACAGGGGAATGTCGTACTTTATGAGGCCCCTTAGACCCTGAGGCCTTGGGGCAAGTTGCCCCATCTGCTCCCCCCTCTCGGTGGCCCTGCGAATGTGAGCCAGGAGGCTTTGTTTGTCAATGTCATATTAGAGGAAGGTCCAGAAATGGTTATAAAAATCTAGGAAAATTGCTGGTTATTTTGGCAGTAGAAGTGGTTTATAAATTCATAATTATAAAAAATGCGAAGAAGTTGAAAAAGTCTGGTTTTATTGACTTGACAGCATTAGTAACGTTTAACCAACGAAATTGGCATTCACAGGAATGTTTGACCTTTATCTAAACCCAGTACCCCGTAAATTCACGTTAAAATTTGATAACGGACCCATTTGCCAGACAGCGTCACGTTGCATCTTATTGAGAAAATATCCATGTACGGGATGTGCCGTCTTTTGAGGTGCCGTTTTTCAAACAGAAAATAAATTTTGGGATGTTATTTTCTGTAAATTCACAAATAGACATAAATTTTGGTATATCATTTTAGAAAGAAAAATCTTTACGACATTGATTTGATTAAATTTCACATACTTGGTTAAAATTTTGGATTGTTATTACAGTTTTAGGGTATATATTTTAGTGGCCTGTAAATTTTGGGGTATCTTTTTCCCAAAAATATATATAACTTTTAGGCTGTGATCTCAGACGTCAAAATAGTACATCCTCGTTACCTGCCTATTGAAGTTACCTCCCCCCGGGGGTTCCCGGGGGATTTCATTTCACATTCCTTTTTAGCACGTTAAGATGATAGCTATTCAGATTATATACACTGTCACACAATACAACGCTGTACTACATGGCACAACCCTTGCTACAAAATTTAACGTGAAATTAAGAGAATGTTGAATTCTTGTTGAAAATGAAGTGTTAACCTTGGACCAATTTGTTTGTCAAGAAATTTGTTTGTTTGGAATCTCAAATTGGGGGTATTTTGAATCCCTTTGTGGTGCTTGCAAGCATATGCAAGACTGTTGTTGACGCTACGCAATCAAAATTTTGAACTGGAGTATTTTTCGTTTAGAGTACAACAGGTTTGAACAAAAGATTCACGACTTGCGAGAAAGAATGATGAATACAAGTGGAACCGGCAGCTTGAAGACATCGGCTAAGAGAACTCTCTACGTTAGGTATGTTTTGTCCAATTAAAAACTGGCATTCATCCAGCCTTCTTTCGATATATGATCAAAATATTCCTCATAATGCATGCAGAACAACTGACCAAAGATAAGCAACTAATTGAAATGAAATATAAGCTGTTTTGAGCTGAATTAAGTTAGGCACATTATTGAGTAGAGCCCATTTTCAAGCCAAGATTATATGCCATAGGCTAAAGACAGCCTGTTTGCTTTTTACTTTATCTTGTTGTTTTTCGTTCTATCACTGATTTCCTTTTCAGAATAACCTTTTTTGTGTGCCGCGCGTCGGCAGGCATTTGTGACTCAGCCAGTATATTATGTCATAACACCAAGCAACAATCCCCCTTCCTTTACTTGTTTATGTTTTGTTAGTTTTGCTCTGCTTTTGTATCTGGTATAGTTGAATTGTATGTACCAGCCACAATGGAGACATGATGACCAAGTATCCTTTTCCGCTCTGGCTGGTGCATAGAAATATATCTATTTTGCATTTTTAACGTTTTTCTTAATCAATAAAACAAGCCTTTTTTGCATGCATAATGAGTGAGTTTGCCATACTGGTTTCAGGTTGCAGCTGTGTAGTCTGCATTCCTTGCATTGGCAGCTTACATAATCGGCTGTGAAAATAATTTCGTTTACGATTACCCTGCAATTTTACTCATGCTGGAAAGTTTGCTTCAGAGACCTTTTGCGCACATTTTATCTCGCAAAGTTTAAGTTTACGCATTTTAGATGTGCATGAATTCTAATACCACGCGAATTCAAACACAAGCAAGGAATTTATTTTATCTTATGATATCTGTTCTGTTCGCAGGGCACTTTTTGATTATGACAAGACGAAAGACAGTGCGTTACCAAGCCAAGGATTGAGTTTTGGGTACGGGGACATCTTGCACGTTACTAATGCAAGTGATGAAGAGTGGTGGCAAGCTGTTAAATTGAATAGTGAAGGTGAAGAGGAGGAGCGGGGTGTTATTCCAAGCAAAAAGAGGTACAATTCAATTCAGTCTATTCAGACTTGTTACGCTTACAGCAGCCTCGTCTACTGAACTAAGCAAATTTAAACTATGTGTAACGAAACATAGACTTTGAAATACTTTAAAAACTAACAAGAAACAACGAAACGAAACAGCAAAGAAGAAACTTAGAGCTATACAGAATTATATACATCCTATCATATTTCTTCTTTTAGCAGATCCTGCTAAAGCTTTGATTCGATTCCAAAGTGTTATATCTTAAACAATATTTTGTTTGCTTGTTTGTTTGTTTGTCTTTCTGTTATTTATTTAAAAACGTTGACATTTAATATTGTTTTGCAGAAATATCTTGACTTCACTAATTAATGGAGTGATTTTTTCGTTTTGTAGGGTTGAAAGACGAGAGAGGGCTCGTCAGAAAACCGTCAAATTTAGAGCAGCCACTGCTGGAACTGATGACAATAAGGTAACTATGTGTGCTCATTTAAAGGAGATCTGAAGCGAAAATTTTTATTGATGCAAATGGAGAGCACTTTTGAATGATCAAGAATGTCGTTTACCATTTTTTGATACCTTGCTTCATTTTTCAGTTATACACTATTTTGTATGATTGGCCGATGACGTCATTTTGTTTGCAAAAAGTAATGAAAATGTACGAGGCTCGCTATGTTTCCTAAAGGAAATTGACTCCAAGAACATTTCTTAAATTGGCATACCTTTCTAAGCATCATTTCAGTCCATGAAACAATTTCTATTACATTTATTCAGCTCAACTTAAATATCTCCGACAACTGTAGCCTTTCAAAGCTTCGATACAGCTATATTTCAACATAGCATCCTAGCAATTTGCAAACAAAATGACGTCATCAATTGAAACTTAGTATCAGTGGATAACTTGAAAATGAAAAGAGATACAAAAGAAATTTAAACAGGAGTCCGTATCATTCGACAGTGCCATTAATTTGAATCAATAAAAATTTTCGCTTCAGATCACCTTTAATTAAAACGACCTTTCTACTTTCGTTTTAATTTATCACTTTTCCCCCGAAGCGTAGATTTGGTGAAACATTTGCGTCTCAGCAGATGCAAAGCAATTTGTCTTTCTGAAGAATAGATTTCACACTCTTGAGTGCACTGGATCAAATCAAAATGAATAATGACAGCAACATTTTATGGCTGGCTGCGTAGAAGTTGTAACAATAATGATAATAATAATAATAATAATAATAATAATAATAATAATAATAATAATAATAATAATAATAATAATAATAATAATAATAATAATAATAATAAATAATAATAATAATGATGATGATAATAATAATAATAATAATAATAATAATAATAATAATAATAATAATAGTATTAATTCATTTATTTCCAGTAGGTGAAATGTCAAGTTAATATAAAGTAATAAAACCAACTATATATCTAATTATAAGCCTATTTAAAAATGTTGCATCGGCATTGTGAGATCTATTCCAAAGGCTGTAAAATTTCTTTGTCTTGAAAAAACCTATGTGTAATACCTGTATGTAAGTCAATGTACAATATTATTAGATAGGTAGATAGACCTAAATTCTCTGTTTTACAAAAATTTCCCCAGTTATTTCCCAAGGTAATATGCACGGTTGTCTTTAGTCCTTCGTGAACAGAACAAAGTGGGTCAAGAAGAATCTGGTTTGGTCGAAATGGAATCAAGCATTATCCACCAGTTTCCGTTAAAGGGAGTACAAAGACCAGCAGCCTTTGCGATCGTTTGTTTTTGTTTTTGTGAATTTCGTACAGTCAGTTATTTTGAAAGCTGTGCAGAGCAAGTCGTTGAATTTGCGCAAAGCATGCTGGTCTTCGTACTCCTTTTAATCGTGTTTCAAAAGTGTCCGTTCATCATGTTTCAAGAGTTATTGACGCATCTCATGTCTTTCATCTTTAATTTGTTTATTGTGTGGCGTGTGTGTGGATTGCTTTTAATTTTTGTTATAGGGTACATCGTTTTCATCCAAGCACGGTAAGCGTAGTTTCAACTTCGCCAAACATTTTCCTTTCAAGAACAAGAAAGAACTGGAAGGAGAAGGAGCAGATGCTGACGCCACTTCGAATGCAAGTGATAGCGAGGCTGGAGGGCGAAGCGAGGACACGATCCTCACTTATGAATCAGTAGCACAGCAAGAATTGAAATACACTCGACCTGTTATTATTCTTGGTCCGTTAAAAGACAGAGTCAATGATGAGCTTATTCAAGAATTTCCTGAGAAGTTTGGCAGCTGTGTTCCACGTGAGTATTTCTTTGTTTTAATGCCCATTTCCGCTGTGAAAAGCACAGTGTATCTTAAGTTTAGTTTATCCGTGTAATGTACCTTAATTTTATTGATTATATAAGAAACTGTACCAGGTGGCCCAAAGAAAACTTCACACGAGTTACAATGCGACTAGTTTCCTGCCAGCAGTTATGATTACGAACATTCTATCAGTATGTAGATGAAGGGTGTAGATATCTTTGGAGATGTTGCGTGATCAGTTTAATTTCTAACTACCGATTGAAAACAATTAAAAACATATGGTAATTCAGTCAGTGCTTGAACTTTACCGCTCTTTTCCAGTCCATGTTTTGGAAAAAATGAGAAAAGCAAATTCAAAGTTTGCTGAGGAGAGTTTTAGCCAGTGAAGTTCCTCTTATATAAGAACCAGCATATGAATGTTTAGGACCTATTTCAGCCTGTACGAACCTGCAAGAATTTTTTATTATAAATATTCAAAGACAGTTTTCAAGAGAATTTAAGGATTCATGGACAATCTCGTACATAACCCCCCCCCCAAATATGCGTTGATACTTCGCAGTGGATGATTATCAATTTTGTTTTTGGTGGTTTTTGTGTGAATCCTTTTCAAAGTCTCATTTCTCTGTAAAGACTGCTCACAAAATGAACTGATTTTCTCGCAACATGTGTATTTTATGCTTTACTTAGTGTGGTGTAAGTTTCATCAAAATCTTTCATTCAGAAAGTTTTCCGCAAATATGTTCATCTTCGGGGTTACTTTTATGGCCAGCCACCCGCTATATTGATTTTGGTGCTTTGAAATTTTGCGAAAGTTTGCAGAAATTTTTCAGCCATAAACCAAGGTTCCTAGAAAGAGAAAGATGTTTTCTGCCTTTGCTGTGCAGACCATCATAGGTTATTTTAAAGTGGGTTTTGCTGTACTTGACATACACAGTTCACTTCTGGATATGGTTCTGTGAGATTGCTTTCAGTTTCTGGATATTTCTATAGATGCGTCTCATTGCTTTTTCCTTTCAAGATACAACCAGAGGGAGGCGAGATTACGAAACTGATGGACGGGACTATCATTTCGTTGAATCACGGGAACAAATGGAACGAGATATTCAGAATCACTTGTTTATCGAAGCTGGTCAATATAATGAAAATCTATATGGCACTAGTGTTAATTCAGTCAGAGAAGTAGCCGAAAAAGTAAGTTGTGTTTCTTTTGAGATTTTCTTAAAGTACTTTATATGTCGTTGGCTATATGAGGAGGACATTTACAAGTGTCAGTTTCGGGCTGCAGGCAATTTCTAGCATGGCTTTTTGTAAAATCTGTTGATTCTCATTAAGGGCTGGATATGAAAACGTCAATCCACTTCTTACTAAAGACCACACCTGTACAGGAACGACACAAAAAATAACCGTTCTTTCATTCTAACCCTGTGGCAGATCTAATCTTCTACTTTACATATGGCCGCCGACGGCCGACCTTCCTCAAAAGAAGATGAATTGAACGGCAGTACGCCGATGTACTCAAAGTCTTAGTAAAAATACGCACAGATGCAAGCGTAAGCGGCCAAATGCATCGTAGAATGAACCAATCAGCATCTTTTAAGTCTGTCCAAATTTATCAGTAGCAATTTGACACATATCCCTGTGAAGCATAGAAACTACGACGTCATACACACGAGAAGAGCAATGCCACTAATTTGATTTTCTCTTGAAAGGGAAAACACTGTATCTTAGATGTGAGTGGTTATGCGATAAAGCGGCTGCAAGTGGCACAACTGTATCCAATAGCAATATTTATCAAACCCCTAAATACGGAATGGATGATGGAGATGAACAAACGGACCACGAGTGATCAAGCACAAAAGCAATATGACAGAGCATTGAAATTAGAACATGAATTTGGTGAATACTTCACTGGTATGTTTTCTTTTATTTTCAGTTTCCATTATAAGTCACAGTACACCGATAACGTTTAGCATCAGAATGTGCTGGAACGAAAATTTTAGGGTCTTAATTTTTGATTAAAGCGGGAAAGCGCTATCTTTGCCGGTATTGTTTGGCGATAACTTTGGTACCATGTCTTTGCATTGAGGAAATTAGCAAGGATGAATATTTTGAAATAAAACTTTCAGATTTCTGACCTGGAGAAACATTTCACATCTTCAGTGGAGCCGACCATGATCTTTTGCTCTCTCTCTCTTTTTTTATTTGATTGATTGCACCCAGAGATGTGAAATTTATTCTTTAGAAAAGTAAATCTACTCGTGATATCAGAGAACTGAATCATTTACATTACGAAATTCATCCTTGCTGACATAATTTGGCAAGGGAAGTTGCTTTTCTAGACCATTTATATACTCTATATATTTATATATTTTATATTCTTGTAATGTGTCCTACCTCGTTCTGTTTTAAACTCTCCGCTCTCTGGGTGATTTGCATCACTCTTTTGTATTCCCTTTTCTTTTCACTTCTCCATTTGTCTCTTAGGGATACCTTTAATATTTATCGTTCCATGTTGCCTTGGGCTACTGCTAATTTATTCTGCTGATTTATACAAAAATACAATAAGGGTATATTTTGCATTGCAGCAATTTTTGTATTTTGCAGATAAGATTAAAATTGAATTAGATTTCTCGTTCTTTTACAGCAATAATCAGCGGAGAGTCATACGAAGACGTCTACGCAGCTGCAAAAAAAGTGATTCGACAGCAATCCGGACCGGTCGTTTGGATTCCGACCAGAGAGAAATTATGAGAAATGCAAACCGGTCTGCAGACTTACTAGATTTAATGTTGCTGGGTGTGTACAACAACAACAACAACTGTGGGTTGGATTCTAGGACGTCTTTTTTGTTTTGCCATTTGATTATGAATAACCGCATTTCTTTCCTTCCCAAGTACCGCGGTCTAACATCGTGCAGACATTGATCGTGCGATGCAGCAAAAGGGGCATATGAGGTATTTTTCTCTAGTTAATTTGTTGTAGATAGTCAGTTCAAATTCGTTTATGACATCCGCTACACAGGGGCCTGGGAGAGAATTTATAGGCCCTAATTCAGAATGAAACATTGCTCTCTTCCAGGTACGCCTATAGGAAATGATTTGAGGGTATGCCTTTCAGAACACTGTGACAATCAAGAATGTTAGAACTGCCGTCATTACTACTTTACGCATCTGAATACAATTTTCGGTTAATCAAAAAAGCTTGTCATCCTACAAAAGAATCGTATTGTAATTGTATCATTTCTTCAGAAACTTCCGTCCTGAAAGACGCCTCTAGAAAGAGCATGCGGCAGTGTCATGCCAATCACAAATGTGTACCTTAGCGCTCAGCATCAACCGTGTGTTTGTCGTAAATGATTTTGAACATCGCATGAGTATTCTTGTAAACTAAAGTCTTATACTTTTCAGCAGCCAAAAATTTATATTTCATTTATCTCATGTTATATTATCGCCCAAAATTTATCGTATCGCAGAGTTAACATTCTCAAGTCAGGCTTCGATTTTAGTTTTAAGTTGAAACACGGTTGCACGGTTTTCAATTGGGATGATGTTTTTGTCATATACTGGATTAGAAGGAAATCGTATTTAACTGCTGCTTGGCAAGACGTTGATTATGCAAATGCGCGTTGTTGTGTCATTATTAATCAGGAGTTTCACTAGCTGCAAAATACCGCATGCCACATGGTTAACTGTTTGTTTGCAAGGCCTAATTTTCAGTTAGGTATTAGGGCAAAAGGTGAGGGAATCGAAAACCAGGCTGACCCTAGAGAAATTTGCACTTTAAAGGTGACTTTCACGATCAAAGCGTTTCCACGCTGCTGTCCAAATAGGACTTGCTTTTGCCTGAGGGAAGGGAGGAAGACACACCTTGTTTGGACAGCCAGCTCGCTATTTTGCACCTAGGGAAAATCCGGTTTTGCGTAGAAAGAGGTAAAAGAGTTGGTCTAGTTTGCAATGATATAGCACATGTGGTAGTTGACCACTATAGTAATACGTTAAATTGGATCGTGGCCCTTCATACTCAAACCATACTTGAGCTTGCAATGAAACCATCGATTCTGCTCTTGAATGTTTGATTGTGTGAGCAAACCGCATTCTTATCCAGCTTTTAACGGAGTTAACTTTGTGAAAATTTTGTGTCGATCTGAAGACTTGTTTACGTGCAACTACCATAAAATTACTGATTTAGAAATCAACTAGTAGTAGTGAACTAGGAAAACATGGTCTCCTTCCCTTGAGTATCCATTCTTCAAGAGGTATTGAGTACTTGCGGACACGTTCAACTTTCAACCTGTCTGAAAATCAAATTTTGCCTAAACGGAAACTGCGTATCCACAGTGCAGTAGCTGAACTGATAGATAAGTTGTACTACCGGGTGAGCGAGAAGAAATCTCCCTCTTTTTGGAAATTAATAGCACAAAGTTTACTTGAATGATTCGAATTCCAGTTAAAAGCCAAAAGATCGAAGAATTTTTGTGATTTTTCTCGCTATCTTACCAGCACTAGAATTATAAGTAAATTGAACTAATAAACCTTTTAACTATTCTGAAAAGAATAAGGATCGAACGGTATTTTGCTAAATTCTGTCGAGTTTTCGAATCTGCGCAATACTGATAGAAGCTCTAACGCCACTCGATCGAACGTCGCGTATATAATTGTATTAAGGTAACGCTCGATCCGTCTCTTTTGCAGAATAGCTAAAAGGTCTATTCATGGTTGCAAAATGACTGAAAAGGGCCTAAAACATTGGTCAAATCGTATCAACTCTTCTCATACAGAACAATACGCAATGGGCGTTTCACCTCTTTCAAGACTTATAAGACACATATTTTCAAACAAATACAAAAGATTTTCAATCCCATGGCAATAAATGTGCAGTAGATATCTCTCATCCATGAGAAGTTGCATTTGATTTTTGTAAAATTGAATTTACGTATATTTCTGGTGCTCTTAAGACAGCGAGAAGAATCACAAAAATACTTTGATCTCTCGGCTGTTAACTAGGATTCGAATCATTCAAATCTGTGAAGTACTCTTGGTTTCTTGGTGCCATGAATGTACGAAGGTGGGAACGTTATTCTGGCTCACCTCGTTGAGTAAAACCACGGGGGGGGGGTTCTCGGCTAAATTTTGGGTAGGGGTGTGCCGCCCACAGTTTCAAAATAGGACCGTTGGCTAGACCAATTTTTGTGAAAATGATACCCTTGGCTAGACTAATTTCTCAATCAAAAGTGCCCTGAATTGGCGTTTTCTAGACAAAACTTGCCAAATTTTATCATTCTTAGGACAAAAATTTTTTTAAAATTATATTCTTTTGCAGAAATCGCCAAATTTTTACAGTGCTTTGACCAAAATTGCCACAAAGCATACCGTTGCCTAGACTAAACTCGACTAAAATAGCCAAAAAGTATACCCTTGGCTAGACTAGAAGTCCGAAAAAGTATACCCTTGTGGGCGGCACATCCCCAGGTACCTTTACTATGGAAGAACCCCCCCCCGTGAGTAAAACATTTCCTTTCAACTCTTTCAGCGTGGAGCCATGGTTTCCACTTAGGCCAAACTTGATATTCAGGCAGCCTGATGTTTCAGCGTGCCTGCAAAGGACTCTGGGTGACATTGGGTCTGTAACGATTTCCCCGTAGACCCCATCTAGTGACCACATTTATTGCTTCGTATGGTTTTAGTGTCGTTACATAAACTTTCTACTCTAACATTTAATATTAAATGTAACTCTAGTTGGTATTTGTCAAGTTATTTTAGAAGCAAACATTTATAAACCGTCTTTCCAAGATAATTCGATAAAATAACTGTCGAGGAAGACTTACAAAAATGGACTTTTGTCAGATTGTAGAACTTTCTTTGAGGTATTATGATGTAATTTTAATTTATGAACGGTAGATCTGAACAAGGTTGTTTGTATTAACAATGTTTTACCTGATTTTTACATTAAGACGCTTCAAATACTTCAAACAATAGTGAAAATGGCAGTCGCATCTTTGAATGGGATGAATGGCTGGAAGAAGCTATAGGTAGTTTAAGAAACTTCAATCCCACGCTCAAACTTTTTTGGTATCTTGGTTATTTTTAGCATTAAAGGGTCTGTTTCACCCAGCATGCTTTGTATATGTCATCCTTTCTCTGGCGTTAGTTTTAGCCATTTGCATGGCCCTTGAATGCCGAAGATATTCAACAAAGCAAAGATACGGCAAGTGCAAAGCATGCTGGGGAAACAGAAACTTTATTAGTGTATGCAATCAAAAGGCTACAGAAATGCCCACACCACAACCATTGTTTCTTTTGTTACACAATGAAACAGCATGTGTCGAAGTTATCAGATACAATAGATCATATTTGGCCTAGGCTAGCATTTATCTACGTCCATTGTTAAATGTAACTCGGGCCAAGTAAGCAATGTAGCCGTATGTATTTGATAGTGCTGACATGTGCCATTTCGTTGCGTAGCTAAAGAAACAATGGCTGTGGTGTGAGTATTTCTTTAGACTATTTAATCTCATTCACTCGATATGGCTATGTCAATTGCCTTCAAATTGTTTCAACTGGTTTCTGATGTTTTCAACTACCTGAGGGTACTTGCGAGATTTCATTGCGCCAAAGTTCCCTGGGTGGCCCTTACTTCAAGAATACCTCTTTGCTGTATGAGCTTTTTGGAGGAAAGGTTGTTTCATGTTTTCTCACAGCTTATACAAATCACAGGGTGGCACCAGAAATCTTCCAACAGAGGGGTTGCGTTGGAGCTTCCGCAGAGGGGCAAAAATGGCCATAAAATGCAGTTTTCGTACATCATTTTACTAAATTTCCTCCGAGAGGAACCCAAAGTTTCCTCCGAAGGTAGGGGCTAGGCGCTTCCGACAGGGGTCTTTAGCCCCTCTAGCCCCCTGGCGCCGCCACTGATAAATCATTGCCAAGCAAATATCAGTGTGAAGTCACCACTTTTCGACAAGTTTTTCGACAGCACAACGGGTCTATTATGATGATTTTTAACTATGGTGTGATCTGAGACCATCTCGTGTTTTCTCTTCGGGCACATCACCATCCCCCTTTTGAAGCTTTTGGGTAATTCTCAGTGTTTTGTTTATCTAAAATGTACCTCAAATCTGGAAGTTCTCTGTGCAAATGCAATCCAAATTCATTTATGAGTCTTTGTACGACGCTGTCATCTGCCCAGTCTAAGCAAGACAAATCTACAGAAATTAGATTTGCGTTTGAGGTTGGGAGTGAAGTTCCAGATGAAGTCGTTGGCCTCATATAAACATTGATATTTTCCTTGCATGCATTCATTGGAGCTGAAGTGTAATAATATCTTCATCAACTACTTTTGATATCTGGTTCAAAGTTGTTCGTTCACAAAGTTGATGTATGGAAATGTTTTCGTTATTTCTGTACAGAAATTGTTTTTAAGGAGTTTTGAGGTAACTTGTATTATTTTTTCTGCAGCAGTTTCTGCAATTTTCAGTCGCTGTTCGTTTATTGTCCTTTCTGAAACTTTAAGTGAGGTTGAGCACTTGAGCACTGTTTGTGAATTTTCTTCACGGCAATTTCTTCTTAAGAATTTTGATCGCTTCCTACTGGCTTGTTTCTGCTGCTGCAAGTCAATTTCCTCTGGTCTTTTAATTCCAAAGACGTCGAATTTTAGATAGTACAACTCACCTTTCGTAAAGATCTTTGGTGAGCGAAGAGTTCCTGCATCAAAACAACTTTCAAATTTCTTTCTCCGCGTTCAGCTGCTTCAAGGCTGTTTTATTCTCTCGGGTTTTAAGATCGATTTGGTAATCGGCTTCTTGTGAATGTTCGGTTTGAAATGACCTGTCTGCAAGCAGATAACGTTTGACAACTACTGTGCTATGAATACTTGAAACTCTGATTGATGCTCAACCTTGTCTTTCTACAAACTCTGATGAAAATCTTCGCTAAACCTAACTTCTTCGCAAATAGCGCTTTCACAAATTAATGTGCTGTGAAGTGTTCCTTCTTTTGATTGTTATTGCGCTGAATTTGCTCACACCAACTGGCAAAGTTTAGCTTAAAAGAGTCTTTTTCGGTTTGGCTATAAATAAGAGAATAATTTCCGCAAACACTGCATGCAATGTGGTTTCAGCTTACTCAAATTAGAGCGATTCTCAAATCTGATTGCCCAACATCGCTTCAAAATGAACGTTAATTCGCCGCAGTAATCTTCAAACTAATAACGCTCTTCCCGACAAGTTAAGCAAATGAAAATCTTCTCACTTTTAGATATAATACACCGCAAAAAATAGAACTTGCGCAATTTCATTAAAAAATCGACGCAGCTGCCGAGATACGAGTTTTGAAACTTCACACAAGCATTATTGCACAATAACAAACAATTATGAATTCGTGAGACGGAAACTCTGCCAGAAACTTTAGCTACGCTGTAATTCATTTGTTACTTGTAGTGACCAGCAAAATGCCCTACCTATCTTAAAGACAAAATGATATTTCTTTCCGAAATGTGAGCATGTTTAAAGTGCAGCATGACTTTCTGTCGCTTTTAGTGCCATTGGAAAGCTTCATCGGGTCAGTGACCTCTCGATCAGAATATTTCCTGACTCTAACTGTGTGACCCAAAGCATTTCGTATTGAAAACCAACAAAATTTGATTATGGAACTGATCACAGTAGTGAATTCTGCCGTATTTTTTCAGTGTGCAACTGGACTCTAGAATTCTTTCCCTAACATTTGTTTTTCAGGGTGTTACTCTTGAGAGATGTATCGTTCAATCACAAAAGAATACGAGAATGCGAAAACCGAAAGATTTCTGCTCGATCTTTCGCGATAACATAAGGATTTGCATCGAAAGTGTGTAAGATTTCTAAGGAGTTTTGCAGATGAAAAAGTGGTCTCCTTTCAGTTTCTTTCACATTTGTAGGTATGGCAGTCCCTTAACAAAACCTGACCTACAGTGGGTTGACCAATGAATGTACAATCTTACAAGTAAATCTTTTGTTAGGATTAACTTTTTCGACGGTGTTGATTTCTGAAAAAAGTAAGGGTATTGGCTTCCCTTTTTCGAAAGAATCAGCTGATTTTGAATTTTCAGCTTTGACCTAAAGGTAAGGTTATAGGCTTACCATTTTCGCTAAAGTGAGCTGATTTTGAATCTTCAGCTTTGACCTAAAGGTAATGTTATAGGCTTACCATTTTCGCTAAAGTGAGCTGATTTTGAATTTTCAGCTTTGACCTAAAGGTAAGGTTATAGGCTTACCATTTTCGCTAAAGTGAGCTAATTTTGAATTTTCAGCTTTGACCTAAAGGTAAGGTTATAGGCTTACCATTTTCGCTAAAGTGAGCTGATTTTGAATTTTCAGCTTTGACCTAAAGGTAAGGTTATAGGCTTACCATTTTCGCTAAAGTGAGCTGATTTTGAATCTTCAGCTTTGACCTAAAGGTAATGTTATAGGCTTACCATTTTCGCTAAAGTGAGCTGATTTTGAATTTTCAGCTTTGACCTAAAGGTAAGGTTATAGGCTTACCATTTTCGCTAAAGTGAGCTAATTTTGAATTTTCAGCTTTGACCTAAAGGTAAGGTTATAGGCTTACCATTTTCGCTAAAGTGAGCTGATTTTGAATTTTCAGCTTTGACCTAAAGGTAAGGTTATAGGCTTACCATTTTCGCTAAAGTGAGCTGATTTTGAATTTTCAGCTTTGACCTAAAGGTAAGGTTATAGGCTTACCATTTTCGCTAAAGTGAGCTGATTTGGAATTTTTCAGCATTGATCTAAAGGTAAGGTTATAGGCTTACCATTTTCGCTAAAGTGAGCTGATTTTGAATTTTTCAGCATTGACCTAAAGGTAAGGTTATAGGCTTACCATTTTCGCTAAAGTGAGCTGATTTTGAATTTTTCAGCATTGACCTAAAGGTAAGGTTATAGGCTTACCATTTTCGCTAAAGTGAGCTGATTTTGAATTTTTCAGCATTGACCTAAAGGTAATGTTATAGGCTTACCATTTTCGCTAAAGTGAGCTGATTTTGAATTTTTCAGCATTGACCTAAAGGTAATGTTATAGGCTTACCATTTTCGCTAAAGTGAGCTGATTTTGAATTTTCAGCATTGATCTAAAGGTAATGTTATAGGCTTACCATTTTCGCTAAAGTGAGCTGATTTTGAATTTTCAGCATTGATCTAAAGGTAATGTTATGGGCTTACCATTTTCGCTAAAGTGAGCTGATTTTGAATTTTCAGCTTTGACCTAAAGGTAATGTTATAGGCTTACCATTTTCGCTAAAGTGAGCTGATTTTGAATTTTTCAGCATTGACCTAAAGGTAAGGTTATAGGCTTACCATTTTCGCTAAAGTGAGCTGATTTGTAGCTTTGACCTAAAGGTAAGGTTATAGGCTTACCATTTTCGCTAAAGTGAGCTGATTTGCAGCTTTGACCTAAAGGTAATGTTATAGGCTTACCATTTTCGCTAAAGTGAGCTGATTTGCAGCTTTGACCTAAAGTTAATGTTATAGGCTTACCATTTTCGCTAAAGTGAGCTGATTTTGAATCTTCAGCTTTGATCTAATGGTAAGGTTATAGGCTTACCATTTTCGCTAAAGTGAGCTGATTTTGAATTTTCAGCATTGACCTAAAGGTAATGTTATAGGCTTACCATTTTCGCTAAAGTGAGCTGATTTTGAATCTTCAGCTTTGATCTAAAGGTAAGGTTATAGGCTTACCATTTTCCCTAAAGTGAGCTGATTTTGAATTTTCAGCATTGACCTAAAGGTAAGGTTATAGGCTTTCCATTTTCCCTAAAGTGAGCTGATTTTGAATTTTCAGCTTTGACCTAAAGGTAAGGTTATAGGCTTACCATTTTCGCTAAAGTAAGCTGATTTTGAATTTTCAGCTTTGATCTAGGAGTAAGGTTATAGGCTTACCATTTTCGCTAAAGTGAGCTGATTTTGAATTTTCAGCTTTGACCTAAAGGTAATGTTATGGGCTTACCATTTTCGCTAAAGTGAGCTGATTTTGAATTTTCAGCTTTGATCTAGGGGTAAGGTTATAGGCTTACCATTTTCGCTAAAGTGAGCTGATTTTGAATTTTCAGCATTGACCTAAAGGTAATGTTATGGGCTTACCATTTTCCCTAAAGTGAGCTGATTTTGAATTTTCAGCTTTGATCTAAAGGTAAGGTTATAGGCTTACCATTTTCGCTAAAGTGAGCTGATTTTGAATTTTCAGCTTTGATCTAAAGGTAAGGTTATAGGCTTACCATTTTCCCTAAAGTGAGCTGATTTTGAATTTTCAGCTTTGACCTAAATGTAAGGTTATAGGCTTACCATTTTCGCT
The DNA here is from genome assembly GCA_964019985.1 of Aurelia sp. 4 Dawson et al 2005. Lineage (NCBI taxonomy): Eukaryota > Metazoa > Cnidaria > Scyphozoa > Semaeostomeae > Ulmaridae > Aurelia > Aurelia sp. 4 Dawson et al 2005. Next base: position 25,184,057 of record OZ026495.1, on the reverse strand, counting down.
AAAGTGAGCTGATTTTGAATTTTTCAGCATTGACCTAAAGGTAAGGTTATAGGCTTACCATTTTCGCTAAAGTGAGCTGATTTTGAATTTTCAGCTTTGACCTCAAGGTAATGTTATGGGCTTACCATTTTCGCTAAAGTGAGCTGATTTTTAATTTTTAGCTTTGACCTAAGGGTAATGTTATAGGCTTACCATTTTCGCTAAAGTGAGCTGATTTTGAATTTTCAGCTTTGACCTAAAGGTAAGGTTATAGGCTTACCATTTTCGCTAAAGTGAGCTGATTTTGAATTTTCAGCTTTGATCTAAAGGTAAGGTTATAGGCTTACCATTTTCGCTAAAGTGAGCTGATTTTGAATTTTCAGCTTTGACCTAAAGGTAAGGTTATAGGCTTACCATTTTCGCTAAAGTGAGCTGATTTTGAATTTTCAGCTTTGACCTAAGGGTAATGTTATATGCTTACCATTTTCGCTAAAGTGAGCTGATTTTGAATTTTCAGCTTTGACCTAAAGGTAAGGTTATAGGCTTACCATTTTCGCTAAAGTGAGCTGATTTTGAATTTTCAGCTTTGACCTAAAGGTAATGTTATGGGCTTACCATTTTCGCTAAAGTGAGCTGATTTTGAATTTTCAGCTTTGATCTAGGGGTAAGGTTATAGGCTTACCATTTTCGCTAAAGTGAGCTGATTTTGAATTTTCAGCATTGACCTAAAGGTAATGTTATGGGCTTACCATTTTCCCTAAAGTGAGCTGATTTTGAATTTTCAGCTTTGATCTAAAGGTAAGGTTATAGGCTTACCATTTTCGCTAAAGTGAGCTGATTTTGAATTTTCAGCTTTGATCTAAAGGTAAGGTTATGGGCTTACCATTTTCGCTAAAGTGAGCTGATTTTTAATTTTTAGCTTTGACCTAAGGGTAATGTTATAGGCTTACCATTTTCCCTAAAGTGAGCTGATTTTGAATTTTCAGCTTTGACCTAAATGTAAGGTTATAGGCTTACCATTTTCGCTAAAGTGAGCTGATTTTGAATTTTTTAGCATTGACCTAAAGGTAAGGTTATAGGCTTACCATTTTCGCTAAAGTGAGCTGATTTTGAATTTTCAGCTTTGACCTCAAGGTAATGTTATGGGCTTACCATTTTCGCTAAAGTGAGCTGATTTTTAATTTTTAGCTTTGACCTAAGGGTAATGTTATAGGCTTACCATTTTCGCTAAAGTGAGCTGATTTTGAATTTTCAGCTTTGACCTAAAGGTAAGGTTATAGGCTTACCATTTTCGCTAAAGTGAGCTGATTTTGAATTTTCAGCTTGGATCTAAAGGTAAGGTTATAGGCTTACCATTTTCGCTAAAGTGAGCTGATTTTGAATTTTCAGCTTTGACCTAAAGGTAAGGTTATAGGCTTACCATTTTCGCTAAAGTGAGCTGATTTTGAATTTTCAGCTTTGACCTAAGGGTAATGTTATAGGCTTACCATTTTCGCTAAAGTGAGCTGATTTTGAATTTTCAGCTTTGACCTAAAGGTAAGGTTATAGGCTTACCATTTTCGCTAAAGTGAGCTGATTTTGAATTTTCAGCTTTGACCTAAAGGTAATGTTATGGGCTTACCATTTTCGCTAAAGTGAGCTGATTTTGAATTTTCAGCTTTGACCTAAGGGTAATGTTATAGGCTTACCATTTTCGCTAAAGTGAGCTGATTTTGAATTTTCAGCTTTGACCTAAAGGTAAGGTTATAGGCTTACCATTTCCGCTAAAGTGAGCTGATTTTGAATTTTCAGCTTTGACCTAAAGGTAAGGTTATAGGCTTACCATTTTCGCTAAAGTGAGCTGATTTTGAATTTTTCAGCTTTGATCTAAAGGTAAGGTTATAGGCTTACCATTTTCGCTAAAGTGAGCTGATTTTGAATTTTCAGCTTTGACCTAAAGGTAAGGTTATAGGCTTACCATTTTCGCTAAAGTGAGCTGATTTTGAATTTTCAGCTTTGATCTAAAGGTAAGGTTATAGGCTTACCATTTTCGCTAAAGTGAGCTGATTTGGAATTTTTCAGCATTGATCTAAAGGTAAGGTTATAGGCTTACCATTTTCGCTAAAGTGAGCTGATTTTGAATTTTCAGCTTTGATCTAAAGGTAATGTTATAGGCTTACCATTTTCGCTAAAGTGAGCTGATTTTTAATTTTTCAGCTTTGACCTAAAGGTAAGGTTATAGGCTTACCATTTTCGCTAAAGTGAGCTGATTTGGAATTTTTCAGCATTGATCTAAAGGTAAGGTTATAGGCTTACCATTTTCGCTAAAGTGAGCTGATTTTGAATTTTCAGCTTTGACCTAAAGGTAAGGTTATAGGCTTACCATTTTCGCTAAAGTGAGCTGATTTGGAATTTTTCAGCATTGATCTAAAGGTAAGGTTATAGGGTTACCATTTTCGCTAAAGTGAGCTGATTTTTAATTTTTAGCTTTGACCTAAGGGTAATGTTATAGGCTTACCATTTTCCCTAAAGTGAGCTGATTTTGAATTTTCAGCTTTGACCTAAATGTAAGGTTATAGGCTTACCATTTTCGCTAAAGTGAGCTGATTTTGAATTTTTTAGCATTGACCTAAAGGTAAGGTTATAGGCTTACCATTTTCGCTAAAGTGAGCTGATTTTGAATTTTCAGCATTGATCTAAAGGTAATGTTATAGGCTTACCATTTTCGCTAAAGTGAGCTGATTTTGAATCTTCAGCTTTGACCTAAAGGTAAGGTTATAGGCTTACCATTTTCGCTAAAGTGAGCTGATTTTGAATTTTCAGCTTTGACCTGAAGGTAAGGTTATAGGCTTACCATTTTCGCTAAAGTGAGATGATTTTGAATTTTCAGCTTTGACCTAAAGGTAATGTTATAGGCTTACCATTTTCGCTAAAGTGAGCTGATTTGGAATTTTTCAGCATTGATCTAAAGGTAATGTTATAGGCTTACCATTTTCGCTAAAGTGAGCTGATTTTGAATTTTCAGCATTGATCTAAAGGTAATGTTATAGGCTTACCATTTTCGCTAAAGTGAGCTGATTTTGAATTTTGAGCATTGATCTAAAGGTAATGTTATAGGCTTACCATTTTCGCTAAAGTGAGCTGATTTTGAATCTTCAGCTTTGACCTAAAGGTAAGGTTATAGGTTTACCATTTTCGCTAAAGTGAGCTGATTTTGAATCTTCAGCTTTGACCTAAAGGTAAGGTTATAGGCTTACCATTTTCGCTAAAGTGAGCTGATTTTGAATTTTCAGCTTTGACCTAAAGGTAATGTTATAGGCTTACCATTTTCGCTAAAGTGAGCTGATTTTGAATTTTCAGCTTTGACCTAAAGGTAATGTTATAGGCTTACCATTTTCGCTAAAGTGAGCTGATTTTGAATTTTCAGCTTTGACCTAAAGGTAAGGTTATAGGCTTACCATTTTCGCTAAAGTGAGCTGATTTTGAATTTTCAGCTTTGACCTAAAGGTAATGTTATAGGCTTACCATTTTCGCTAAAGTGAGCTGATTTTGAATTTTCAGCTTTGACCTAAAGGTAATGTTATAGGCTTACCATTTTCGCTAAAGTGAGCTGATTTTGAATTTTCAGCTTTGACCTAAAGGTAAGGTTATAGGCTTACCATTTTCGCTAAAGTGAGCTGATTTTGAATTTTCAGCTTTGACCTAAGGGTAATGTTATAGGCTTACCATTTTCGCTAAAGTGAGCTGATTTTGAATTTTCAGCTTTGACCTAAAGGTAATGTTATAGGCTTACCTTTTTCGCTAAAGTGAGCTGATTTTGAATTTTCAGCTTTGATCTAAAATTACTACTACGAGCTTACCTTTTTCGCTAAAGGGAGCTGATTGTGACAATGCTCATTTTTGACCAAAAAGTATTTCTAGGCTTGAATTTTTCTGTTTGAATTTAAAAGGGCTGGGATGATTTTGTGGCTAGGCCGCTACTTTGCAGCTTCAAAAACATATGCTATTCCCCTTTCTTTCAATAATGCTTCAAGTTAGATTTTGAAATCTTTCTTAGACACCTCATGGATGTAAGCACTTCTTGTCTTGTTTCATAGTGAAAGACTAGCCTGTGCGCAGCCGCAGCGCTCCTCCGCAGCCTCACTTTCGCGGAGGAGTGTTGAGGCTGCGCATAGGTTACGAAAGACACGTGACACTGAACGAGGAACGAGAACTGTGTTGAGAAATCTTCCATGTGTGCAAATATTACATCAAACTTAGAGCAAATAAATATCAATGACTAACTCAAAAATATGATGATGTCAGTAATCAGCCATCATAATTTTTGATAAACAAAGTACCAGGTGTCTCAAAAAAGTAACCCCCTTTGAGAGAAATAGAGGAACATAGGAACGAAGTGATAAAATATCGGGAATTTTTTAGTTCATTGTCATGTTTGTTGACTTTCAACTTCAATGCTCGTAGCTTGCATTTTAAATTGTCCTTCAAACACCGGAGATCCGAGTTGACGAACTCGAATTTTGGGGTGCTATTGAAACCAGAGGTTTTTTGTAAAAGGGCCTAGCCATGATTTGATATTACGAGCATATTGCGAAAGAATTTCAACTTTGACCTTTAGCCTTTCCTTTTGAAAAGAATTAAACGTATCATTGATTTTGAAAATATCAAATAATAATGATAATAATGATATGAAGCAAGGCTAGGCTCTTTTTCAAAACCGCACGTTTCGGGTGCACTGTAAATTTTGACTTTGCAAGCCTGTATCTCTAAAGTTTGATGGACGATTTTTAAATGCAAGGTATGCGAATCTAAGTTAAAGATTGATAAATTTAGCTGTCCACCCAATCAAAAGGGAGTACTATTTTGAGACACCCAGTGTCTTTCAAGTATCGAGGTTATGAAACTTCATCATGGGCAGTGAGAAAATTGGTAGTTGATCCTATAACAGTTTTTTATCCTTTCGGTGTCCGTATGCCCATGAATGTTGCTGTTGTTGCATCCTGTCACTCAAATTTGTAGGACAAAGGGTTGCAAGAAAACTTGGCACAGGGAAACACGGATCAAGAAAACTGCTGTAGGAGCAACAGCTGCCACGTCTCTTGTCACCTGATCTGTGAAAAGCGGTAAAGCCTTCCAAAGATAAGAAATGTGTCGAAATATGATATCGATAAGAAACAGTCATATTGATGCAGCATAGAATTTGTCGTGCGGCTACAAAGTAATTCTTGAAGATCTTCTACCGGCCGATGAAGTAATACTATGCAACAACTTCTCATATCATAAAGATCATACATTCTTTGAGTCTTTGGCCATGCATTTCATCGATCTACCTGCTACAATCGTCAACAAAAACTTTTGAGAGACCTGCTTGACGAAATACCGGCTGTCCTAAAAAGTTTTGTGTGGCCGTTGTGAATGAGCTTCAACCTTTATCATCCAGCTTTGCATGCGGTTTCATTGAATAGGCTTCATTTTTTAAATCTAATGCCTCTGGTTCATATTTGGTCTTTTTTGGGTCGTTAGGGTCGTGCACAATGAGCCAAAAGACAAAGGATTCAAGCTGTGAGCCTTTGTCTTTTGGGTCTTTAAACACCCAACTTTGGGTCTTTGAGCCTTTATCTTCGTGTTACAAAATTTGTTCTTTGCTGCGTTAAATGTGAAATTCCTCTGTTTCATCCCATATTAAATCTGAAACAGTGTCAATTTCCATCGATGAGGCTGGTACGCCCGATTCAAACATAATTACAGAATTTTTACCAGATCTTAAAAATGCTCTAGGAACATACAGTGTCCTTTGGGGTCCTTCTGCATCATATCGACCAAGATTTCGGCCATTCAGAAAGACTGCGCCTCTTTCCCAGCCCTAGAAATAAAGTAAAAATTTAAAAGTAAAAGCAGAGAAGGGGTGAGCAAAACAAGTGGGGGTTTACAATTTAATACTGCTACTAAAATTTAAGTACAAGTTCGTTCTTTTTTAACAGAAAATTAAGCCCTCTCTTTAATGAGCTGCCTCAATGATAAGCCGCTCGCTTCTAAGGAAAGATTTCAAATTAGCCCCCTTTCTGTAAAAGCCCCCCTCTTACATTAAACAAGCTTTGATGTCACTTTTGATACAGTTAGGGATAAAAACCGTCGAATTTATTTACGTGACTTGAAAAATGTATGCTGATTCCGTAAAATATGGGGTAAAAGAACTGAAAAACCATCAATTTTAAACACTCATAATCGGACGTTGTGAATGAGCCCCTCTCTTTTAACCCCCTCTAGAGCCTCCGAAATTAAATAAGCCCAACGAGGGGGGGGGGCTGATCGAGCCTCTACAGTGGTCATTGAACTCATACCAAAAAGGGCAGATTTTGTAATACAATAGCAACCGTAGCTTTAATCGATACCTCAATTCAAAGCGATTAGCGACTGCAGGCAAAGGAAATTCTCTCAACCAGTAAAAACAAGAACATGGCCGTAAAAGTTGCCCCGAAAACAGTTGGGAAAATCCACGCCTTGAGCAAACAACAGGTGGTTTCTAAGAGAAGTTTTGCTTATAACGAAAGAAGAAGGTAATCTAAAGTTCTGTCTCATGGATTTCGTCTATTTCATTAAGAGCTGTGTGGTGACTGTTTCATTTAAGCCCAAAATACCCGAGAATTATAAAGCCTTCTGCTCAGCTCCTGAATTAAATAAACAAAATCTGTGAGACAGAAATTTAGATTTACCCTCCTATTTTCGCTTGCACAAGGCGAGGGTTTGCCGAACTGGTTTCGGGGCAACTTTTACAGCCGTGTTTGCTTTGATTTATTGGTTGAGAGAATTCCCTTAATCTGCAGTCACTAATCGCTTTGAATTAAGGTGTCAATTAAAACAACCGTTTCTATTGAATTACGGAATCTGTCCTTGTTACTCATACCTTAATATGGAAAATGGCGTCATGTGGCGCTCGTTCCACCCAAATCGAACTTCTGTATAATCCAGGTGTGTTTATCTTCTTAGGAATGTCACTTTTCCATTTGCCATCTTCATCGAGTCTTCAAATCAAGATACACCAACAATAAGAATAATTCAGTGGAATTCCGGGTGGCCAGGAAAAAAAATTTGGGCCCAGCTATGTAAATTTTGCTTTGATCAATGACCAACAAAATATTCCTCGGGTGTTGTGGCGTGCACCTGTAATCCAGGTGCTTGGAGGTCAGAATCATTGTACGACCATATTCCTCGATAGTTGATTTAAATAAAAATGTGTCAATAGCTCTCGATTTCAAAAAGCCAAGCCACTTATGATTTAGCTCATCAAGCTTTTTGTTGGTACCCGGTATGAATAACTCTGCCTATCAAGCAGTGTTTGGCAGTGTGGCCAACCGAGAAAGTTTTGTTTGGCAAGAAAAACTCAAATATTTTGCAAACAATATTCATTCACTTTATAAGGGCTCAAAAGCTTCAAATAAAGATTATGTAGCTGCAAAGTAGATTCATGACGATGAGTCTCTTGTTTCCCTGTGCTCTTTGACTTAATGATGGCGCTTCAGTCAACAGATACTCATAATATTACTCTGAAAAATCTGGCCCTATTTCGGCCAAAACTTCGCGATTCCTACAGTACCAATCAGATTGCGAGATTTGTAAATTTCTATTGTTACGGTGTAAACTGATAGAATTTTCGATTCGATTGAAGAATTGAAAACACTCCTGCGGGATTGAGATTCGAAGCCGTGATTCCATCATAATTCAATTGATAATTGAAGAAAAAGTGGCCAAGTTTTTCACTGTTTCATTATGAGTCCATCTGGAGCAAGGTTTACCGAAGGGATGCAAGGGACTCATCGTCATAAGTCTAGCTGCAAAGCTGCAACTGTATTCCGTCTTCCTTCATCAAAAGAACTAAAGCAATTGAAATATCTGGAGGCCGCTTTACACAAATATTTTAGTAATAAGTATTATCCCTAATATTTCGTTACTTACTTATCAACAAAATGTCGTTTGAATTCTAAAGGATAGATTTCCCATCCATGAAGCTTTTTTCCATCAACATCAACATAGCCATTAATTCCTACAGAAAAAGAAATAAAAATCTCATAGTTCCTCTAAGCAAACATACACCGATGATGATTAAGTCTGTCTCATGTTCAATGTCACGTGGAAAGTAAGAATGATAACACTGCAAAATAACAATAACAATACCCAAGTGATGAAAGAAATAGAAGTCCTCCATGGGACTGCCCCAAAGAATACAAACCTTTTCTTTGATATCCAATAGCATGTTCATAATTTATTCGCCCACAATTTTCCACAAGAATTTGTAAGAGATTTTCGTCATCAGACTGAAAATGAGAAATATCACGTTAATTTTTTAATTGTTCAAAACGGTCAGCCTGTTCTTTCTTGGTAGTGAATGGTTCTTATCAGCCAGCTTTTAATGCATTCGGTTTACGTATAGAAACTTATCACCAAAATTGAAATCGTATCAGGAAGTAATCAAAGCAATCTCGATTTGTAAGGCCACTTCTCCCAGGATCTCAAAGCAACAATGTTGGCAAATATGTCACTCAATGGTGAATATGCTCAAGTTCATTAAAAAACCAATTCTCATTGAGAAGGCTGATGGAGGGCAGCGTAAAGGCCGAGTAAAATATATAGCTTTCTCGTAGCCGCTATAAATAAGCTAAAAAAACGCCCAAAAACACATTGTTTCTTTAGCTATACATGAAGCTAGACTGGTCCCAAAAGTCTCTTGCAAAGTTAGAAAAAGAAGCGAAAGTTAGAGGGACTTACGTCATGGGTCTACATTGAAGCCAGATGTGTCAAAATTGTCAAATGCAATAAATGATATTTTGATAGACGATATTTTTCATCTAGCCTGGGGCAGCTTTTAAACATGTCGATTCCCTTTAAATTGTAAGCGTGTTTCCAATTATGGTTACTGAAACTCAATCTAGATATGAAACAACCTAAGTACAACAGTCATCAAGTCCAATCAAATCACGCGGCAAGGAGGCTTTCTTTTTCTGTTTGTTTATCAACACATATAAAACTCAACAGAAAAGGTGCGTAAAACCTCTCATATGTAAGGTGGAACGGGGTCAAAATGGGTCATGGTGGTACTTAATTAACTACTTGAATTCTGCTTTCCAAGGTAAAGCAAAGCGCCCCTCATTGTAAACTTGCAACTTATTCATTCAGTTATCTATGTTTTCGAACGATGACACCCCTAAATTTGCCAATGACCCATTTTGCCTCATTTTACCATAACAGTTCCCACCCTACCCTACGTACCTTGAGAGCTGGCAAATTCACTTCATGTTTATCACGTAGCACTTCGACATCGTTGATTATTACTTGATTTACTATCACCTAAAATAACAAGATCATTTGTGAGCATTGGAAAACGTAGTCTTATAAGACATTTGCTTGTGGCACCAATCAAAGCGCAGTATTTGCAGCCAAGAGACAGTCAACAGCGATATAAGGGTGAATAGTACTGAAATAATATGAAGTTATTGAACGATCGCCTGGCCGATGCTTGATAATATTTGAACCGCAGTTTGACGTATGGACCAAACGTAGTAGTAAGTAACTAAGGTCTAGATATTCATTCGTTTCATTTCATTCACTTCAAATTATTTTCGATGGTAATCCACTTTAAACTATAAATACTGTTTTACAGGGAGCCATGCTAAAACAGAACCTATACCTTATTTACAATAACCTTTGACAAAAAAGAAAGAACAAGGAGAATAGGTCGTTGACTCTACATTTTCTTCGAAAAGTTCACAGCAATAAGGAGGCTTTGACAACACTATCTTGGTCACTCATGACCGTTCTAAGTAATGGTAATCTAAGGTCAGTTTTAGAGTTCCTCAGGTGACGCCGATCCTCGTAGATTCGAGCAGATTTACAGGATCTTAATTTCTTCAAAACAACAAGATTATTGCAGAAAAATTCAAGTATTTCAAAAAACTAACCGTAACACGATCTGCAGCCTCATGAATAGTGACTTTTTTGGAACTTTTTGGAATTTTCGTCGAATAGAGAATATATCCATAAGACTGGCCAGCATCGTTATTAATTGGTAGCATCTCCATGGAAACAACATCCTTTTGTTTCACACTCTGCAAATTGACAAAATATTACCAGACATAAACAAGTCGTACCTACAAACATTGTTTGCTGCAGCCATTCAGAGAAAAGAGACTTGAAGCGTTTATGTCGTTCCAAATACATTTCTAGCCTCGCTTTTAACAGTTCTACTTCACCGCCATGAAAGACAGTCATCAAAGACTTTTGATTTATGCTTTGTACAAAATGAAAGCAAATCAAAGTCAAAAGAAAACCGCGCTAATCCCACGACCGTCCTCTGCACAGATGGAGCCTAGGAACGTGGCTACTGCAAAGAAATCACACAACTGAAGAAATGTATGCCGTTACTTGAGCGGCCTAAAAAACAATGATGTGACTTTAAAATCACAAAAGTCACGTACGCTAATTTGAGAAGTGATTTGCGCCTCGTATTGCATAAAAATTGGCGTGGCGGCTACGAAAATATAGATTTGAGACTAAGACCCCGTTCAAACAAACCCATTTTCACTTTGATTTTTCCCTCCCTATTCACACTGTTTCATTTTCAGATGAAAACGGAAATCTTTCAACGAGTGTTCAAACTTGTTCTCAAAAACCCATCTGATTGTGTCTTTTGGAACACAAGACTATACGGCTTGTTGTTAGCGCATTGGGGTGGATTAATGTGAACGCAAAGCCAAAAACGGAGGTAAGCATATCCGTTTTCTTGCAAAAACAGATTAGTGTGAATGTGGCCTAATCCCTGCTTGGGTCACATAATAGCAATAAGAGACAATAAACAACAAAAACCATTTTGAAACCTTCCGTGAGATCTGCTTTTACGGTGGTAAATTATGCAATTCTATGGTAAAAAATTCAAATCTTTCAATACCCAGCAATTGTCTGGGACTGTAGGTCGGTATTGTTCAGAATTGATTTGTGTCACAGAATACAGACTCGTTACGTACCTTTTGATACTTTAGGATATCTTCTAATGGCATATATTCTTCGAAAGTAATTTTGCCTAAATAGAAAAAATCAAATAGAACAAAGTCGACACTCACGTTCTAGAATAAATCTCGATTTCCCCTAAGAGTTCGACATTGCAAATATCAACGGTGGCATTAAATAAGGTAAGTGCACCTGTGCAATTCTTTACATAAATCAACAAGAAAAACAGTTTGCAATAAAATGCATAGAGAAAAACGACCAGCAAAGTGCTTATTTTGTTCAGAAAGCACTGGAAGGGGGGAGGGAGAGGGAGTTACTTAAGTCTCCATGGTGCAGATAATGCCATTCAAAACGTGAAAGTACATCTAATAAATTTGCAAAATTTCTGAAAAGAATCAGCATTTATCCTGTTTCTTTCCTTTAATAAAGAGTAGCATTTTTGGTAAAATTGTATGCAATCTAGCTTTCTTATTTAACGCCAAAGCGTACTCATAGTCTTTTGTTCCTAATGGTATAGTTCTTGTAGCGCTCTCACCAGCTGCCATGTAAAGTAGTCCGTAATATCTTTGGTAAAGCTTTTACGTAATACGAAGAAGGCCAAATTATATGCTGGGATGATAAATTTAGCAAATTTATGCGAAACACCTTGAAAGGCTATGTCGCCAAGCGACACTTTTAGCCATACCCATAAGCTTAAGGAAATATTGTAAATCTTGGTCAGGATTCTTAATTTACGATATCATATTCAATCTTTCATCTGGGTTGGTTTTACTAATAACCTTGGTTCAACTTGGCATCTAATTTTGCAAGTTAAAAGCAATTTAAAATCATCTAAACAATGCAAAAAAGATGAATACGTAGGAGCCCTTACCATAATTTCTTCGTCCTAATGAATCGGGAACCCAAGGTAACTTGCCAGGCACTAGAAATGTAAATATTTGTGATGAAATGAATGTTTTGTCAGAATCTATGAGCAAAGAGAGATACTTCTCTACGACATTAATGGTCGTTGATAAACCAAAGCAAAATGAGACTTGATGCAAACTCTTTATTGACGAACACAGGCATCAATTCTTTGAAAACAGTTTTTTATATCAATGACAATTTAAAACTCAACAAATGCAATACAGTATCATGTGCCATCCATGGCAGAATAGACATGGCGAGATCTGATTCTGGCTATGAATGCACTTACCAATTCATTTATCAACAATCAGATATAATAACAAACAACAAAAAACAATGAGAAAACAAAACAAAAACAAAACTTAAGTACTCTTTGTACCATGACACCATCCCGTTTTGACAGGTACCAGCATGCAAAAATTTGGGTGGTTGAATTGACGTGGAAAGAAATTTGCACCGCTAGGGCCTGTGGTAAGATGGTTGAATTCTGAGTTGTCACCGAGTGATGCAATGGTTCATAAAGAGCTTACTTAAACCAATTCTAAACATAAATAAGTAAGAGGTCGCTGATCGTTCGGTCTCCAAACAGCTCCCCAAAGGAAAGCCCTGCAAAGCAAAGATGCCGCGCACCGCAAACCAGACACCACCCCAAAGGGACCCCGCAGAGGTTGCAGCCACTAACATTGCACGATCTTGCATGATCGGTAATCAAATTATTTCTAAAAAGCTACCTTATCAATTGCATAACACCAATCGTGAGTTCTTTCCAAGTTGTGATATGTCCAACTGCCATAAATACGTAAAAGAAGCTAGGTTAAATGCCGTCACTATTTTGTATTTTGTACGAGTGCGCGGTAAGGAGGCTAGCAGTGTGAAGTTAGAGCGGCATTATATGAACACATTTGGCAACCTCGTTCAGGTTAAAGTGTAGTGACGTCATAGACATACCTGCACATTGCAGATCAAAATTTAATGAGAGGATGGAAGACATTCGAGCCCCCCTCTAGTGATTTGCTAAAATTTGCTCCGCAATTCTTCACAAAACAAAATTACCTGATCCTTTAGGTGCATGCTTTTTGATGATTTTTCTCAAGGCATAAAATTTCTTCGTTAAATCCCCTGTTTCAGAAACAGGAGCATCATAATCTGAAGAAGAATCAAGGAATACAAAGTATACGCCAAAGTCTATCCAAATAAAGATGTACGAAAAGAATAAGTTAAAGGTTAAAGGTTAAAGGTTAAAGGGTCTGTTTAATCCAGCCAAACATGCAAGAGCCATCCCTTACCTGGACTTTGTAGTCCCCATTTTCATCTGAATTCAATAAATATAATTCCTGCTGTAGTTGTTTAGAGCCACCCGTAATTCATGATATATACTTATAACAATACAAACTAAATACGGTATAACTAATCAATTTACAATTTATACTGAGCCAGCCATACTGATTGTTCAGAATCTTTTACAATAATGGCCAAGATGATATGCAATAGATACTTTTATTTGGATTAGTAAGAGCAACGTACCATAACTTGAAATTGTAGGCTTATATCCGTTTCCTCGTGAATAAGTATTTGCTCCATTCATAAATCCAAAATTTGTTCCACCTAGAAAAACATGACATTAAATGCAATTTTGATTCATTCATTCATTCATTCATTTATTCATTCATTCTTTCCCTTAATTCATTCCTTCATTCATTTATTCAATCATTCCTTCCTTCATTCATTTATTCCTTCTTTCATTCATTCCTTCCTTCATTCATTTATTCCTTCTTTCATTCATTCATTCATTCATTCATTCATTCATTCATAGATTTATTATTCTGAGTAAGTTGGAAAGATTTGTGATTGCTGGGATTTCTGGAAAGAATTTCCAATGAACTTGCCATTAGAATTTGCCATTGTGTCATGATGATCCGTGACGTCCTCATTGTTTTCGAAATGGCAGCGTTTAAGGCTAAAACTTAGAATCTAATCTTGGAGAATTGCTACAGATCGAAATCAGATCATAAGTATATCTCTATTCAGGAATAGTCAAAATGACACTATTGCCTTCATCCACCTGAATTTAACGTGTGATATATCACTCGAAACACAAAGGGCATTACTTTTTGAGGCGGCTGATAATAGAAGACCCAAAGATTAGTTAAATTTTCAAAGAATTCTTACATACCATGGAACATGTAGAAATTGAAAGAAGCCCCTCTATCCAGAATTGTCTTCAAGGCTTTCTCAATTCGTTGTATTTTCACGATGTGATGTTTTTCACCCCAATGATCAAACCAACCTGACCAAAATTCTGTCACAAAAACTGGTTTGTTTGGCTGAAAAGGAATCGATATATTTGTACATTATCATTGAGTTATACATTCCTCCCATCATTGATTTAACGCTTGCGCAGCAGATTGCAATTAATCGATTTCTAAATTCCAAAATCACCACGACAAAGTTTGCTACTTTGCTGAGCTCATGCCGAGCCTTTATAAAATTTGCATGGAACAACATATACATAGTTCTGCGGGAATCATTATGATCCAACTATCAGTTTTAAAGCCAAAAAACAAGCAAGTCAAATCGATATGAAACTCCAGAACGGCAATATTGATTATTGATCTTAGGGAAATAAATTTGACATCAAAGTTGGCCTTTTCACAACAAAGGGACGTATTGCAAGCTGAAATTGATAAATATTTCACGATCAGAAAGGGTACATACTTTGTTTTCGAGCACTCGGTGATTTAGCTGCGAAGACGAACTCTTACGGACCCAATGCTAATCATGATCCTCCCTGGCACTAAAATCGACTTTCATATCATCTGAAAGTCATTTTTGGCCTAAATTCCCTTTGTCTTGCTTTCATTCAGGAAAAAAGGATCACGGTTGACAATAGGACCATAACCCACCTGTTTTTCTTCAAGCAGGTCAATCATCTTATTTGCATCTGTTTGAAAGTTTATCGTCTGTAATGCTATGTTAAAGAGAAAGAAACCTAGTCATTAAGATGTTGCACAGAAGTTATGGAAAAGATGACGAGTACTGGGCGTCTTTTCCTACAACTCCTTGCCTTCTCCAAAAAAATCTCGAGTAAGCAATATCTCCTTTGTTCAAGAGTGTGCAAAAACTTTATAAATGTTCTTTGATCCACAATCTTCTTTTTTAATTATCGCAAAAAAAGAATGAAACCGTATTATGGAAAGGTTGGTAAAAAGCTTCCACCTTGGGGGTCAAATATGACACGCAAACATTTGCAACGGTAGGATACAGTCAATACCATTTCTCAAATCAAATTGGTTTATGCTTCTTTGTCTAACAGCCAAAATCTTCAACTGCATCAAAATTTTACCGATGTACGAAGTGTCCAAAAAAAGATGCCTCCTTTGTGTGACTGTTGTGGAGGAGCTGTACCTTCTACTGTTCCGCTCCAGATACGATAGACCTTTTAGCTATTCTGGGAAAGAATCTGAATCGAACGATGTTATGATGCAATGTAGAGAATTTTCGAATGTGCATGATAGTGATAGAACCTCTAACGCCACTCGATCGAGCCCCGCGTATAAAATTATATAAAAATAAAGCTCGATCCAGGCTCTTTTGTAGAATAGCTAAAAGGTCTATTGCTTACCATATAGAGTTTCACACTTTGCATTGGTCAATCGAGCACATAGTCATTGATTTATGGCACATGAAAGCCAAAAAATTGATTGCTTCAAAACAGCACTAGTGATTGCTTCAAAACCAAAACATACTGGAAGGGACATATAGAGCTGAAGACCGCCACTACCGAAGGCAAATAGTGACAAATATTCCACACGAAGCAATGATGATTGATTAACAAGGACAGATTTTGTAAGACAATAGCATCAGTTGCTTTTATTGACGCTTAAATTCAAAAAGATTTGCGATTGCAGACAAAGGAAATTCCCTCAAGCGGAAACTCAAAACAAACGAAGGTGCAAAGTTTCTCTGAAACCCAGGTAGCTATCTCGCTTGTTGTGCATTCCAGAAATGGTCTTTTAGAGCAAACATGAGCATGTATTGAAGAAGAAGAAGGATATATCTAGATATCTACCACGGGCATTTTATTTTTGCTGTTCAGAAGCTGAGAAGTAAGTGCTTTGATTGCACCCAGAAAATACGAGAATCGAAGCGCCTCCAAATCGGTTCCTATACCAAAGAAGTAAAATGCCCGTGGTAGATATCTAGATATATCCTTCTTCTTCTTCAATATATGCTCATGTTTGCTCTAAAAGACCATTTCTGGAATGCACAACAAGCGAGATAGCTACCTGGGTTTCAGAGAAACTTTGCGTCTTCGTTTGTTTTGAATTTCCGCTTGAGGGAATTTCCTTTGTCTGCAATCGCAAATCTCTTTGAATTTAGGTGTCAATAAAAGCAATTGATGCTATTGTCTTACAAAATCTGTCCTTGTTTGATTGATAACTTATCTAGCGACTACTTACTTCCTTTAAGATGAGCACGAAACAAGCCGCCATCATTGTCAGACATGAATAACAGTTCATCGATACCTCCTTTCTTAAATGCCTAAAAAAGCACAAGGTTATTAAAGAGCCACTGTCACCCAGGGTCCTTTGCGGGCATGCTGCTGCAATCTCAAGAATGTCTGAAAATCAAATTTCACCCAAGTGGAAAAAAATTATCAAAATTTACTTAAACCTTTTATGTCGCTATAAATAAAAATCCTAGCCTCACTTATCAGTTGTCCTTCAACGCCACGAGAGACGGTAATCAAATCCCTTTGTTTTCCTTACTGTGTGAAATTACACCTCAGTGACTTCAAAGGGAAACCGCGCTAATCTCCATGACCGTCCTCCACACAGAAATCACAGAACTGATTATTCTGCCAATATTCTTATATAGCGACATAAAAGCTTTAAACTTTTTCTGTCAGTTCAAATACTGCAGTGTGAATTCCTATCTTGTCATATTAGGCCACAACTGTTTATTTATCCAGATAAAATTCTGCAATAGAAGTTACTGCCTGCTCTACAATTAGTAATATACAACTGCACAACACAACAGGGACACAAGACCACGAGGAGCAAAATAGAATGACTGCCCCATGGCCCTTAAAATTTGATAATAAAAGACAAGACGCTACTAGGACAAGACACAGAAGAAAACGAAAGATAATTACTTGTAAATCAAACACAATGCGCTAATTTGATATAAGGTGCATAAAAAGGCGTTTGTGGTAAAGACTGCAGACAGCAAATTCTAAATAACGAACTCATTTAATAAAACTCTGGTTTGGCTGTAGATGCAAATTTTAGCTCTCGAGATCAAAGTTCCTGCTCTTAAGGCACCAACATTACCGCGCGAGGTATCTGTGTTCAAGTTAACTGTCGAGGAACATTTTGAGATTGATTAGCCATTGATTAAAGGGGCTGGGTCACGTAGCCGTAAACAAACCTGTCATCTTTATAATCTATATTGTTTCCCAATCGTGGCCATTGTGTTCTGCACAGATTTTGGTGGATGGGGTGAATCCATAAGAATGTTACTTCCAAAAATCCACCAATATCTCTGCAATCGTACAACATTTGAGAGTTTCGTTTGCTTCTCTACGAAATTCAAGAGTCCATCTTCAAAATGATACCTTCATTTTCAGGAAAATAGTTGAAAATCGCCAATATATAGCCTATCTAAAATACTGCAGCATCGTCCTTTCAAAAGAAGTTTGTTTACTTAACGTTACCCAGCCCTTTATATCAAAACTTTCATCGCTGGATCCGATCAAATCTGTGTAATATTTTTCTGGAAAACCCGGTAAATGTTTTGCATGATCTGCAATTGCATTCCTCAGTCATATTGCCAAATGACATCACTTTATATGGTCAAAGCAAGCGTACAACGTGCCTTTATGGATTTCATACGAAAAATGCAGATCTAGGTGCCTGGGCTACAAG
This sequence comes from Aurelia sp. 4 Dawson et al 2005, assembly GCA_964019985.1. Taxonomy (NCBI): domain Eukaryota; kingdom Metazoa; phylum Cnidaria; class Scyphozoa; order Semaeostomeae; family Ulmaridae; genus Aurelia; species Aurelia sp. 4 Dawson et al 2005. The sequence goes on along the minus strand of OZ026495.1, from coordinate 25,166,268 downwards.
CTCTATCTGGGTCGGAAATCCGATGCAGAGCCATATAGATCGAGAACGAAGTACTTGTTCTCCAGTTAGAAAGGAAAAAATATGCAAACCTGTTTAAGATGCCTTAAATACTTGAGATCATTGTCATAACTTCCATATTCATTTTCAATCTGAAATGCAATCACTGGGCCACCTCTTGAATACTGCAATGAGACATAAAACATTATGATGTGTCGTGAAGGTTTTCGAAACAACCAAATTTAATATCTCTATCTCTGCGATAAGATGGATCTCCTTTAGGAGAGACCAACAGAACTTTGGTATAGCCTTTACTATCTGTATTTTTATTTCTTAAAGATCAATTACGGTAGCCATGGCTTTCATGCTCCCAATGGTGTATCGTCTTTGTACATATGTTTTTAAATTGTACATTTTTAGATTGCTTTAGGATTCAAGAGTAGCCAGTTTCTTTCCAGTGCCAGATAAGGCTTGAATTTGAGCAGATTTATCGATCTTCTTTTCGACATGAAATAATCGTCGTAAGACCACGACCAACATCCTCCAATACAATTTAGCCGTTCGGCAATCGCTTTGGTTATGGACATAAAAGCAATTAAATGATGATACATCATTTGGGACACCCGGTATAAACCAATTTTAATTTAACAAGTGGCGTATTTTGAAGGAAAGTTCTGGCTGGGATTGATTCAAGCAAAGGTGACAAAGCAACCTTATATTCTGGTTTACCCACATACCATTGTGTTTTTTATCTTTTCATACTTTTGGTAGCAGTTATCCTCGGCATAATAGGCCCAATTCTATCACCAAGTTTCTACAGTTCCAGCTGCAGAAATCATCGCAGACTTCAATGTTATTGCTTTGATATTCCGGAAGCAGTATTTTTCAAATGGGGACTCTATTTATCGACTAAGCCGTTAGTTTTCCGGAATCTTTAATAAATGAGAACTTACCTGATATTCAGCAAGCATTGGAAGCAGCTTATCAAAGTAGCGATCAACAGCAAGAAGAAAAGGCTTGTAACTTGATCGTAGATTCATGTTTGGGTCTCTCAGTAGCCAGCTGCAAACACAATGATATAGCTGTTATCAACTAAATTAGCATGTCTGTGAAAGCCTCCGCGAAGGCACCTAAAGATGTAACTACTTTTGACAGGCCATGGAAAATCGTGCACTTGGTTTATTTAAAAGTTCGATAATCAGATCACAAGGGAGCAAAAAAAGACTTGTTGCTGAAACATTAAATATTGCCTTTCGTTGTGGCATGTGCATTTAACGTCCGGTATTCTGTGTACATTTAACCCCTGTGTTCTATCTAGCTCCGTATCAATAACGCAGAGCAAAGGGGACCAAGGAACCACAATGACCAAGCACCCAGGACCAACTATTTCCTAATTTCCTGTGACCCAATCGATGACCTTCAGGCGATTTCTGGAAATTTCGTTGTCTGAACATTTCGATCACCTTTACTCTATACCGGTCAACTTTTCATCCGTTTCAAAGTTGCTACAGTTCAAGAGCATTTACAGTGCCACACAAAAAATTTTTCTATTGTTAGAAGGAATAAAAGCTTTACAGATCAGCAGGAACAAAGCAAATTTTAAACGTTGACTGATAAAATACAGTTTTGTCATGGATCCAAAGTTGTAACATTTTAAACATGGTCTGACATTCATCAAATTTTTCAAAGACTGCAAAAACAAAGCAATGAGAAAACTCTTGGTAAGGATTCTGGGATCAAATAAGATACCAAATTGATCTGCAAATGAGAGAAACATCAAAGCAAAATAGCCAATAACTTTAGAAATGTCAAAATTGCTCATTCCAATGAAATGACTTTGATACAACAATTCATTGGTAAATGGCTGGTTGATGTCGGCTAATAATTCAATTGACATGACTACTTGACAAACAAATTTTCATATTAATCTTAGATTCTAAAGCATCATTATGAAAAAAGAAGAACCAAACGTACCTTGGTAATCCACCAAGATCCCATTCAGCACATATGTATGGTCCAGGACGAATAATAACATATATTCCATATGTTTGAGCCAAGCTGATAAAATTTCTGTAAAACGATAGAATTTACTTGACAGGCTGCTCCCTAACTGTCAAGGCAATAATATTAAAACCAGTAATAGCTTGTATCATTGCTGATATGTTCAATTAGATTCAGCAATTTACCAGGCTTTAATAAGTCATTCTTTCCAGTGAACCTAGCAAGAGTGGAAACGTACCGAAACATGTCATTACCTTAATAAAAACTAAATATCCTAGATGTGACCTTATATTTTCAACTGGACGGTCAAACTTTTTCTTTCATCATGCAACTGGATTGTCTTTTCACCACATAATGTCTTTTCTCATCATTGCTCTCACTCTAAGATTTATAACAAAGCTGCATTTCATGGAATCATCATTTTGTAAAAAAGTATGATGTTCAACATTCAATGCGACATTTTTAGCATTTGTCCTGCAGCCCTGCTTAATATGTACATAAGCATTGAAAATGAATAAATAGAGAATTAATTGCAATAATCAACAAAACAAAAAACTGCAGATACATAAGCATTCACCAGACTCATTAAGTCTGTCCTCCACTAGCTTCCAATACCATTTCTCCCATGGACCTAAACTCTTGATTTATCATCTTGAAACGCTTACAAAGTATCTTCAAACATTTTTCTTATAGAATGTATGATGAACTTACTTCATGCAGTTTCAGCTCTGTCAGCTTAGCAAATTAGACTTACCCAATGGATAAATCATCTTCAAAATTGAATACACCTGGTTCTGGTTCATGCATGTTCCATGGAATATACCTTGAACAAAACAAAATCACAGGTTACCAACAAATAATTCACAAGTGAATCAACTGAGCTATATGACATGGCAGGTGGTGGAGCCTCAGGAAGGCATGGGTAAGAGGTTTGGACCCCTTACTTTCCCAAAGATGATGGTTCCTGAGGTCAGTACAAAACTGCAATAAAATTGGTCTCTTGGGAGGGGTAACTAGATCAATCGTTTTTGTCATGTAATTAAAGAATCTAATGAACATCTTAACAAAAGCTATATACCGTAAATTTAGCTAAAAGGGCACTGCCTGCAACTACCATAAGGCCCCGTTCACACTGCTACCTTTTCATGTGAAAACGGAGTAAAATTTCTCCGTTTTTGCCTTGCCCTCACATTGCTCTGCTGTGAAAACGGGGCTTTTCGAAAACGCTAATGAAAACGCCTATATAAATTTGAAAACAGTTGGTTTAGAAAACGATCCGTTTTCAATGTGAAGGCCAAAAACAAAGACATTTGAAAATGCTGCACATTCCCTTGTTAATAGACTTTTGATTAAAATGGCATTCAAAGTTGTGATTGGCACCTTGTTGACAGCTTAACAAAGGCTTTGTTTTGAAAAGGGGATTAACAACACCATTTTGCTGGAACAATGTGAACACCTATCATTTCATAGCGTATTCATTTGAAAACGGAGCAATTTGAACGGCCAGTGTTTTCATCAAAAAAATCGGATACAAATGAAAACAGAGAAGTGTGAACGTAGCTTGAGCTTGAAGAGTGTGGTCGTCATGCCGAAATTTCCTTGGGCTACATCCTAGACCTGCTCGCATTTCATGAGCTGGCTTCACTACTGAATGTGGCTTCTAAGATACTCTAAACCTGTCGTCATATTCTTGGCTTTGCTTTATTTGGTCAAGCATCGGATTATCAAATACAAAGGGCCATTTATAAACCTACGAGATTTCATTTTTCAACTCAATGTGACATATTATTGGCTTTAAACTTCAAAGCAGTTGGATTTCTGATGTTATGTCAATCGTAAAAGGACAACACTTTAACAGTGCTATAAAATTCCAAAGCATAACTGGGTTGTGCAGGCTAGGTTGCCAAATATGAAGTTTATGAAAAGATGCAAATTCACACAAACTCAATACAAACTTGCAAATTCTAAAAGAGCAATCAGAGCATACTCAATGCAAACTGACTGAAAACTTTGAACAAATCTGGTCTTTTTACTAAATCCATATTCACTTACGTTTCAACAGTATTGAGTCCCATTGCTTTGAGTTTCAACAACCTATCATCCCAGTACTCGCTTGGCACTCGAAAGTAATGAATTGCTCCACTCATTATTCTGAATTTTTCCCCTTCAAAAGTGAAATTCTTTCCCTTTATCCTCAAGCCTTCTTTGACACGAACATTTTTCGATTCTGTAACTGCCTCTATACTGCTTGAAGCCCAGAACAGGTACAGTAATGATCCAATAACTAAGAGTATGAAAGTAATTTGGACCATTGTGAGTTGTCCAACTGTTGCAAAAGCCTTGTTCGTCATAACCTTTGCTAGAATTCAATCTGAAATGTTAGTTTGAACAGCTTTCCATTTACATTGTGTTGTTTCAAATTCTGCAATTTTGAATCTCAACTCGTAGCTCCATCTGCAATTCCAATGGCATAAATTGTTCTTTCATAAATAATTTGCCATAATAGGTCTGACCTGTGAAGGAAGAAATCATAATACGGATTACGATACAGTACAAACAAATATTCTTGGGTACTGGATAATCATCTGCCTTGCTTATCAATTTTTGAAAGATTTTCCAACCCCCCACTTCTATTCCAACCCCCTTCTTAATTTTGAAAAAATTAAATGATAGTGAGAGTTGTAATTTTTTTAGTTGTTTAACTTAGAAAACAACTATTTAAATTTTTACAACCTCCTCCAATCGTTCCAGCACCCAATAATTATCACATGGAGCAATTTCCAACCCCAACAACTTAATACCCTAGAATCATTGAAGACACACAAGTTAATCGAACATTTAACAGACACTTTTTCATACAGATTTTGGTCAAGATACCGCTTAGGTCATCATAAGAATTATACTTTAAAATGGAAATGAACACTGGAAGCTCCCTCAAACTAGATAACTCATGAATCAACAAGAGATCCTTTGTCACAGTTTCTTGATCAATTTGTGTGCTTGTATATAATCCTGTGAAGTTGCATTCATGCCATGCTTGCAATTTTGCAGTAAACAGGCCCCGTTTACATGATACCGTTTTCATTTCATATCGTATTGGTTTCATATCGGATTGGCCTTCTCTTTACACAATGCCGGTTTCATTCCATATCGGATTGGCCTCCTGTTTACACAAGAATGCACCAATCCCATATGCTTCATACCGTTTTCGCGTTTTCAAATAAAAACGCTCTGGAAGTGGCATGAAACCAATCCGATATGAAATGAAAACCCCATTGTGCAGATGGGGCCACAATGCACTGTCACTGGCAGCTCTGGTTTTACCCTGACAACAAATCAACAATTTTGTTCATTTTTAACTCTGCAACCAAGTCACCAAAAATTCTGAACAAATATATCAAAATCTAAACTAATCATTGCAAATTTATAGAAAAATAATTATTTGATTATTAATTTGAAGCAACTGCAACTTGGGTCGGAATTTTTTAAATCTGCGCGTTTACCCCTGCCAGGTGTAAACACAACAGATTAAAAAAATTCTGACCTGGTATGTGATAGTCTTTAAAATTTCATTTGAACACAAATGTTATCTGGCAAAAGAGCTAGCAAGGATAATACAGTGATATTTTAACATAGACAAGGTAAGATTTGGTAAGATACCAATCTATAATTTTAGGCTACATTGGAAATTTTGACATGTGCGGGGGATTAATCCGCACACTTTTATGTTATCCGCACAGCCATCCACGCATTTTGCAAAATTTGTACCAACAGGACTGGATATTTACTTGTATTGTATGTAAAAAAAAAGTTGTATGCTATATGCGCATTTTCAATTCAAATTTGAATGCTATCTGCGCCATTTTCATCCTTGCTTGAAAATTCCTTGGGAATTTTCAAATTTTCCAACCTGGATTTAGGTACAGTAGTGTATTTCACATAATGTGAATGGCTGTCTCAATCAGGATCACTCAGTAGTCATAACACAGAATGGCTTTTTATGTTAAAGCCAAGACAAGGCAAGAGCTCATCACATAATAACGTTAGTTACCGGATCTTGAACACAACTTTTCTCAGGACATCGATCTTTACTTTTCTCTGCTCTTTTTGCTTTGCAGGTATTTGGCTTTGTTGTTCGTTATCTTCAGTCAGGTCTTCGCAAGCCAACACAACACGAATGGCGCCCTTGCAACAGCAACAACAATAAACATTTAACAACAACAACCACTCTTTATTGTGCGGTTCAGGTTGCCGACCGAACCTTGACGACTTGTCGACTTGTTGTTCAGCTCATATGCGTGGGGAGCAGGTGGGGCTCAAGCCGCTCAAGCCCCCTAATTATTTCAAAGACAATGATGCTATGTCATAGGCATTAATTAGATATGTTGATTTGAGAACAATGCCCCCCAATCGGCAGCTGCTTCCTACGACCGCGGTCCCGTCAGTCGCTATATATATATATATATATATATATATATATATATATATATATATATATATATATATATACATATATATATATTTATATATATATATAAATATATATGTATATATATATATACATATATATATATATATATATTTATATATATATATATGAAGATAACATGAGATTCAGGCTTCGCGTCTTTCAATTTGACAACGGGAATTGAAAGGTACGGAAGTAATCAGTCTATTTTCCCCCTGCCAGTCTGTGTATATTCCTTAAATTTTGTGAAAAAGGTCTGAAAGGCAGTCCTCGCGGAGCAAATTTGATGACAACATGTATTGTGATAATGTATTGCCAGCGGAAGACAAAAATCCAAAAATCAAGCTTTCAAAGGCACTTCTGATAGGCTCCTTTACATTACATCAATAAAGAGCTACCCTGGGTACCAGAGCCAAAGAAAGAACCAAAGAAACAAAAAATTTGGCTCTGGTACCCAGGGTAATGGAGAGCACAATGAAACTTCTCATGAGGATTGTTACTTGGAAGTAAGGTACGTCAGCGCAGACCTCTTTCATTTCAGTGACCCGTTGTTTTTCCCTCTCTTAAATAGAGTGTGCTAAGCTTTTGAGGCATCACTTCAACTTTGATTACTACATCGTCATCATTTTGATTGATTCTGTCAAATATTTCTTCTTAATAGATCATGCTTTCATTATTTTGAAGTTTCCTGAATGTTAGGACACCCTTTCATTCAACCCTCCTTACAGCACTTACAACAAACTACAAAAGTTAACATATTTACCCTTACTTCGAATAAAGTTATGGAAGACTAGCAGTTCAAAACTTACATATCTACTTCAAAGCACATCCTTTCTTTCAACTGTTATAGCATCCACAATAAAAATACACCAGTTGAAATTTGACATAGGGAGATTTTCATTACACATCGACTAAAGTTACAAAGGACTAGTATTTTGAAAGATAAGCTCATACAGTAAATCTAAATGACATATCTAAAAGACTCATTTCATAAAGCATGACAGTGACAGCATTTATTGATTTTTTCATTTTAATTCGCTGCATATGAATCATTACTTTATGAGTCCTTGTTGCTTCAGAGCGTCCAACAGCGTGTCAACATTTTCTACTTTAATACCAGCCTCTCTTACAGGAGGATCTTCCACATTCAACGTTTCGAAATGAGGCGCGATGTCTACTCCGAGGTCATCTGGTTTCTTCTTTTCAATTTTCTTCTTCTTTGCTTTCTGTAAAATGAAATGCTTGTTTCATAATGAACGCGAGCATTTCTGTATGAAAAGTGTTTAATTTGAAATTATTACTCATGATCCATCCATAGCCTAAGGAGCCTCAACTTCCACTCTTTGATAACTCTTGTAATGCTTTAAAGACCTTTCCGCAATTTAGACCTTTTCACTCATCTCATTCAGTTGAATTGACGTTGCTATTGTCACTAGAGTGAGTTTTAATGGTATCAGTTAGGTCAAAAAGTGAAACCACTAAATTTATTAAGCATTCACTGTATAGAAGAAATTCGGATGCAAAAAAGACAAGATGTTTAAAAAAGATTGTCGTTTTTGCATCCGAATGTCTTTTTTCTGCATCCGAATTTCTTCTATACAGTTTATTCGTACAACTTTCTACCATTATTAAGCATTTATATTATCTTGAAGCGGGGATTTCTATTTCTGTACCTATCTAGCAACATAGCGTCCACTAAAGATCGAGGGTTGCCTATCATGGATCTTCACTATTCTCTGTTCTCTGCTTTCCCTTACCTGCTTTCGACATTCCCAACCGTCCGTCCACTCTTTAATGTCATCCATCCATATCCTCTGAGAGCTACCATTTGCTTTTTTCCCTTTATAAATCCTTCTATGGTGTTGAGGAAAAATTTTCGGTTTGGGCTTAATGCTCTATGCTCAAGAAATGTTTCACGGGGAGATTTCATGAGAGATCAACAAGCGTTTCCCTCCAAAGCGACATGCATCATTGCCAAACGTGCTGAACAAATAAACGAATGAAGGAAAAAACAAGTAAGCTTACCATTATATTTGGTAACGTAGCATATCTTGGTTCATTTAATCTGCAAAAGATGTAATAGCAATCAAACTCATGAAATAAGTATCATTAATTATTCACTCAATTTACTGATGCGACCGTTCCAACTTCTCTTTCAGACTAGGACAATCCAACGTTTCGGCAAAATACAACTCAAAATAGTAGCCTTAAGCCATGAAGGCAATCGATACGGTTCGTGCCACATCAAATTTTATTGGTCCAATGCGATAGCATTTTGAAAGAGAGGCCCAAACTTTACATATTTTGTAAGTATAGCACACTGTACATTCAAATGACGCTTCACATTCGCTCCATCAAAAATAAACTTTCCAATAACTCGGGGCCGACCTTTAAACCTAAATTACAATGGGGCCACATGGGTACAATAACCTAATAGCGGGATTGGCCTGGTACAAATTTCAAAATAAAAGTTAATTAAAAAGGAGAGAGGGGCAAAAGGAAACAAGTCAATAGTTAGCGAGTAAAGGCGGTGTAAAAATGAGCAGATGAGGCAGATGAATGGCACAGTCTGTCCTCGAGAGAGTTCATCTGCTCTTTTCTGCAGCGCCTTTATTCTTTAATCATCGTTGCCTTTCCAAGAACTAGGGGGTCACCTGCTGTACAGAAGACCAGGTCAAAATCCTATTTGGTGTGAGAAATTCATAAGAAGTAAAAAAGATATTGAGAAATTGAGAACTTACCGTAAATCGGCACTAACAACACAAGGTAACTTGACTTTAATTGTTTCTAAGCCACCATCTATTTCTCTTGTAACTCGAAGATTTCCATCATCCTTTTCAATTTTTGATGCAAAAGTAGCCTGAAGTACAAAGAAGCTGGTGTGGACATGGAATGTTCACTGTCTGCGCTATTTTTTTATTAACACGATACTCAAAGCAATGTGTTAACGCTACAACATCATGATCATTATGAAAGAGCAGAAATTTCGCACGTGCACACGTGAAAGCTTGTAACTCTAAGCCCCCCCCCCAAGCTTCTGCAACAGGTCCCAAAATTGGGTGGCACTTGCTATTTTCTTCATTGGACCTTTAAACTATTGATTTATCGTTTCAAAAAGTTTATGTATCTCAGGGCCAGTTTACATCATCTCGCTTCGCTGGGATATCTCGCCTAGCAAGGATGTGTACTGTAGCCTTCACATGAAGAAAAAATGTGGTAACTGTGAGAAACAGAACTAAGTTTTTCAAATGTCCAAGCCTCTTTGCATATAAAAGATAAAAGATATATTATACATGTATTTCATATAAAATCATATATTGGAAAATTTTCATATAAATATTCCTGTTCGTCTTTCCTTTTGTTCATCTTAATAACCAGTTTTAATATAGCAAAATAATACATTCATACAAACAGTACATTTAAGCTCATTCTGTATGAACATTGACTATGTAATCTACAGTAATTCTGATGAAGAATTAATAACAAACTGCTATATACTGGGTAAAAAACATTACTGAATGATTGAGTTCATGTTTGTTTTGCTTTTAGTGGACAGAAATCAACATACACTTCCAAGATAGAGTACATGAAAAAACATTCAATTACCTGAGGCCAATCTAAAAGTGATGCCAGAAGTTGAGCTGTCTGGTTGGAATCATCATCTATTGCCTGAAAGATTAATTCAAGTAATCTTTTTCAAAAACATTTACTGTATAAGATTATCCTTCATTACTGATGGTGGTTTCAAGCCATTTTCTCACTGACGTCTTTGACAAACAACTTCAAACATATTTGATTGCAAACTTTGTCAGCTCGCTCAGGCTCTTTGATTCTTAGCCAGGATCATTTTAGGTCACCAAGCATGCATCATATGCAAGATACAAGAATAAAGAAAAGAACATAAAAGAAGCTGTACCAGATTTTCTATGTGCACAAATAACCATTTCTAATGACTGTAAGCTTCCAGGTGTGCCAAAGAAAATATCCACCTTTGAAAGGCCACCATAGATCATACAATGGACCAATTTTGAAGATTCTGACTTAATCTTTAGCTACAGTAAAATAGAAGCCATTGTAGATTCAACATCTTTTTGAAAAATTGTGTTACGCTTCTAATTTCTGAGCTATTGAGCAAGTTTCGGTTAATTTTGGTCCTTGACAAAGCATCAAAATCAAAATTTCTAATGACTGCACATGAATGAACAAAGACAATACTTTTCATGGTGATTTAGAGATTTAGTAATTGATTAGTTGTAATTTGTTGCAAGCACCTTAGTTCAACAACTATCCTGTTCCAAATTTTGGAGAAATTATGCATCATGACATGACTGCTAATGTTCTACAGAATGAGCAAGGTCTAGATAGCATAAGGTAACACATTATCCAAACCTGCTTTCCAAGAATAACAAGATCTGCTTTCTCTTGCTCTACAATTTTTGCCATCAATTTTGCGACTGCTAATGGTTGTAATCCTATGTAATCTTTATCACCAACAACAACATGAATTCCTCTATCTGCACCCATGGCTAAAGCTGTTCTGATTGTCTCCTAGAGAAAATCACAACAAAGCATTATAAAAAAGAAAAAATAATGTGTACCCTTGAAGAGGGCGTAACTACTCAAAGAGAACAGTCATCAATTTGGTCTTTTGAGTTTTGTATTTGTCATTCAGTACTGACTAGTATCAACCATTAGAGCTTCCTCAGAGCAATTGTTCATTAAAAATAATAAATGTATAGTCTGGTCACACAAACCTCACTCTTTGCAGGTCCAAGACTCATTGCAACTACCTCTGATGCAAGTTTCTTTTCCTTCAATCTTATTGCCTAAAAACAAAGAGTCACAAAAATCACAATATACACATAATATAGGTTTAAGATCCTTTTATAGTACAACAACATATGACTGAAAATAATATAGTGTCTTTTGAAATAGCGTACATCTACTGGGTGAAATACAAAAGAAGCTAACATGTTCCGCAATTTATGGAACAAACAGCATTGATTCTGGTCCATGTTATATTGATCTTGCAATAGGTGAAGGTGAAGTTGTGTTTTTCAGCGCCAAGCGCTGGGATCACAGAAATAGAGCAGACCTAATCAAGTCTGCGACCCCTTGTCATGACGCTCAAGTGGTGGGCTCTAATGGGACTCTAACTCACTCCGCCTGACTATTCTGGCTGCAATGTCAGAGGATTACACCACGGCGCCACAACACCTTCAATATATAATAACAATAACAATATATGAAATCAATGCCATTAAAAGCTTCAGATACAGAATTCAAATGCTGATGGGAAATATGGGCCAGAGTGAAATGTGAATTCTTATTGCCATACAAACCCATTACCATGAGCATTTTTCTAATTTCTGGGTTTAAAGATGAGTGATTATACCAAACAAAATTTTTACATTTAAGGCAGCCTTGGACAGGTCAACCATTTTAGCTTTGAATTTTATCTACATATCCAATTACCTTTTGTTCCATAGCCTGACAAAGGTGTTCAGTTTTAAGAACTCAGCTGGTAGAAAGCTTATATTGGTAAAACAAAAGCACTTACTTCTTCAACTGCAATTTCATCAAATGGGTTCATGCTATGTTTAACACCATCTGTAACAACTCCACTTTTGTCTGGTTTCACTCTAATCTGCAAATAAATAATTTTAAATAATAATAAATAATAGATAATATTAAATTATGTGAAAACATGATTTATGATTGCCTGCGTGTGGTAAGGGGATGACATCTGAAAGTCATGGCACTATCCTAGAATTGCACACCTGTCCTGTGACAACTGTCAAGAGGGGAAGCATTTAAGAATTGAATTGGCCTTGTTGGGCTGAAACTGCCACCCTATCGAAGAAAAATAGTAAAATATTTTCCATCCAATTGCAGAGAAGAGCTACAGTCATTCCACTCCAAATAAGATTCATTGAGCCTCAGCGCAAGAAAATGATTTCTGGTCTTAAAGGGTGTTGATTTCTGAATGGCTGCTGGTGGAAATTAGATGTCTTCTTGCCTGGTTGGGTTCATTTTTTGGCAAATTTTCCTTTTTTAGAGCAGAAGCCAGATGAGATGTTGGCATAGAGGGTAGCTTCCTGAAAACCAGTAGCAGACCCCATCCATTCCCATGTCATGTAACCCTGGGATGTGTCTGCATGCTACCCCATTCTAGAATCCCACACCTCCAAGGGCTTTGGATGGTGGGAGGTTTAGGATCGAATTACCAACAGTGGACTTACTTTCTTCTATGGATATATCGAGAATGTTTCACAGTAAGAGTTATCCTTAATATTCAACTGACTACTGAAATAGCAGAAAGGTGAATTTTTAGAAACAAACCTTGACGGCGTAATCAATAACTCGTTTACAACCAACAAGCACTCGAAGTGGAGACGCCATCTTGCTCTTTTCTCGTTGCAGGAAAGGGATAGGCTTACTACCAAATTATCTAAACCAACCTTGTGATTGAGTTGCATCAATATACTATCTTTCGTCTTCAGTAAGTTTGTTGTTGTTGCTGACGAATATCTCAGTTCCGATGAATGTAGTAAATCTGTCAGAAAGCTCCTCTTACACCGCTGACCACTCATTCCTAAATTCGTCGGTAAAGGACCAAAGTCCGAAACTCCATGCCCGCATTTTTTGCTCCAAGGGATTAGACCAAAATAAATTTTTTTTCAATGCAAGATTTGAAACCTCTGCCTGAATGAACTGATACAGGTGGCAGATTCGGATTTTGCTAACTTTTTACAGTTGGTGAATGGTCGTCATCTTGAACTTGAAAACGAGTGAAATTGTCAAAAAAAACGAATTTCTGATTTTAAAAACCATGGTCACTGCCCAATTTATCGAGCCTCAAAGAGTATTCCAGAAACTTGTCTCCAAATATGATTTAATGGCGGTTGCATGCATTTCATCTGTGGCTCGAAACAAGTTCTTCTCAACAGTATCATTAGACTTTAAAATGATGTTTCTCTCGTGTCTTCACTACATAAAATAGCTTCCCAATTCTGAACTCAAATATCTCTCAGTCTAGTTAGCCTGGTAAAACAATTAACACATCTTCTGAAAGCATAGTAATTCAGTTACTAAATGAGCACAATTTTGATACCATTGAGCAACGGAAACAAAGACGGGTGATCGTCAAACCTGAATCAACTTTTCAGCATTGAGAAGCAACGTCTTACACCATCAATAACGCACGCTTGGCCACAGTCCCGCCACAGTGTAACAATTTGCTTATTTTTCAATTCGTCTCAACATCAACAACATTCCTGCAAGTGAATTATATCCTGAGTGTCCCAAACCCCATATATAAAGAGGAGTGAGGACGGGGGTTCATTGGACCTAGAATTGGTAAGTGTTGCAATGCTGATATTGTAAAATGCTGCTTACAAATGCTGGAAAGTTTATTCATATTTGACGACCTCTAGTTTTTGTTCCCGTTTGTCAATTCTATCAGAGTAGCACTCATTTGGTAACTGCAGTACTATGCTTTAAGAAAATTATGTTTTATTTGTTTTGCTAGCATGAACAGGTCAAGAAATATTCAAGTTTAAAACTGGCAAGCTTCCGGTGCAACACCTTGTAGAATTTTATGCAACATCAAAACTGACTAGGGCAAGATGAACTACAGACAAGATATCTAATGTATCAGATTTTCTACATATTCACTTTCTTGCCTTGAAGTGTACCACATCAGATCTAAAACCTTAAGTATGCTGTTTCAACAAACATGGCCTCAAACAAATAATTTATAAGTATCTTCACACTCAAGGTCTTATCAGCAACCAAAGCTAGTAATTTACAACTATACATCCACTCGAACATTAATATGTCCCCTATAAAAGTGCTCAAAGTACGCGCTTTACTATGCTAATTACATAAGGTTAAACATATTTACATTAAGATAATTGTACATAACATTATAAAATGTTTTCTGCTAAAATCGGCGCTTTCTGTTACTTTCTGTACAGTGATTTATTTCACTCTACAACGAGCTAACTGTATAACATCTTCATCTTAAATCTGAGAATATTTCAACTTAAAAGCTAGTACTCGGTAAGAAATTAGAAGGACGATTTTCGTGGGTTTTCAGTCGTTCCTCGACGTTCCTGGTGATATTCAGATTGATGGCAAATGAACAACCTGTAAAAGCATTCAAAGGACCGGCTTTTCGGGGGGGGGGGAGATATCTTGACCTATCATCTGATAGAGAACGTACCATTTGACCTGAAAAGGTGATACCAATAATTCCTCAAATTTGTAACAATCCTCAGGCCATAATTCCGCAAATTCAATCAAAGTCTTGACCACAATCCAGGAAATCATGAAACACTTCCTGTGACTTCTATACCTTCCACGATGTTTCTCTAGAGCATGGCCCATATTTCGCAAAATGTCTGAAAGTGTCAACCATACTTTGCAAAATGTTTTAAAATTATACACAAAATTCTGCAACTGCTTAGAAGAGGTACTTTTAAGAATGGTACATCCCCTACTACTTAAGTGCCAAGATACCCTCCTTCTCCCAGAGACTGTTACAGTACGTTCTAGGAAACGCGCTGATTCGGCATTCTATATTCAAAGTAAGTTAGAAACAGGGTATTTCTGTTATTCCAGTAGGACTGATTACGACAAGTCCCAGTAATCGCTAACCAAAGGGAGACAGCTAAACCCTAACCGAGACCACTCATAATGGAATTCATAATGTTACGGCAGTTTTTTCCGACTGATTTTTCTCTATTTCATTTTACTTCAATTGAATACAAATTTATTTTCTTATGCCTGGGAGCTTTACGAAACTAGGCAAAAACAGCAATTTCAAAATAATGGCGTTTTGGATTATGTGTTGCAGTTAGGAGCATCAAGGAGCCTTTCCATAGCGATAACTACGGCTATAAGATCGGTCTATGTTCAAGTGTCTTAGGGATCATAAAGCTGGCATCATACGTCATAAACAATGATGCCACGTTTTATCCAAGTATCTTGTAGCGTCAAAGAAAGGGTTCTAGCGTCGTATTAAAATTCTTGCTAAATCTTTTAAAGGGTTAGAAGTGTTGTCTATTCATAAGAGAGCACTTTTTACCTATTAGAACATGCAGTGAAGATTTCTATGCGATGCTAGAACCCTTTCTTTGAAAACTTACTTTATTTTGACATTGCTGGAGCACAATAGAAGTGCTGTATTTTCAGTAACCACTAATTTTGTATTTCTCTGCAATAGATCAGCAACCACGTGTCAGATTGACCCAAACAAGGTCTCAAACTCTAAGTTGAAGTTTGATCTATACAATTGTGTAAAAAGCGAGAAAACTGAACCTACAGCTCCTCCACAGTACCTCAAAAACGGGGCACAATTTTTTTGGACACCCGTATAGACGAGATAAGAGTTAAGCAGGAAGAACGTAAATGAGAGAATCATCTGTTGGTCTTGGGCTTGAGCGTAAATAGAATTTCTCCTATAAAAATTTGATGACGAACGTTCATAGGCATTATACGATGTCCTAACGACTCTAAAAAAGCACTTTTGGAGCAAGAATTGCTCCTAAATCTATGAAATTTCATGAAGGATACCTTTGCCATCATTTTAAAAACTTTCAAAGTTCCTAATAGGAACAACTAGATAACGAACAATTTTTAGATATAATACTACATCTGAATGACGTTAAAGAGCATGTTTTGGAACACGAATCGCTTTTAAACCTACGACATTTCATTATGGATACTTCAATAATCAGTTTTAAAACGTTCAAGGTCCTACCAGGAACGATATCTGTATATCTGCACTCTGATGTAACAAAACATTAGCAGCACACACGAGTAATTGCATTTGATGTGAAGACTTCTACGTTGAGATCATCTGATTCTCAGCTTGCATTCATTCTGCTATAAATACGACATTTGATTGCTGAGTTCGTAGAAAAGGACATACGCTTCTTCTGATATTACTCTTGATGAAGAAATCTTGGAGACACTGTCAGAAAATGAATGATCAGTATATTCGGTAAGCTAAACATGTAACATGAAAATGAATGTCAGAAAAAGAACACAGAAGACATGAGGAATTCAACGATTTACAACAAATTGAAAATGCAGTTGAATTCCAGTATTACGGGCTCTGAGGGGACCTATAATCGCAAACACATCTCGTTGAGACACAAGAGTTTTGTGTTGAGAGAATCCTTTCACGCATTTTAACTACTACCTTGGCCCCATCCCTTCCCCCCATTGCAATTTTGGTTGATTGAAGAACACACAGTTGCGAACTAACCTATGAATTTCCATCAGCCTCCAACATTGCAATGGGGAGGGGGCGGGGCAGAGGGGCTCTCAACTCAAAATTTCCTGCAAACAGCAAAGTGTCTCAAGAGTACCATCTGTGATTGTAGAAGGGATCCAAAAGACAACTGTTCACGGAGAGTTCGTTTTTCAATATGTAAGCTATTCAAAGTTCTTCATGCATTGGACAACAGAACTTTGAAATACTTTTGGATAATTGACAAAAAATATAAAGAAGCGTTAAAGGCCTTACTCATATACGGAATGTATGTAGTGGAATTCTGAAACTAAAACGAAACTGAAGGCCTTGAAATGATCAAGATAAGGAAACGTAAAAGGCCTTACTATGCATCACTGTAATGATGCCATTCACCGGATTCAGGATGTTTGCAATAAGCAGTATAATGACCACTGTATGTGCCACCTGAGTGATTTGACACTCCATAAAGTCGATATTGTGCTTCTGATTTTTTATCTAGAAAAAAAGATGCTATTTTAGTAAATGTATCAAGAAATAGATCCACTTTGGGATCAAAAGAGAGACATCTAGTGTACATTTACCATGGGATTTTTATTTTTCATATCATATTATGAAATTTACCCACAAAAATCCTTAGCATCTTCTAAAAGCAACAACAAACCCATATTACCCTAAATGTCATCATACAGATAATCAAAAACTTAAATATACAGAATGCTGTTTTTCCTAAGCCCACAAGTGTCCATCATTGAACAGATTACATACTATTCTGAAACCAATATCAGTTAAAGCGAAATAATTGTCACTTACTTTTACCACAAGCTCCAAAATTGGAAAGATTCAAATCGAATGGAAAATCTACCAATGTCTCTAATTTTGTTCGGTACCGCATTCCAGAAAATCGTTTAAGATCTAGATATTTGTCAAGGTGTAATAAAATCCAATGTTTCATATTCAATTAAAATTTACAAGAACAAGCCCTGTAAATCACTATATATAAGTTACTTTACAATACTACAGGGCTGATAGCTAAATAAAGAAGGTTATCGTGTATTCTCCCAAAAGGATAGCACATACTACCGGGTGAGCCAGAAAAAAGTCCCCATTTTTAAAAATTCATAGCCCCATGAATATTGCGCAGATTTGAATGCTTCAAATTTTAGCAAGAAGCCGAAAGATCGAAGTATTTTTGTGATTTTTGTCATTGTTTTACCGGCACTAAAAGTATCGGTAAATTTAACTGGAAAAAAATTTAATGATTGCAAAATGATTGAAAAAGGGCCTAAAACATCGATCAAATTGTAAGGACTGCCCTTACACAGAACAATACGCAATGGGCGTTTCACCTCTCTGTAGAGTTATACGACATCAATTTCAAACAAATACTAAAGATTTTCAGTTCCATTGCAATAAATTTACAGAGGATATCTCTCACCAATGCAGATTGTTTTATTCTTAATTGATCCGTGCAAGGAGCCCATCATGATCTTATCAAGGCCATTTTTCAGTCATTTTGCAACGATGAAATTTCTGTAAAATCGAATTTACCTCAATTTCTAGTGCTCCTGAGACAGCGAGAAAAATCACAAAAATACTTCGATCTTTTGGCTTTTACATCTATTGAATCAGTAAAATTTGAATCATTTTCATCTATGAAGCAATCCTGATGTTAAGAATTTTCAAAAGTCGGGAACTTTTTATGGCTCACTGGATGAAATGTGTTAAAGTCATTCCTGCAAGACAGAAACATTAATACTATTTTGGTTGGGAGGGGGGGCAAAAAAGCCCCCCCCCCCCTACCTAACTCTTGACTGGTAATATTAAGAGCAACCAAACTTGGTGTGCTAAAAGCCTTAGGCATGTACTTTCTGTAAATATAAAAATTAACCTAAAAATAACCATCATTTTTGCTCACGTCAGCATTTTCCTTTGTGTGGCCAAGAAAAGCGACAAAATTGGCCAAAATCAGGGAAATCGCGATAAAATTACATTTGGAGCACATTTTCCATCCAAACATGATACTTGTGATAGAATGCATCAAATAACACTACATTTCAAGAGAAATTTTGTAAAATATTCCACTTCTGCTCCTTTTTTCGCGATAATTGAGTTTTGAGAATTTGCGATTTTTCCTGGGTCAGTCCCAGATAATTGTCTCCCGCCCCCTCAATTTTCAAGATATTTCAATGAAACTTTTTGAGAATTTGTACAATAAATAGTTGCAAAATGTCAAGAAGTTTCAGGGCTATGAAATTCTTCTTGACAGAGTTATTTAAAAAAATCTACTAGGGGGGAGGCAAAGTTGCCCCCCCCCAACCAAAATAGGGTTACGAAAAGTCGCTCACGATTTTAGGCCTGTTTTGAAGGTCCTTGAAGAAGCTTTCTTAAAGACATCTTTCATAATTTCACAACGGAGTGGCCGATATTATTCATGTAAATCTCAAAATTGATTTGAACATATCCACCATAGACCTTTCAGCTATTCTACAAAAGGGCCTGGATCGAGCGTTATTCTTATACATTTTATTTTAATACGCCAGATTCGATTGAGTGGCGTGAGAGCTTCTAACACAATTGTACACATTTGAACATTCCACAAAATGTAGTAAAATGTCGCTTGATTCTAATTCCTTTTCAGAATAGCTAATAAGTCTATTAAACTGCATATTCGCCGATATTATCTTTTTGATATTCAGGGAGCCGTCGCCTTTCAACGGGGATTGTCTACTTCTTATTTACCAGGTAAATGACTGCTCTAATGTCAAATTCTTTGGTCCTTCTCTCAAGTCTATGGTCTGAATATCAATGAAAGGATACGAATAACTAAAATCTGTGGGAATCTTTCAATGGAAAACTGCTTGTAACACCTTCTGCGTTTCTTGCACATTTCACATGTCTGCGAGAAAAATCAATATTTAATGCAGCGGCAAGAACGAAGTAAACGAGTAACGCGCCAGGAACAAGTTTAATCTTAGTGACAGGACAGAGGTCATTGCCAATACACAGATCTTTGCTTTGGAATGATCATTATCAATGTTCTTCGGTTTTAGAAGCAGGGAAGCCTAAGGCGACGCATCAACCAATCATCCATCTATTTATCTATCTTTCAATAAATCAACTTTCATCCTATTAAGTTAATGTATAAGCCCACACCAAAACTAAACATTTGCGAAATGGAAAAATATTAAGCAAGAGGTCAAAATACTGACTGACCTTGCGAGGTCGTTCTGCACTTTGACAACGTCAAACTATAGATTTCCTGTACAGCAGAAAACCGGTGAGAATGAGAATAGTATTTCTTACCGGTTTTTCGTCTCCATCCAGGACTTCTTCTTGAGTAAATTTCTTGAAGCAATCATCCAGCGAAATTCTGCCAGACATCAAGGACCTCTGTTCATAATAAAGATGAGACATATAACAATTATTGATTTTATCATATCGCAATTAATTGAATCTACCGGGTTAGAAAAAATCTGTTTCAAAGGCCACTGACATTGGTTATCAACGAAGTAATATATTCGACAATATGATTCAAATCATTCAACAGTGGATACGTTCAAAATGAATTTTGAATGTACCCTTTAGAGTCAATCTCCCGTTCGGAATTCTGCCCCCTGAAGCATACAACTCTGTAAACCAAACACGGTCTTTTGAAGATACCATGATTCATAACAAAGGGTACTGTCAAATCTCCCCAAATTTGATAGGCTTACTTTCAACCAGCATGCAGCCATTATGACATACAATGAAGAACAAAGCATAATGATAATAATAATAATCAGTTTAAGAAGGGTGCACCTACCGATGGGATTGGCAACGACAAATCCCAAAATGGGTCGAATGTCAAAGAGCGATGTTTACAATCTGTGCAAGTGAGGGTACTTTTCAGCTGACCAACAAATAAATCTGTAGTTTAAAGAAATGAATGAAAAGATCAGAATGAAAAGTTAAATTAAAGTGGCTGAACCAAGCTAAGTGGACAAACCTATGAATTGGAGAAAGAACATGTCCACATTATTGCATCTGTACCTAAGAAACTACGCGTGTGTGTCGAAATCATGAAATGGCATAAGCAATGTTAGATTTGCAGTGCGTAGCTTTTGACCCCAGTTATTCTCTTTCAAAATTTAACTGATTCTGTAACACATAAGAACGATTATCAAAAGTAATATCTAATGATGATAATGCAGCAAACACTGCAGCACTTAGCATGAAAATAACCATGAGAAATTTAAGAAAGGTTGACGTGCTGACAGGACTGGCAAGGATAAAATCCCAAAATGGGCCAAATATCAATGAACAGCACAACTTAAAAAGCTTGATCCAGCAAGACTTAAACAGTAACTAACTCTTATTGGTGTCCCAAAAAAAGCATTTGAACAGTCTTGGATTAAAAGATATTTCATTTCAGTTTGTGGTATAGATGAGATCTCAACTTAGATTCTGCGACCTTGCATGTCCAAATCGTGTTTTTATTCGCAGAGTAATTTACTTAAACAGGCAAAATTTCTGAGGCACCCAAAGACAGATGGTTATTGAATTATGCAGTCTATCTATGCGTAATTTGGAAAAAGCTTTTGCGGCAGCCTAGCAATACACTACTTTTGGACGTTTTTGAGCTATGAAAATGAAATTTACTCATAAATGATTCAAAAGCCCAATATAACTGGGCACTCATAACAGTGACGTAACTTGGGTGAGAAAGGTCCTTTGCTTATCAGACCACTACATCTCGTTCCTGATCCTTCACTTCTTCAGTCCTAGAAAATTGCGCTGTGAACTGTCAAAGCGTCAATGCATCTGTCCTAGAAAATTGCGCTGTGAACTGTCAAAGCGTCAATGCATCTGTCCTTAATATTTTCACCAATTGATTTTCACCAATTTCACTGATAGTTTAATTGATCAGGAAATTTGCAAGAACACCAATTTGGACGGTTGAGCTGAATTAAAAATTTTTCAAATGCTGCACAAATAGCAGTGGCATAATTCAATAACCATCTGTCTTAGGCTGTCTCAGGAATTTTGAGTGTCTAGGTGAATTACTCTGTGAATACACATCCGATTTGAACATTCTAGATCGCAAAATCCAAGCTAAAATCTCATTTATAACATAAACTGAAAGTAAAAGGCTCTTTCGCAGGGACTGCTAGACCCTTATATTTCTTTTTGGGACACCTTGTTTGATATATGACAACTGAAAAGATAAAACTCACCACTAATTGCACTTTTTTCTCGTTTTTCATATCGATTCCAAGCTAATCTTGATTGTTCTGCATCGCTTTAAGAAAATTGATCAAAATTAATCATACAAAAGAGATTGGAAAATGAGCGCAGTTTTCATTGAACCTGTTAAAAGATCTGCTATTTCAAATGGACTTCTTAGCTGTTCTTCAAAACAGCTTGAATCCAACGATATTTGATATGTCCTCTATAATCTTCAAATGTCCAAAATAGTGGTAGATGATAGAAGCTCTAACGGCACTCAGTCGAACCTTGAGTACCAAAATGTATCAAAATAACGCCCAATCCAGGTCATAAGACTGGTTAGGAAGACGTGTTTTTGCCCTTCTACAAAAGAGCCTGGATCGAGAGATAAATCTATATATTTTTTATACGAGAGGTTCGATTGATTGGTGTTAGAGCTTCTAACATTACTATGCACATTCGAAAATTCTACAAAATGTAATGAAATATCGTTCGGTTAATATTTTTCTAAAAATAGCAAGAAGGTCTTTTCTTTTGATCAGACTACGAATGAATCAACACGAGATTTGCAATTTCGCAAAATGTTTCGCAAAATCACTCATGCAAAAGACGTCAGTTACTGAGATTCGCGAAGATTTTCACGTGAAATCTAACTTTAGACAGACTTTTAACAGTTAACTCTTTACTAAAACGCACCTTTTCGAACTCAAGTGCCATTTCTAACAGAGCATAACAAAGAGCAAAGCTGCAAGATTCATTCAGTTCCTTCTGAAGAAATTATCTTTTGGTTTTTCTATCTAAATAAAAGAGTTATGTTTGCAGTTTTTTCTGCTACCACTTTGCGGAATTCTTGAAACATTGCTTCCTTCGTTTCAACAGATATATACTAGTCGACACAAAACTAGAATAACTAAAATGCAGCTTTTTTTCCTTCTGAAAGATGCTTATCGGCTTAATTATCACAACTACTAACCTTAGTTTACTCTCATCAGGATACTGTCCTTTGACTTTTTCTCTTGCAATGTTTAAATCATCATGCAGACCCTCGAGCAGAAATCTTAAGAATTCTTGTGAATCTTGTTGGCTGCGAGAAGGAAAAATTTTGTGAACAAATTGAGAATAAAATTTGATCAATATTCGCACTATCTATTGAGACGGAAATGACCTCAAATCAATTTATTGGAGCAAAGAGTTTATAAAATTTAAGGAAGTTGCGATGAGCTCTCGATCTACGTAACATGAAAAGGTATAAATGTTTTGAAGCAACAAATATCTGTAACTTGCATTCACCAAAGGATTATTTTGCAACATAGTTCATAAGACAAACCATGCAAACAGAAATTCGTTTCTAAAGATGAAAAAGTGAGGAACCGAAAACAGTTCTAAATAAATTAACCAGAAAGCCTACAACTAAAGCCCAGCAGGGTCTTCGGATGAAATAAAACAATAAGGGTAATCTACTTGGTAGCAAGAATCATACATTAAAGGGGACTTTGCAGCCGGCATGCTTTATAGGTACACTCTCTCGTGGTCTCTTTCTCTTTATGGTCACCATTGGTCGACGACAACAGCTGCCAACAATGGGGATGGCACAAGCAGGGATGTAGGAAACATCTCAAACTTTGGGTACGACACTTCATGGGCAATTTTTCTTGAAGCTAAAGAAGCACTTCCTGAAAATAAAAGGGCATTTCCTTGTCTGTTGCATGATATCAGAGGCACGAGCCGCCCCAAGTGCCCTGGTTCCTACGGCTATGATATGCTGGTTGCAAAGTCCTTTGAAAGATGGTTAGGTAGCAGAACAGTAAAAAAACACATACTTGTAGCCCACAAATCTTGGCGCATATCTTTGCACTTGAGACTTGAGATTACTTGGTGATAGAACAGTTCCCGGGCTGCAAACTTCCCAAGTTTCCCTTACAACATTTCTGAAAGCTGTGGAAGAAGAACAAAGAAAGCATGAGAAAAATACAAGAGAATTCAAAAGAGAAACTGACGTATTGATTTCAAGCTTGTTTGTATCAACATGTGCTAATGTCGTTGATATTCAAAATGAGATGATAGTCCTATTGAAGCATCCATCCCAAAAAACGTGCATTGTTGGAAAGCTGTGCGTGGTCTGCATGGATTTTTTGAGTACTTTGGCTTTGGTTCTTTTTCTTTTGCTTCTTCCGTTTTTTCTATTTCAGTTCAGTCTTAATGTTACTTTGAGTTAATTCACTCTTAGCATGTTTTACGTGGCATTTGTAGTGAGTAACCAGTGACTGTGTGTCGTTCTTTGCTAAGAATGCCACAGTATCTCGTAATAGCCTGCTGTTTACTTAATCAAGTCATAGCTGTTCAAAAAACTATTCGAGCATGGGCAACCTTACCTCTCGCAAGAAGTCCTTTGGTTGGAGCCGAAGACCCTTTTGCACTTTCCATTACATCATCACGGAAAAATAGATCTCGAAGTTTCTTTGTGTGCCTCAGACATTGAATGATTGAATTCATAAAGCACTGAAAAGGATGGATTAAAACAACTTTAAATAAAGTGTGAATAAGGCCTGTCATTCAAGGTAAGGCTACGAAGGAAACACCGTATAACGTGCTCCCAGAAAGAACCCCTGATATGGACAGCACAGACAAAAATTCGGCTTCTTTTTTGCCAACAGCAAAGGGAATCGACAAAAGACAACCACATACCTATTGCTTGTCCAGATACACCATAAACCGCACATGCTAAGAGTGTCAAATCTAGCAATCTGTACTTCTTACTTGGCCTAGGCCAATCAACTGGTTTATGGTTTAGCGAGGGAGACAAGATCAATCAAAAATTCTACAATCTACAATTTAAAATACATATCTCCAAAAAAGGCTTAGCCCATGACGGAGATACACGATACTCACACTACAACACAGCTACTTTACCTAACTACATATAACTACACGCGATATTGTTTAAAGGTTAGTAGTTTTGGCTCAAGGGCACTGGGTCATTATGTTTTACTTTAGCTGCTTGGCAATCCATACTGCGGTTGAGTGGTAAGACAGGTATGATGGACTAATATTTACAGTAGTCTTGCGTAGTAGCAATTTCATTTTCAAGGAGAGGAATGCATGAACCTGAGCTATATATCGACCAAATCACCTTGGACTAAAAGAAAGCAAAACCATTCTATTAGATTTTCTCATTTGATGAAAACAATAGGGCAAGCACGTGACACGTGTCCTCCTTTTGTTCCATGTTTAGACTAGATGACAATAGCTCAGTTTATTACTTGAAACTACTTACCGTGTTTCCCAAATTTCTTAATCCAACAAGGCCTTTTCCATACGACACTGCTGGGGTTGTAGTTGTTTCGGATTCAACTGGCTGTAATGGAAGAAATAATTCACTACGTGCTTTTAACAAATCGGTCTATTTCCTAAACAAAGCCTCCAGTTTTAAGGATAAAACACAAAATCAGCAGAACTAGTTTATTACGATCATTGGGAAAATATTTATCATCTTTCAATAAAATCTGCATTGGAACCTCGTTTAAAAGATTGGTATGTTTTCATGTGGTCTTAACAATGAAGAAACTCATGCCATAACTCACCTATGCGGATAAAACTGATATTTAGTAGACGAATCCAGTGATAGAACTATTCATAATAAAACTAAGCCATGTTTTTGTTTGACGTTTCGAAGCAATGATGTGCTTCACCTTCAGAATACTGATTTTCGAAAAGCAAGAGGCTATAGTCATATGCATAAAGAGACAAACAACAAACTAAAATGCATCATTACAATTCCCACATGTAAAGCTACGAGTGACAGGCCCGAAGGACAATACTGAATGGAATAAAGCGTCAGAAATGCTGTGGCAACATCAAGAAACATCATTCTTTCTCCGAAATTCTTGATCTCTTCGTTCAAAATTGTGTGCATTGTAGCGGGAAAGATACAGCCCTTCAGAATGGCAAAGCCTTCCCGTTTCGAGTTTCCTAACCAACAGAATCCACCTTGATTCAAAAAGTATTAGGGTTACAAAAGTACACTTGGTGCATCATTGAATCAACTGTTTGCATTATGCTTAGAAGCCACAAACCTTGAATAAAGTACCAACATTATAAAAGTCGAGTTTCCTAACCAACAGAATCCACCTTGATTAAAAAAGTATGAGGTTTGCAAAAGTATACTTGGTGCATCATTGAATTAACTGACCACCTTACCAATGCTTTAGTTCAATTTGAAAAATAATATTTGGAGATCCACAAAATGGCCATTGTCAGTCACATCAATAATTAATAGGTGGTTGAAACCATTAATCATCATGAATTCTATCAGGATATCTTGGTTTGCTGATGCTTATAAGCAATGCCAGTTATCCTAGAAAGGTTTACCATGGATTACTTTTATCAGGTTTTGATCTACTGGCATATCATATCCAACTTAAATCTCAGATGGAACCTGGGGAATGTTAGGGCACCTTGATGATAAACTTTTCACTTTAATGTAGAGTCATTGTGAACTGCCTGACATTAGATCTTGTTATCATGTTACTCAAACCATTGTTGATTCACATTGGGTCACAAAACACCAACATGGGTCAAATACTTGAACAAAAGGAGTAAATTCTATGTTTCTTAACAAATAGAGACATTTTTCTGAATCAGTGCAAGATTTGAACCAAGAAATAAATCTCATATATCATTTTGAACCAAGACAAATCAATGAAAATGATGCAAATATTATACAAAATTACACAAAGAATGTTGAAAAGTAATAGGCATTTTTGCTTCTTAATTAAGAGGTTTGGAAAAGCAGCCAAATGTGGTAAATCTGTAAAGTAAGACAAGAGCAGGACCCCAGTACTTGGTATAATGATGCTAGCCGTGGCAAGAAGTTGCTTTGGATTTCAGAGCACTTTTCAGAGAGATAATCTAAGACAACTTTCCTCAAAAATGAGCTACAAATGCTTCTGTTTACATGTTGGTAAGTTTTACTTTTGCCTTCTGACCTTGTTTCTCATTATTTTCATTTCATTTTTAGCTGATTTTGTGGTGTAACAGTTACATATGAAAAGTGCAAGTATTTAAGGTTTCATTTTGCCATTTTGCAAATCCAAGTTTGCTGTAGTGTTTTCCAATTGAAAGAAAACTCTGCAAACGATAAATGAAAACAATGAGAAACAAAGCAAAAGATCATAAATATTTGTCTCTGCACAAAATGAACCATTGCTAAATCATTTGAGCAAATTTGTCAATTAATAAACTCTCTGAAAAGTTTTCTGAACTCTGAAGCAACTTTCTTGCCACAGCTGGCATCGTTATACCTAGAAGAGGGGTCATGGTTTTGTTTTACTTACAAACTTGCCAGATCTGGACATTTGATCCAAACCTCTCCTTTAAGAAGTAAAAAGGTATGTTTGAATATTTCAATCAATTCAATTTCAAGCTGTATTAGAAAGATGAAACATGTAAGAAAAATATTCTTGCTTAAAATTGCTTGTAATCTATGATACATCTCAAGTACTCTTCCCAGAATCATCAAATGTGAATGATTCTTGAAAATTCTCAAAATGTTCTTGAGGATTCAGGAGTCTCAAGAATTCTTAAGAACAGTTGAGAAAATTGTTAAGAAATCTTAAGAGTTATTAAATCTTAAGAATTCTTAAGAATTCTTAAGATGTCTAGGTCTTGTAGTGTTGATACACAATTGGTCTGTACCGTAGAAGTGACCACAAGAGTGGGATACCTTGGCATTAACAAATAATTGGAAAGAGCTGGGATGCCTTGGAATAAACAACTGTTTGTTTTAATCAAAATATTAAAGATCTATCATTATAGCAAATAATAGTGTTAAAAATACTGTAGAACTACTTGCCTTGCCTCTTCCATCTCCTGGTGATGGGCATTCATTACTGCTACTTGATTCATAGGCAGAATCAGACAGCTTTCTTCTTGATGTAACATCTGGTTCTTGAAGGTGAGTATCTGATTTACCAACTTCTTTAGAACTTGTGCTTGCCTTCCTTGCTAAGCTTGGTTCTTGTTGTGATGTCTTTGGCTCTGACAATGAGGTCCTTCTATATTGTGAAGAATTACTTGTCAGTGTACTTTTAGGTGCACCAGTTATTATATCAATATTTCTTGTGTTAGAATTTGAAGATCTTTTTTGGTATTGCAATCTGTCATTTGATTGTCTCCTCAGTGCCTCATCAGTCCTCATCTTACTCATTTTATCAAGCAGAGCCCTTTGGTCCTTTTCAGTCACTTGTCTTGAAGTATTGATATTATCAAATGAAGGTGATCTAGATATTTTGAATGATTCTTTAGCTTTCTTTAAATCTGCTTCAGTCACCAATTTATCAGCACTTGCTTTTTGGTTCTGATTATTGTCAAACTGCCTCACATCATTTAATGACCTTGATTTTAACCTGCTTAAACTGCGGTGTTCCACAGATGGAGAAGGAGGGCTCCTGCTTTCTCGCAGACCTTCTCTGATAGATGTCTCTTGATGCATAAGTTGATGATTTGCTTTAACTGGTCCTCTAGTCTGTGTGATGCTTGACTCTTGTTTTCTTTTAGGTTGTTTTAAGATATTCGGAGGAAACAGTGGACCTGGACCACTGGGCAATGGCCTTCCTGAAGTTGGAGACTTTCTGCTGGTTTCATATGAGCCATAGCTACCAGATCTATTGGCTACAGGGGGATGGGGCAAAATCAGATCTCTCCTTGCAGTTCTAGGGCTGGCATAACCTTTAGTTGAAGCTGTGGTCCCCATATTTTTGATACTTTTTCCATACTCTGCATTTGTTGTTGTAAGATAATTCTCTCTTCTCTGACTTATGCTACCACCCATTGAGTAGGATGGTGAACCAGAACTATGACCTGTTGAGAATTTGCTACCAGTGACTCGTGAAGTTATTCTTGAAGACATAGCCTTTGCATATGTGACTATTTTTGTGCCCAGCATCTACTCACATCATTTGGCTAGTAAATTTGGCCAGTTCTGGCTTTGAACTTTGATCAAATCAAACACAAACCACAGTAGCCTACTGTAATAAAGGGATTATCACTTGAACAGTAATGCAGTTACTGATAGATTCAGTTTTTGCAAATGCCATGAATCCATGTCTTAATCCATCTGAAACTGATCATGGAATGGACAATACCATGGTTACCTAAGAAAAATCAATCATGTTAATTGGAAAATGAGAATCTATGGCATGCTGCAAGTATGTAAGTAAGTAAAAATTTGCCATAAAATAAAAGAATTTACAACGGTAAAAATGAAAGAAAAGATGAATAAAACATACAACATATATGTACAATTTAAACAGAAATTTGATGAATACAAGAGTTCAAAAACACTCCTAATTCAACTGGCAGGGATAGCATTGAAAGATCAAGTAGACCTATTTGCATAATGGCCCCCTTAGAGGTGGTTGCAAAAATTATGAGCATTATTTTGCACGATTCACTGGAAGGAAAATTATTTCTTAGATTGGGTCTACTCGGGGTAAAATGGGCATGTTATGGGTAGGGTGAAAAATCTGGCTAAATTCTGCAAAAATCTTTCCTCAAGGTTTCCTCAAATAAGAGGTGCTCAAACTACCCTCCTTGATATAGCAAATGTTGATTTGTCATTTCAGGGTCTACTGTTTTCCAGCAATCAACACTGCCTATTACCTCCAGCAGACCCTTAAATTTTCATAAGACAACTGTTTCAAAGAAAACTATTTGAAAGCATTACATTTCAAAAAAAGATTCAACCCATTATATAACCAAATTCAAAGCCTGGACCTGTTTGCATTCTTCTACATTTTGAAAATATATTTGCATCATTTGCTGGGGATTTGAGCAGTTGTGGAAACTTTGCCAAATGTTGGGGGTGATTTCAGTTAAAAAGTAATGTTGTTTCTATTGTTTTTAAACAAAGATCTTTGTCCAATCAACAATGGAGGGCCATCATATCCCTTCATCCGCAAGTGTCCACCCACCACTGGATGGGATCCAGGGAGGCTGCTTCCTGCTACTGAATGACTCTTTTTAGGGTAGGCAAATTGTGTCGTGTTTGGACTTACTTTCCACTAGGGAAATTCCAGGATAAAGTTTTCCAAATACATTCTGCAAGCAACGCAGAATGATACATGTGAGAGTTATGAATTTAAAGAATATTTTTAAATGCCAATAACAATCAACAACCATCTTCACCACCAAATACCGTCTTCTAAATTATCATTTTATAATGTATTAACATCGAATTATATCAAAAAGACATTATTGAAATGAATTAAGAATCGTTAGCAGGTTAGTAACGACAGCCAAAATGCCGCGTCTTTGACTGCGACTTGTTCTGGGCAATTTGGGGGTCTTTCTATGCTTGTTCCATGTCTAAAAGCTAAATTAGCATTCATAGTTTGTTGTCAAATCCGCGCCTTCCAAAAATCGGCCTAATTTTTTTAGCGCGATGAGTGAGTGGCGCTCAATTTTCGCATAATTCGGAAGGAGCTAAGCCATCAGTGGTTCAATAGATAGTTAATTCAATACCTAGTTATCAAATTAAACGAAAGAATGGATACCTACCTTCAGCAATGTCATCTGAAGATGCCAATCTTCTTTCTCCTCTTGATTCAATCGCAGCAACGAGCAAACAATCGTGACGCCATGTTTTCTAAGTCCAGGTCTCCCTGCGCAACGAGTCCTTTGTATTTTGCGGTCAGATTGTTAAATGGGAAATGCGGAGGAGACCATTCACAAACTCTAATTAGGTTCAGCATAGGCATCAATTCTTGATTGGTTGACTCCAGTCCCAGCTCCTTTACCATAAATTCTTCGAAGTTTCTTCCCCTGACACAAAAAGTAGATCACAAGTGATTTGTTTATTGATCATGATTGATCAGCCAGCCCGCGCTCATACTCCACACCATGAAACGCTAATACAATAAGAAACCACACTACGAGACAGTACGACCTAAGGAACCACAGTGAAACGGCACTACAATAAGAAACAGCACAACAACATCAAACGACAATTTTCAACTATGTAAATTACGTGTCAATACAACTCACCTGGCTAAAGTTATTGAAGTATTTAGGAACATTTGGCCCTTCCCTGACGTCATCAATCACGTGACATTCGAAAATTTTCAAAAGTGGCATGTCCTAAATTAGTCACAAGGGTCTCTTCTAACAATACAAAATACAAACCTTCAAAACTTAAGTTAGGCACTTGGTTAGATGGTTAGCCTATTTCCCCCATCTCCATGGTATGAATTTGTTATGTATCATCACTCAGATTCGCTGAACATGAATCAATGTTGCTGGTTCGAAACGTTGGAAAACCACAGGGGCATCAGTTTAAATATTCTTAGTCATTATTTAGTATTTCTCGATATTTCTATTTTGAATATTTTCACCTATTTCTCGATACTGCTCTCTTTCTTGTTTATGAAGAGCCGCGAATACTTTGACCAATGCGAAGGAGAGTAGGAAATGCGAAGGAAGTGAGGAGAGGAAAGCGGAAAGTATTCGCGGCTCTTCAGAAACAAGAAAGAGAACAGTATCGAGAAATAGGTGAAAATATTCAAAATAGAAATATCGAGAAATACTAAATAATGACTAAGAATATTTAAGCTGATGCCCCTGTGGGAAAACATGTCTACGTCAAACCAGTCAACTAACCAACATTTTAATTTTAAGTGTTTATTTCTACTCTCTTCACTCTCTTCGTCTTTTCTCCTGGAATTACCAACTTGTATAAATAACAATATGGAAAGCCAATAAGAATTAAAGTTTATAATGATTTTCGTCGCTTGTCTGTTTCTCCGCTTTGTAATCAAACTGCACTTCCCTTTGAATCATTTCAATGAAAATGGATGAAGAATAATTTTCCAGTTCTTTCAAGGATGTTCAAAAGTAACACCATGCGCAACTGTACAACAGCATGATACCCAGTTAACAGAATGTAACAACATAAAAAGCATCTGTCTTGGTTTTTTCAATCTCATTACTAGAATCCTTACACAACTGTTTACATCTTCCTCTCGTGATAAAAGAGCATCATCATCACTAGCAAATACACCACTTTAATTAACAGCCTCGTTTCGGAAATTATTCAAGATTCTGTCATATGAAGTTTTAGAGGCCAAATTCAGATTTAGTACCCAAACTATAGTCTGACCACAAGTTTTCATGTTGCTAGCGATCATCGTGTGAATTTCATGACAATTAAAAGTTTGGAAATCTATAAGGGATTTGACCGTGAAAAATGACTCTGGGTGCAAAGTTTTACCGTGAACGATTTTTCACGGTCAAATCCCTTATAAATCTTGGAACTTTACACTGTTATAAAATCAACATTGCAATTGCTAGCAGTTTAAAAACATGTAACAAGTCCAAAGTTTAAGTGCTAAATCCGAATCTGCGCTCAAAATTTTCATATGAACAATAGGAAGAGATTTTGAGAAATTTCCAAAACGAGGCTGCTTAATTAAAGTGGTGTATTGGACACTCAGTTATCTCTTGTTAATAAACATATGCAAGTGATAACGCAGGATATCGTAAAATTCATCTGAAAATGTAAGAATCAGTTTAACAATTTTTTAAAAGTGGTAGCTTTTAAGAGCTTCTTCATCGTTAGCTGCTTGACGTAAGACTATACCAAACTTTTCAAACAGATTGGAATAGAGAGAGGGGTGCTTTTTACCCTAAAACTTTCACTCGATATATACCTTCAGATTTGCTGGCATAAAGAACGTTTAAAAAGACACTTCAATGTACAATATCAAAATGTTTTGAAATGAGAAGCATTGCTGCCAAGGTGAAAAATACCGTTTGAATGTTGCTTGGTTCAAGTTGTATGTGACGAGAGAAGTGAAGGAAAACTAACATTTCCTGCTTTGCTTGAAAAGAAACACACAATGGGTAAGACGCTCGATTTGATCAAAAGATTGGCAGCATCAACGGTGCATTACTGTCCGTGGTGAGAATGTAAATTGTCTGACTTTCTTTATGTCACAAAAGTTAGAGTAAAACGTAAAGACATAAAAGCATAACGTAACGAGGGCCTACAATGCATTATGCAAGAAACAATACAACTCTAAACAACTACAAATTTATCACTATCAAATTACAAATACACCTCAGAAAACCTTCCAAACGATCGTTCGTTCCAGTTGCATTTGACAAAGAGACAAATATCATCAATCTAACATCTAATGATAACGTCCTTCCGAAGATGAGCAAATACTGTTTAGCGTGTTTATAGTTATCTTAGTCCCGTTGTCAAAAAAGTTGTAGCCATATGTTGTGTTTCTAGTGCTTGTGCTACGTCAGACAACTTTTGTCTGACGTAGCACAAGAACTAGAAACATAACATATGGCTACAACTTTTTTGACAACGGGACTAAGATAACTATAACATCCATTTTTATTTGTAATTTTGCCCAATTCACTCCAGAAATGATCAAACAGTTTGCCTCATGGAAAAGGCTACACATTTCCAACGCAGTGGCCGTAGCTCCACTTTCTTCGCACCACTGGTCAGCTTTTTTTCAGCTTCTGGAGCAAGAAGCTTTGACTCCAAAGAGTTAAATCTTGAGAAACATCTTTTGCTTAAAAATTCTATAGGTGTTAATGGATCTTCGAAATGAACACTCTGTGCTGCCAGTTTGGGAGTAATTCTGAAGATCAGTCTAGAGCGTCAAGTCTGAGTAGACAGGCCTTCTAATGTATTCTTAAAAATGAGTGTAGGTGCTGTTATAAAATGACAGACTGTCCTGATTATTAGCAATCCCATTTGTTTCTGCGCTTCGAGAACCATCCAAAACGCTAATTGTCATGCTCCCGTTGCTTGGTTCATCCATTGCTGTGTCTGATGTTTCGTTCCCAAACTGCATTTCAACTTCGACCGTGTCGAATTTATTTCTATGCATGTTTGCATCACCAATTTCATTCTCTTCAGGTCGATATCCAGAATTTAGGACACCGAAATTGTTGTCAGGTAAATAAATGCCTCTTCTTGTTTGCATGCTTCTAATTGATGGAGGCTGAGAGAGGTTGTTATTTAGGGGTACAATAAATTCTTTGTCTTCACGCCTGAAATAGAGAAATGGATGCAGTAAATATTACGGCAGTTACTAAAAAAGTCAATTGGCTAACTAGACTAATTACCTAATTCACTGTCATTCCTGCAGTAAAAAAGCAGGAACTCATAAAATACAGTGAAAGGATTACCTTGCCAAGGCCCATTCTCAACTTTTACGTCGTAGAAACAAGTGTAGCAAAATTTACTTTTGGCAAACAGTTAATATGGACAAGCTAGTAGGGCAAAACAATAATCGAGGCGTAGATCACAATGGAATCGTCGTAGCTCACAAGTTGATTGCCATCAAAAGTTCTAAGTATGTGTAAAGGCCTACACTGGGTATCAATTTTCAGATATCAGTGCATGCTGATCAAAGCAATAACATCAAGTTAAACAGCACAGGAAAACAAGCGAGCACGGTAACAAGTCTACCAGTATCGACCTGGACATGAGTCGTAGTTGTAGTGGTATATCCGTCCAGGAAAGGAGCGAAACTACGACATGTAATTCCCATGTAATCAGTCTATGATAAAATATTCTTTTATTTTGTATGAAAGTTGGGCTTACCTGCATCCTCTGGCATTGGCCAACCAAACGACAAGAACAATGCACATTACCAGTAGTACTGGTATCAATACATACATAACAATTGTGAGAGTATCTGTGAAAAAACAAGAAACTTCAAAATGCTCTTCCGTTGTCACACGAGATACGAGCAATGATGATGAAATGAATGTTGCTAATAGTTGAGAGACATTCATTGCGGCGTTAGCAGCAATGTATTCCATAAGAATCAAATAGTTGCGAGATCTCTCTCACTCTCTTTCTTTCTTTCTTTCTTTCTTTTCTCTGTCGGTTTGTAGAACTGTAGCAAATATGCAATTCACTTTTCTATTTGTATCACATAATAACGAAAACGTCAGAGGTGGTGTCATCAAAGCCTTCTTAATTGTCATGTGTTTGTCTGACTTCGTTATAGTCTTGAGATAATGGGCGGGGAAACAGGCAGTGATTTTGTGATGCAATTCGGAAAGAACTGAAATGACTGCAAGAATAATGGGCTGCGAGAAAGTAAGGCAAACGCATCTTGCAAAGACAGCAGAATGAGAACGGCTTCTTACTTTTATTCCATATGTTGGTGAAGCTTGTTCCCATTTCCAAAACGTCGCACTCACTAACTAATGTTATTGCTAGTATCCACTACTGACCAAAGTTTTCTCTCTTCAATCTCCGCAAAAAGTACAACCAACTTTGTGTACTACATTTTTCACATCAAATAGCCGTTTTAAGAATTAGATCTTTTTATCTTACAAATTCAATGACCAGTATGTACTGGCTCCAAAGAACTTGAGAATTCTCTGCCAGCCAGATGCAACTTCTATAACTTTTTTCGTTGAATAAAGAAGAATGTATCACTCCCTGTGATTCTCATAGATTTGGTAAACCATACAGATCGACTTTAAAAATCTGTTTGAATTATGACATCAACAATCCTTTAAATCACATTGTATTTTTTCTTTTCTCGTCAAACTGCGACCGTTGTCATTCACAACACTATAGATGTTGCAGGACTAAAAAGTTATAGATCATGCGAAATTCTTCTTACCTTCTTTCTTGCCTGTCTGTGGTAGCAATCTGCTTGTCAAAGCTACAAAAGTAAAAATTAATCGATTTGATTTCGTGGGAAACCTTTTGCAGTTACTTAATAAAACCCACCCCTCATTTAAAAAGCCACTTAAAAGAAACTTTTAGGTTACTCAAAAAATGATTAGCATCGATACTTGTAGGAAGATCTTGGGGCTCACACCTAAAATAGAGTTTCTTGTATTTTGGTCGACACTAAGACCTGATCTGGTGTCCTGGAAACATTGTAATTCATGCATGGCTCACAAGAAATTACTACCAATATATTTTAGATTTAATAGATTCATACCCAAATTTTGATGAATGTTCATGACAAACAATGATGGCATACACGTATGGTTAATACCAAAGCTAATACATCTATGCAAAACCAGATTCTGCCGTAACTGACTTTTCGAGGATCTTCCAGAAAATAAATTAGAAAGTTAAGAAACTTAAAGAAATGAGAAATATCATTGACATAAGAAAAATTTTAGGCTAAGGTATGAAAAAGTTGGTTCTTAAATGCAGGGCCTTTCTGTATCATCTGCTTGCAACGGCAAAACTGACAGATTGTGTAGACTCAGCGAAAGCAAAGCCAACACCAAAAAGCTCATGATACCAAAAGCGTCAAAGAAGAGTTCAGTTCAGGCGTTTGAAAAATTGTAGGATCTAGAACACTGTATGTGCACTGTGTTAAATGAAACTTTTCTTGATAGCAGAAGGATTGAAATATTAGGAGTTTCTCTGTGAGTGCGGCCCGTGTGGCTGATCAATCAATAACCAATCAATTCATGAAATAGATTTACAGTGTATAGCCTAGAGCTTGAAGAAATAAACGATTCAGGCTTGACCCTTCATCGGTAGTCATTAATCCGTACTAAAAGTTATTTTGTTTACTGAAATATTGAGTGTGACTTTACGGAAATTCGTTCGTTGTGCAATGACTGAAAAGGACCAAACACATGGTAAGGAATCTGTCAAGCAGGAGAGTATAGCAGGACACTTCATCTCTTCCAAAAGTTCAGTGAATTGAATTTTTGAACAACTGTTAACAATGTCCCGATTCTATGACAGAAAATGTGCAGACGAGATCCGATACCGGTGAAAAAATACTTCATGTATTCTTCAATGAGAAGCTTCATTACAAATTTGATCAAGCTTATAAAAAGGTCAGTAGGAAGAACGATCTTGTCTCGATCCAAGACATACTGGCATTGAATCATCAACCATCATCAGATGTAAAAATATCTGAATCGCAAAATGAGATAATTGCATTAAAAGAAATGCTTACTTGTTGCTATTGTAATATTTGGTGTGGTGACACATGTTCCATTACATTGTTGTTTCTCTTCAAGATGCTCAGGACATGGATGGAAATTACAAATACGTGTCCTTTCTTGATATCCTAAGCCACAAGAAACATTGCAGCTAGTCCATGGTGTCCATTGTCCAAGAGGTTGCACTAGAAATCAAAACATTGATATTTGAGCAGTCAATTTGCTTCCAGAAATGGTATCGCTTGTGTAAGATCTATAAAAAATTTTTAAGTTATGAGATTAATAGTATTGTAGAATACAGCAAAACCAACGTCTGCCTCAAATTAGATGTCATGTTAGTGCTACTCAGCAGAATCAGCAGACTTTACAAAAAGATTTGTCTTGCTTCTAATGATTTCCGTGACAGTATGAATCAATTCTAGTTGTTTTTACAGCCTTCCTTGGATGGAGTATCATGTATATGAAAGATTAAATGAGAATGAAAATGAAAAAATGAAGTGATAATAATAGCTAGGGTGGCAGATGAAAATGATAAGACAAGTTGCACTCAGCATCGCTAATCACACACTGAACATTTCAAACTACAAGACTCCCAAAATAAATAGATTTTGAAGGTAGAGGATGTTCAAGGAGCTAGGACGCTTCTTCGATAAGCTCAGCTTCTCAGTGTCCTCTCAAACTGCCTTCAAATGCTTGGTAAAAATGCAGAAAAAAGTAATGATTTAGTCTGATATCAAAAAAGGCGAGGCCTTGACCAATGCCATGTGATTTCACACTCACCTGCACTTAACGAAAACAGGAAACTTTGAGAAACTTGACCAAGGCTATTTTTGATATGGCAATGATAATTTCCGTTGTTCCCTCTCTTTTTAGTCACATTGAATGATGTTCCAGTGCCTAGACTTTTCGTCGCATTATCCTTTGTCCAGTATATCATGGGTCTAGGGACACCATGACCATTGCAGGAGCATTTCCAATCAACTGGCGTCTCCGTGCAGCTTATTTTCTTTGTAAAGAATGCTGGAACTAAAGAAGAGAATTGGTTATTTGCAGGAGGCTTTTAATAGTTCAAATAATGCACATAATGGACATCAATTGCTGTGTCACACACTCGTATTGAAATTGTCCTTACTGTTTTCGACGCATGTCTGATTAATGTGACCAAAAGATGCCAAAAACGATCTTGGCACAAGGGACACGTGCATACAGCAAGAAACATGCTTTCTTCAGAGAATGTTACACAGAGAACAGTATTATGTAAACTCTTGTTAACAGTTACTTCATATCGTTACCTTGCACATAAAGGCTAAAAGTGATAGTTCCAGCGGATCCAAGAGCATTTATTGGTGTGCATGAATATGTCCCAGTCGAAGACTCCTAGAAACAAAATCAATACTTGATAAATTGGAGTCACAGACCATTTCGAAAATCATAAAAGGAGGCTGGGGAGAGAGGTTTATTTGGAAATGGCCGAAATGGTGGACGATAGTCGGGTAAATTGATGCCACGAAGAGTCTATCATTGGTAGAAGCTCTGTGGACCGTGGCAGCCATTTACCCGATTTGTATCCACCATTTACCAAAAAAAATCACTTACCCTCCCCCCCAGTCCCATTTTTTGATTGTCGAAATGGTCTATTGATTTTGATTATGAATACTGCACAGGGTGAGCTGAGTGAAGACAATCTAAAATGTTTGCAAGCTTGTAGTTTGTAAGCCACTCTTCAGATGCCTTGAGACTGATTATCATTGTGCATGTAACATGCCAACTAAGATCACGAAATTTGTATGGCTAAAATCGGTCTCACATCTCCAATTTATGAGGATCAGATAAACTGTTTTGTCTCAGAATAGTTCAAAGCAGGCCTAAAATTCTGGATCAAAATTTCCGACATTCAAGTCTCACAGACACGAAAAGGAAGCAAAATCGGGCTATCTGGTTACTTAAGGTTATACTCTGGTTACTTAAAATTATACTTTAAATGTTTCAAAGCCTGTTGTTGCATCAATTATTTGAATGGGAAAATTACCAACCTCAGCTGAAGGAATGCGATAAACTGGTCCAGTTTCTGTCAGTCGTTGTCCATTTTTGGTCCAGTTATAAGTAGATACTGGTGGGTTTGCCTCAGCATAGCAGTTGAGTTTCACACTTTGTGATTTGTTGGCTGTGATATTTGGTGGTTTGGCGACCAACACTGGTTCGACTAGAAATCAGAATGATCGTTGGCAATTAGAAAAAATGCAAGACAATTATTGTAGAAACCTTATTGAAGAATATATTTAAACTGCAACTGCACAGCAATTCCACATTTCTTTCATTTACTAGGTATCCGTCTATTCTCTTGACTCAAAGAAATACTTACACAAAACATTCAAACTAATAGACTGACTCTTCTTTCCAGCAATGTTTTCCACTTCACATTTATATTCAGCTGTTTGATTCTTTGCAACGGCATCTAACGTCAAAACACTGTGAACAATGGTCTTTGTTTTGCTTGCTGGGACGGTTTGAACTGGGACATTTGACAATGGCACATTTGATTTGAACCATTTCAAAGTTGGCGCCGGATGACCTTCAGCTCTGCATTCGAAACTGACATTAGATGATTTTGTCCTATTCACTGTGCCGTTGAGATGTGACAGGAAATGTGGTCCATCTAAAAATGGAACAAAAAGAAGATGCCATGCTTTAAAAAGATGTTATTTGTTGTGTCAACCATATTCACTTAAATTATCATCTATCTTATAATTTCTTGTGATCAAATAAGTTTTTATCACACTTTGGCAAAATCAATTCTTCTATGAATATCAAGCATGCTGGATTTAGAGGCAATGTTGTATCAATAGGCTTCAAGAAGAAGTAGCGCAGAAAATATGAACAAAATAAGAGAGTCTTGGCAAACGAAACACTTTCATTGCGTTTGGTCAGGCTTATCAATTGACAGTACATGCATTTTCACCTGAATTGATACGTAAGGGATAGAGCAGGACTGGGTGACCCAAAAACTTCATGACCTTGATCGCATCTAGCTTCCCAGAACTAAACGCTGAGAATAGAAACAAGGAATCAGCCAGCAAACAGCCGAATGGCTGAGGTGCCTTTTAAGATGTTGAAGTGATGACTCCTCTCGCAAACAACAGATTTCCCCCGGACGGATTTAAGTCCATCTCTACGCGTATTTTTATAAGAAACTAGTTTATAAGAAACTAGCACTAAGATGGCCAAAGTTTTAAGAGACTCTAGTAGTATGTCTGAGAAGTATTGAGAAACTTTTAAGTGTTCAGACAGCTATCTAAGATCTAGCTCATGAAGATTTTTAGGGTCGCACAGCGTTAGCACTACATGAAAATACTTACACCAAACGTTGATCTCAACCGTTTTGGAATCGATTCCTAATTTATTAGTCGCATTACATGTGTACATTCCATGATCTTCTTTAGTCACCCCTCTTGGAAATGATAATGTACTTTGAACAACACTTTTGTAATCAGTCAGCTCGATTACAACTTCTGAAATATTCTTGTTATGAATTTTGCCGTTGAAGTACCACGTGATTTCTGGTTTTGGATTTGACTCGACTGTGCATTGTAGCTTGTGTGGTGTTGAAGATTCAGTCATGTTGTCAGTGGCACTAAATGATGGTATGACTGTTGGAGGATCTAGTAATGAATAATGAAACAATAGTAAAACCTTCTTCGTAAGTATTATGATGATACTAATGATAAAATCCAAGCATATTACAATATATCGTTGAGTAAACTCAGTTATTTCTACATGACCACGAATCAATCTTATACTGGTTGAGTAACACAAAAACTCACGCCGTTTGAACGGTTAATGTTCTCTAAATATCAAAGCAACAATATATTGCAATTCTGTCACTCCGTTCAAAATCTTGCAGGGGATTTTCTCGACAGAGTCCCTTCGAGAAACCTTCTGAAACGACCTAAAGTCATCACTAAGTCTCCCTAATATTCAGGACTGCCGAAAGGGGAGGCAGGAGCGAAAATTTGCCCTAGGACCCCAAGGTGTAAGGGGCCTCATAATTAACGAATTCTGACATTTTGATTGCAGGAAATGCTCTGAAATGCATTTTCAGCAAATCTAAAAGGCGAGATCTAAAACATTTTCTGCTCATTACGCTCGCAAGGGGCCTCATTTCGCAAGTTTGTCCCTGGGCCTCGAAAGGCTCTCGGCGGCCCTGCTAATATTTCTTGAATACATTTCAGCACGTGCACTTTCCTTGATTTAATTGATCTGAGGGCAAGTTTTTAACTCTATCTGACGCGAATTCCTTCTGGCTAAACTTATATTAGCTAAAAGCTCCATATAATTGGTACCCAGGTACATATTATTCAACTTAAATTTCAAGGTCTGCGCCATTCATATCAAGAGAAAAATCATGATTTTTTATAACTTATGTAACAGGGCATTTGCAACTGGCATGCTCTGTGAATACATCTTTTTATGGTCTCTTTGTTGCCGCCTGTTTAATTCCATGAAACAGCCACTGGCAAAGAGATGAAACATGTAAAGAATAATGGTTGCAAAGGTACTTGAAGGCTTTCAATCAAAACACGAAAGATTACTAACATTCTTTCAAAGTCAGTTTCTTTCTTACCCTGGGTACCTGACACTCTTCTCTCTCTTCTCAATTTCTATTAGAGAGAGTCTGGTACCCAGGGTATTTCTTTCTTTTACTTAAAGACTTCCAAAAGATACGAATCAATTGAAAAACTCACATTCAACGACCAACTGTGTCGCATAAGTGACTATTCCTTGGTGATTCATTCCAATACATTGGTAGGTCCCTTGCATGCCTTTGTCTAGTTTTATCATCTTCATAACACTGCTCTTCGATGTGTGATAAATATCTTTTGTCAAAATTGTTTCTGATACATTCGATGATTTATGGTCCAACTTGGATTTGTTGAAGAGCCATGAAATTGTCACTTCTGGATTGGCTATAATGGTGCAATTCAGCTCAAATGGGCCAGTTCCATTGGCAAAAACGTATCTTGGCTTCCAATGGGTTTGATTCTCAGGAGCAACTAAAAAAGGAGACAATTCTTTTGGAACTCTTAAAGAAATCTTCTTAAAAACAAGATGACAACATAGCTCTGTTTCTCAGCTCATTTCTTATGCGACTTGAATTATGTAATCAAAGATCATTGGTCAATGGCCCGAAGGCACAAAGGCCAGACCAAATGGCAAAGCTCTGGTTTGGAAGTACCAGCAAATTCAACTTTCAAAATTAATCATAAAACATTCAACGCATTAATGTCAACAAACGATGTATCTTCTTTCAAGTTAAATCATGAGTGATAGGACACCCAGTGTGTAGCAGTTTGACATTTATATCAGTAGCGCGCCACCTTAGTTTTTGTATTTTGTGTCTTGAATTCTTTTTACTTGGTTTTCAGCCATCTTTCATTGCTTCGTAATTTTGAAATTTTCAGCAGTGAGCCATCTTTGTGGTTGAATATCGAGGAACATTTAGAAATAAATTTGCCACTGATCAAGGGTATAGTCTCAACAAGGACACAATCAAATCCGTAAATTCTTTTCTAGAACACCAGGTAGAATAAATTCTTTTATCAGTGCATACAGGACGTCTT
The DNA here is from genome assembly GCA_964019985.1 of Aurelia sp. 4 Dawson et al 2005. Taxonomy (NCBI): domain Eukaryota; kingdom Metazoa; phylum Cnidaria; class Scyphozoa; order Semaeostomeae; family Ulmaridae; genus Aurelia; species Aurelia sp. 4 Dawson et al 2005. The sequence continues at coordinate 25,123,754 of OZ026495.1, read as the reverse complement.
TTAACATACCAGCTACTGTAGGTGGGCAATTGCTCCTCTAGTGCCTTCTTCAGATCTACTATTGTTTACCTATTCAAAAAATAGGCCTTTTTTCCCTTTTGATTAAAAAACGATTGATTGATTGATTGATTGATTGATTGATCGATTGCCTCCGAGTTCTGGTCCTTGAAAGAGGTCCTGAATACATACTCACAGTTAACGATAAGTGTGATATTTCTTTCCACAGAGCCAAGCGTATTGTTAGCACCACACGTATAAACTCCGGACTGACTCTTATGAGCACTTTTGATGTCAATTTGTGAACGAATCCTGTAAAACTGCATTGATGAATGCAATATGATTGAAGTGAAATTCATGAAGGTTGAAAATGCAAGTTCATTTGACAGCTTTCTTCTCCAGAATGTATAAGCCAACGGATTCGATTCAAAATCAAACATCATCAATGTACTTGCTGTTGCATTCATTATGATTCGTTGTGGAGAAGCAGCGATAATTTCTGGTTTATCTATGATGAATAATGCAAATAATGATATTTTCATTCAGGCAGTAAGACAGCCTCCTCAGTTGTCTTCTTTTTATGGCCAAGCCAAAGTTTCAAAGCTTGAATAATGATAGTTTTCTTCCACACCCCAACCTTAAGACTAACCAATTCACTAAAAACCAAGCCAGTTAAATCGACGTTTCTTAAGGCAGTGTGAACAGTGATTAAATGTGATACCTTATGCTAAGACAAAGAGCTTTTGTTTGGTAGCATCATTTCTTTCAGAAATTCTTGCGACAATTTCCCTCTATCGTAATCACGAAAAGAGAGATAAAGGCCTGGACTGAACGCACATGACAAGTAAAAGACTCATCTCACACCTTTCTCTGTGAGTCAACCGTAGGTTTACCTTTGCGTTTCTACTTTGCTGTCAAGTGTTTTAAAATGACAAAACAGCCTGTAAGACACTCTAAATCAAACCAAGATTCAAGCATGATGCACGAAGCTTTTCCGGTTCTTTATTTCGTTCCTCACTCTGCTAAGCGTGGAGATCAGAAAGGCGACTCGATGTATAGGAAACAAAATAATGAGCTAGGAAGACTCGATTTATCATAAGCAAATCCTATTCTCACTCCAGATTTCCTGCAGTCGGTGGCAAAACTGGACAAGAAATACTTACAAGTGACAATAAAAGTGTTTTTGGAAACTACAGAACCAACTTCATTCGTAGCATTGCAAGAGTAATTAGCAAAATCATCTTTTGTGACTGGTTCTATTGTCATCATACTGGTCGTCCTTGTATGGTTTATTTCTTTCGTATGTGATGTCATGAAATAAACCAATGAATTCGGGCTGAATGGAACACCATCATTATACCATTGTATTGTTGATGCTGGATGTGACACAATGGTGCATGTGAGCGAGTAGTTAGCTGTACCAACTGGCAAATGTTGAATTGCAGGAAGTTGCTCAATGAATTCAGGAGAATCTATGTAGAGAAGATGGATACAACTATTTATATCTAATATACATTTTTTATTTCATATATATTTTTATTTCATAGATATTTTTTATTTCATATATATTTTATATTTCATATATATTTTTTATTTCATATATTTTTTATATTTCATAGATATTTTTTATTTCATATATATTTTATATTTCATATATATTTTTACGAACTGGACTAGACTTTGTCCTGTTTGGATAATGTTTGAAATATTCTCTACAATAGTTCTGAATCTTTGTCTTCCAAAATATAAGCAGTCATCTACTCTGCTTTTCCTTTGCCATAAATCAACAACCATTTGGCAGATTGATTCAAAACGTGATCTCGAACTCCAAAGAAAGAGACACTAAACGCTACGGCTCCTTCACAGTAGCCACACAAACGGGACAGTCTGGTTCCCTGACGTCATTTTCGACTGGGGAACTGGGCTCCATGAAAGCGGCCCAAAATTACGTCTGGACAAAACCGTAACCACGCACCGTAACTATGGCCCGAACTTCTGTTGTCATCGTGGCATGCTTCATGCTTTAAATCTTGCCCACTAGCCTGCGTGCAGTCTTTCTTTTGTAAAATTAAAAGAAGGTAAAGTTGTTTCAATTTACACAAAACAATTCAATTTACACGAAAGAAAGACTGCACGTAGGCCACGCTTGGCCGGTTTTCCAAATAAGGATTGAGAAGTTTGAGAAGTTTCGCTGGTTTTTGTCCAGGCGTCAACAAATCGCTTCCTTGGCGCCCAGTACCCTCAAACGAACGCGATCGAGTTGACGCAGGGAACCAGGCTGAAACGGGGGCACAAGTTTTTGAGACACCCTGTAAATTTGAAAAGAGCACCTGCCCTGTCGTATCGTATTGTTTCGTGTCGTGTCGCGTCGTGTCGTGCCATGTCGTATTGTGTCCTGTCCTGTAAATCTATAGAAAACAAGTACCCATTCTTGAGAGCAATGAGAAACATAAACTCACACAAGACATCCAATGTTACATTCTTCTCATTCATCCCAACTTTATTTACTGCTTTGCATCTGTAATTTCCAAAATCCGTTTTCTTTGCAGCATTAAAAGCCAATGTGCTCTCAACAATAGCAAAACTGGAATTCATCATCGAAATCCTTGATGTAGAGTTGATCTTTTTATATGTACTGCCATCAATTTTTTCCCAAGTGATAACAGGAGTTGGTTCTCCATAGAAAATGCACGAGAGATGGACTGACTTGGATTCGATGACTCGAATATTGTCACCAGAGAAAGAGTGAAGAACAGGGGGAACTGGAAAAGAAAGAAATACATGTTGATTGAAAATAAAGTCGAGAAATATTTGATAGTTTCTCATTGCAAATCGCATAATTCACTTTGAAAACCTCAATACTGATTTCATAGCTGACTGCAGTGAAGTTAGTGGCTTAGCTAAAATAGCTAAATATCCCAGAATAGCTAAAAGGTCTACAGTATCGGTAGAGTGTGTTTACACGATGCTGGTAGAATCTGAAAACTGCAGGGTTATAAACTTAATCGTTTTGCTGACCGATATAAAATTCTGACGCCAGAATTTGGAAATTCTATCGGCATCATGCAGATGGAAGGCGAAAACGGCACTTTTTCTATCCGTTTTCAAATTCTACCGGCATCATATAAATGGGGTTTTAGAGTGGAACAGCCAAATAGATGCAGTAAGATTCGCTGACGTTGGTCGTGTCACAAAGCCAACTAACTATAATGGTTAATGGTTTTTTGTGATCTTATTCTTTGAAACAGTCTCTGATAGCGGATGATTACATTGAAGACCTATTACTTAAAATTCAATTTGGTAGGTCTTAAGATTACATAAAGAAATTTCAAGACCAGTAGCACATTTGAATCTTCATGAGGGAATGCCTTTTGAGCCTTTCTGTAGTAATAAAGACTTAATAAGAAAGAAGTTCCATACACACCTTGCACTGTTAAATTCAGTTCAACAGCATGAACTTCTCCAAGGTTATTCACAGGAATGCATCTGTAGTTGCCCTCTTTAAAAATATCAAGATTTCTTATTTCCAATGTTTCGTTGGTAGAATTCGAAATCAGTTTGCCGTTATGATAAATTTGATAGTAGGCCATTGGGACTGCTTTTGCACGGCAGGTTAACAATGCTGTTTCCCCAACGACTGCAGTATGGTTTGTCCTATCCGAGATGAAACTTGGATTTTTTGGAGGATCTAGGAATGAATCGAGACATGGTGAATCTTACAAGAAAGAAGGCCAATCAAACAGAATCAACAAAGATTCACTTAAATTCCTTTGCCCTTTTTCAGACAAAACCAACTGAACTATTGCTCATTGGTGGGCATAAAAGAAAGAAAACGTCAACCCTTGATTTTGTATATGCAAGTAGACACACATAGCCTGCACTCTCAACTTTTGAAATCTGTAATGTTTGCGAAAGAAATTAAAAACAAAAAAAGGCTTAAGGTAAAATGATAGAAAGAAAGTATAAACAGGGTCGATAATAGTGTGCCGTTTAGGCAGATCCAGCCATATTGTGGACGCGGAGTACAGTTTCTGCGTAAAAGTTAGTGCGGTATACTGTTTTCCTATTGTTACGTGGTGCAGAAAATTGGAAGTTAAAACGAGCGGTTTACGGTTTTTCACTTACTTCATAGAACATTTGCCTAAATAACCACTATGATCTAACAGATCTTCCCATAGCTGAAAAGTGCGGTCATCATAATTTGTAAATTCACATAAATTTCCTCAGATTTCCTGCTTCACTTATATGAAATACCCCTCCTAAAAAGAAGACTTTTCCTACTGAAAAAATTGACGGTTGTAGTTTCTGAGAAGAAATGACAGCAGTCGACGGGCAAGAGCGCAAATTTGAGCGGTTTTGAGGTAGTGAGGCACCCTATAATAGACCCCCAATAAATGAAAAAATAAAATGATCTAAAGAAAATATCGATAAAAATCAATATTTGTTTCTTTGCACGATCGAACTTAACTTTTTTTTTTTTTTTTTTTTGAGTGGGCTTGTCAGGATTTCTAGCTACTGAAAGCTAATTTAGGCCCACTGTGCATGCCGCATCCAGGCATGGGACCCCTAGTTTAACGTCCCTTCCGAAGGACGACGAGGTGAGTTGCGAGGTCAGGCCTCAGAGGTCACCCATCCGAAATCTGACCTCACTCGACCAAGCTTAACTTCAGTCACCTGACGAAGACTGTATAAGCCATTCGGCCACTCACCCCGAAGTAGTGGTTACTTTTTTCCGTAGCAAAATCTGCTCAAAAGGTTTCAAGTTAAGTTAGCTGAAGTAACGACTTACACCAAACTAAATGTTGAGTTGTTGTTGAAAGGTCTTTGAGAGGTATATCCGCTTCGCATGATATATTCCCACTATCCGCTTCAATAACATTATGTATCGTCAATGTACTCAGTACGATTGTCATGTTATTTTGAACACCAGTGACTCTTGATGCGATTTGAATTCTAGAGCCATTCACCAGAGTATTTCCATTTAGCTTCCATGACACAGTCGGCCTTGGCCTCGCTTGGAATGTGCATTGCATTGTAGATGATTTTCCTTCGATTGCAATAACCTGCTTCGGAAGCGCAGAAGTAACTGACGGTGGAACTGTAATAAGGAAAACAGCATCAATCAAAACCTGCCTTCGTAAAATCTTAGTGTGTACAATGATATGATTGAACAGAACTGAAGACTATTTCTCTATAGGAGATGTAGGCACAGGGGCACTGGGAGCATGCCCCCATATTTTGTATTGACCTAAAAAGCGCCCTTTCTGTTTCAGAAGTGCCCCTTTTTGCTTAATGAAAAGTGCCTGTGAAGTAATGTGCCCAGCCAAGTTTAAAATGCTTCTTATGTCTCTGTGACCTATGATCTGTCTCGACCTGCGACCTGCGACCTGCGACCCTCGACCTGTGACCTATGATCCATGAATTTTTGCTAAGATTAGCTCAATATCTCCAATTTAGTGTCACCCATTAAACTGCATCCTTCCCAAGACAGATGTTTAGGAATATCGAACAGCTTACTTGTAATGTTGAGCATCACTCTGCTTGACAAACTTTCTCCATCATCAAAATTGACACTGAATGACATATACCCTTCATCAAGCAATGAAATATTCTTAATAAACAACCCGCCATTTTCTCTATATTCTGCCCTTCCTTTGAACGCATCTTTCTTCACTTCCGCAGCGCTTGAACTAGATTTAAACATGACATTCTTTCCTATTTGATCGTTCTGTGAGGTTACTTGATACCATCGTTTGAAAATGGTTGGTTTACTGTAACTGTATGTCCAATTTAGCAACACATTGCCACCAACTTCGGCATATGTAGGATTTGAAGGTGTAGCAGTGAAAACTGGCTCTCCTACAAAATAAGAGAATGTTTGTTTTGAATTTATAAAAATCTTTCAAACATTGCTTCAAAGCAAACTGCCTGACATATCATAGTAAACTGGCCACTATAATGAACCAATCAACTAACAAACCAATAAACAATTAAACAACTAACTAACGAACTATCTAAATGATTACCATTGTCATCCAGACAGAGTCCTCTGCGGTTGTATTGAAATGTCAGACTATTTGAAAATCAAGTTTTGTCGAAGCAAAAAGTACAAATCTATAATGAAGTTTTGTATCGTTGAAACATTCGACTAAAATCAGACTTTTCTATCAGAGCAGCTACTGCAGTGAGAATTCATGGCTTTCGTTTAGGCTAAATATTGATTTTTTGACAGTTTAAAATTACACAGTGCCCACAAATGATTCTGGGCGACAATAGCTCGTTTACTAACGAACTCACTAGACAAGTAACAAATGAGTGAATTGGAAATTACGGAGAAGGTGGACCTTGTTGAACGTGATAGATGCTGGGAGAATTCTCTCTTGTAACTCCTTGGTTACGTGGTAAGCAATTTCATCATAAACAATAAGCATGGAAAGTTAGAGAAACTGTTTGGATAGCTTTGCTGTACAGTCTTCAGAAAATTCAAATCTCAACATCCATTGCCTCTGAGTGACAAGCCAGTAAGCGTTCGATGGTTGCATATACAAAGATATTTCCACGGCCGATTAGTCCTGCTACAAATGTAAATGAATCAAGTGACAAATGATACCTGAAGCTTAACTGGCTACCTCTTGCTGCATCTCAAAAGGAGTTGATAAGAGGCAACAATATGGTCTATTGGGGTTTATTGTTGATTGCTGGAAAGCAGTAGCCCTGGAACCGTTAAATCAATTTTCGCTATGTCAAGGAGGGTTAGTGGGAATAGACCTTTTAGCTATTCTGCCTGCAAAAGAGTCTGGATCGAGCGATATTTCTGTACATTTTTTTTAGTTGAAAATTCAACTAAATGTAACGAAACATCGTTCGATCCAGATTCTTTTTCAGAATAGCTAAAAGGTCTATTGGTTGTAGTAAACCTTGAAGCAGAATCAATGTAATCATCTAAAAATTTAGTGCGTGATCCACAACTTCGCACACATACTGTTATACTTCTACAACCCCTCCTTCTACCTGATATTTTAGTGCCAAAGACAACGTCGAGATATTGTCCAGCATATTACAAGCAAACAGCAGTCCACGTCATTTAACGGTTACTTAAGTATGAAGGACAACATTTCTGTACAGAGGTGTAAATAAAAGGCTTAGACACCATGCCAGATAGGGGCGTGATAGTATTATTCATAGAGGGAAATATCGAAGACATGGTTCAAGTGCAATATGATGCAATAATTAAATCTACTTTAAACGAAGACTATTCATCGTTCATCGTATAGTTGAGCCTCTAACTTAAAGATTTTCCTTCGAAACTTCAGTTAGTGTGATCTGTGTAATGTTCTCCATGTACCGGGTGAGTTAAGAAAAGTTAATGGGCTGTGAAATAAAAAGTATGTGGCCAATATTAAGAACTAAATTGTCAATCTAATAGTCAAAGGCAAGTAGAAGTAAAAATCTTGTTTGGTAAATAACTTACCATTTAGAACTGAAGATAAAAAAAAGCAAGTAAAGGGTTCGTAAAGGAATGAGAATTCAACATTAGAGTCTGATACTTGAGGTACTTGTCATTCACATTCAAATTCTATTTATGAAAGTGACGGCAGTAATGCTTTCACATCTAGTGGTTAGCAGACAAGTTTTTGAACCACCTCAGAAACATTGCAAAACAAACAATTGTGCTCAATCCTGTTCAGTCTGCTTATCAAAAATGTTTTGTTACATGTCCAAACGGTAGAGCATTGCTGTCCTAGTAAATCACAAATGTTTTGCAAACAATGGTTTGTCGTTTGTCCAGTGCTTAAAAATTGACTTCCAGATATACTATGAAAAGGTTTGAGCAAGCAGTATCCTTCTGGAAGAACGTAGATGCTTGAATATAAAACTATAAAACTATTTCCATCAAAGCTTTTGTTAATTGTCTAGATTATCATGGCTCTAGGCGAGATTTAAAGACTTAAATTTCGATAGCTAAATGATCTCTTTACGTTGCAGTGAACTTTTAAAATGGACGGTCCAAAGAAAACCGATAAAATACATAATAGACGCACGCATTTTCATAAACATTTGACCACAAAAATGTTCATGCTAAATTATGTTCAGAAATTTCGAATGATTCCAAAAGAGATGCTTGCGGACTCGCCTTGACAATGAACTTAATCAGTATTAGTGTGGTTTCAAACTTCATTAAAAATATATAAAGGATTGACTGCTTTAAGAATAGAGTGAACGAAATAGAGAGATCTTCTTGCAGGTAGAAAGAAATGTGATTATCTGTTACAACTGGTGGAATGAGTCATTTTTATAAATACTAGTAAACAACAGCATAGCTTCAAAATCTTTAAATAGCTGTAAAAAGATGGATGTAAAGTGCCATGACTTATTTCTTTTCATTGAATGGCTCGAATGAAACTTCAGCTACCTATCTATAACTCTACAGTTGGACTTCTCGAAATCTGCAATATGATATTTCAGCTCATTTGAGGAAGTGACGTCATCAGGTTTCTAAATCCTTAAACCAGAGAAGTGACAAACATTTACTTCATACGATATCGTAGATATCCGCAGGCCATAGATTTCTTGAAAACTATTTCATGTTTGGTCAAAAACTTTAGAAATGACAATGGATTTAAGCTTTCTTGAAAACTTTTCTTGAATTCTTAATAAGAAGGAAACAAAATTTTAATTCTGAAAATGTTGAAGATTTCAAAAAGTCCATCGGTAGCATCATTTTGAAATAGCTAAACTTTCAATGAAGCCATTCAGTTCAAAGAGTAGGTAATCAATTTTTGACACCAATCTTCTTAAACATTTGTAATGATGTAGGCAATTTTGAAATTGATTCATTGTGCAAACTGGATAGAGTCCAACTTTGTCCCCAGGGCCTTTTGTCATATTGGGACGAAAGACAAAAATTTCATCAAGCCATTCTGCTTTCGAAGACTCTTGCTTTGCTTGTGAAAATTTTCCAAAATGCGTTGAGATATGTGGCGCATTGTTGGCTTACTGAGTCATAATAGCAAGAGTGAATTTTGTAAAACAAACGATTCAGGTTTTATGAAAGGCCGAACCGATAGGTTTTTCTGAAGAAAACATTTCATTCCTCCGACTGCACTCCAGACTCATGACATAGTCCCAGCTATTGCAGCAACAGCAACAATTCTTTTCACACAATTTTTTCGTGTTTAGGCTTTTGTTGGTTTTTGCTCAAAACTAGGATTTATGGACCTTTGCATGAAAAGTTGAGACAACCAGGCACGGATTTACTTTCACTCTCAGAAGTGAGGCTAAGGTGTAGTCTTGGCTACCTTCGACAGTTGGTAATAGTCATTGCTGCGGTAAAGCTCCTGGAAGCTAATTGAACTTAAAAATGAGGAACTTCTGATGCACACAGCGCAGTCAAATCAAAACAAGCAGAAAGAATTCGTCATCTGTTGTTCAATCAATTTGCCATTACAATGAATTTGTCACAGGCTCGTAGGTATAATAGGCAAAAAGTTGGCCTAATTTGAGTAGTCGAGAGAGCGGAGAGATTCGTGCAACTCGTTTTGAGGTTATTGACTGACTGAATATCGAAAAACATAATTAATGGCTATAATACAAATAATACGGAAATGAGTACAGAGAATTGACATATTTTACATAACAATGAGTGCAATTATAAGAATACGTGCAGTCTTACAGTCCTACTACAGTCCGGTCCTCCCACAGAAAAAAAAGATAGGAACTATCTTTTTTTCAGAGGTAAATGAGGCTAAATGAATGCAGAAGTTAGTGCGATAAGTGTGTTAGTTGATGGAGATTTCTTCTTAAAGTTAACAGTAAAGTTCATATCGACGTGTCCAAATGTTATAGCACTGTCCGAATAGTTTATCTCAGCGTTCGTTGTTTGCAGGTGATTGAAGCCAAAGATGATATCATAAGGCAAATCCTGAACTACGACCATTTCAAATCTTTTCGACTGTCCATTTGGAAATGTTATTGGCACTTCAATGGGTTCTTTGAGCTGCAACAATTGCGAATCAGCTGCTGTTAAGTGTGCATTGACCAGTGCGAAATCCTTTCTATAGGGGGTTTTGGCAGCAACTACTTTGCGAGCATGTTTCTCAGAGACAGCAGAAAGTGGAAAACCTGTAGAGATGGCCATGTCTATGGTATCATTTGCTGAAACAACTGGAATTGTCATGCAGGCGTTGTTTGGTAGCTGTACATTGTTCTGTTCTTTGCTTGTATTGTAGGGCAATTCCGTCTGTGCTGCGGTGGTTGTCTGGTTGATGTTAGCCTTTAACGGAGTTTGAAGGGTTTCTTTTATGACTCTCTGAACGAAGGAAAGAATCTTTTTCGTGAGATTCGAGTCAAACTTTTCTTGAAATCCTTGAATATGGTTGTATGCTTTGCATCCTTTCTCAAGACATATTGAGCATTTATGTTCTCTTCTGCACTGACATACTGAAGGATCATCTTGATTCTGACATAAGGATGACTTGAAACGATTGAAGTCACGACAAATGTTTTGTGATGCATCAAAATGTGTTGATTTCGTTAGCAGCTTGAGACAACTTGCTTTCGTGTGTCCAAGGCCTTTGCAATATGAGCAAGCGATCAACTGATGCATGTCTATGTGTTTGGTGGCGTTTCAACTTCGAATGACGAAGTACGATACAGCAAATTTCGAAAACTTGAGGAACTTGAGCTCGGCTGCGATGTTGAGGTCCGATCGTTGCTTCTTGCTAAATGCAATCCGGGTCCTATCACCAACTATAATAGGCAAAAAGTTGGCCTAATTTGAGTAGTCGAGAGAGCGGAGAGATTCGTGCAACTCGTTTTGAGGTTATTGACTGACTGAATATCGAAAAACATAATTAATGGCTATAATACAAATAATACGGAAATGAGTACAGAGAATTGACATATTTTACATAACAATGAGTGCAATTATAAGAATACGTGCAGTCTTACAGTCCTACTACATAGGAAACGGGGGGGGGAGCAGGTAGGGCTCAATAATTTTTAAAACAATGGTGCTATGTCATAAGCATTAATTTGATGTATTGTTCTTTATTGTTTTGAGAAAAATTGAACAATTGCCCCCCATTCAACAGCTGCTTTCTACAGCCCTGATTAGTATGCTTCAGAAAATATGCTGATTGCAGACTTTTGACAAGACAAAGAAAGTGATGAATCTGTCCACATAAACGAAATGCAAACAGCTTTCAAAATGAAAACAAAAGACAACCAGTCGTTTTGAATGAATAATGATGGCATACTGATGATCATACGTGTTAATTTTGAAGATAAAACATCAGATTTCGCTCATTTTGGAAGAACAAATGTTGACTTAAAGAGTCTCTGTGCGAGCAGCAGACAATTCGCTGGATCTATTCTGCACACTTTTTTGAATGCATTTCGCAATTGTTTACTGAGATTTATTAAATTGATTTGAAGTTATTTCGAATATTTTTCGGAAGCATTAATATTGATCGAAAGTGTCTTCTTAGGTAGCCACGCTAACTAATGTTTGCATTTTTCTAGGAGCTAATTTCATAAAAGCGATTTTTGATAAACCAGAATGCTGAGGATAGGGACAATAACATCTATAGAAAATACATTTCCATCTCACGTCGAAGTTCTTAACCTGGGTACCAGACTCTCTCTAAAAGAAAATCGAGAGAATTGAGAGAAAAAAGAAATCTCAAGTTTTCTTTTAGAGAGAGTCTGGTACCCAGAGTACAAAGTTCTATACAGTCGAACCTTTGCACAGGAATACAATGTTGGTAAAACACTTCGTCATTGCCATCTTTAGCAGGATTTTCTATTACAAACGGGGATATCTGTGCTTGATCAATCAATCCACAAATGCAGAGAAACCAAATACGCGAAGTGCTCTGCAACCATGGTGGCTGATTCACCTCTAATGCATGCGTGATGTTAAGAAAAGACACTATAGCAAGACAGCCTTATTACCTACCACTGTAGTTTCTTTTACCTAAATGATTGGGAAGCTGCAAATTAAATATTTGAATTTGCAAACAAAGATTGCAAAGATAGCTGCAACATTTTCACAAATTACAGTAACATATTATGCAAAGCTGCTTAGCAAGTTAACTCTTTTAAAACTGGAGGCTTGGAATGCTTTCTGGAAACTTAAAAAAGTTTAGGAATAATCATTGTTAACAAAGGTTGATAAATTCTCTATCCGCTCCAATTTTACAAAACAGAAGCGAAGCATGCTTCATAGCTGTCAGAAAAAGCGGCTATTTTGGGACATATATTAACCCCATTTCTATGATTTTAAAATCATCAGCAAAATTCTATTCGGAATTGCTTAATTTGCAATAAATTCTATGAATTGAAATAAAAAATCCACTTACCATGAGCCAAACTGAAGATTGTAGATAGCAGGAAGAGTAAGAACGTTTCTTTCATAATGTTCTTCGCCATGTCGCGAATCAAATTACACTTTAGATAGCAGTAATCTTGAAAACAAAATTCAATTGATTTGTTCTAGATTGTACACGTGATGTTGTTTGCAATTTAGCAGATTACAGAGCAAAATTTCTCGACTGCTTTAAACTTGGAGCTAGGAAATGTCCTTAGCTGTTCGTTCCACTTTCAATAACTGCTTTCTCTAGCTGTATTTCCTGGTTGTTCAACGAGTTCAAACAGGCAAGCGAATGGAAACCAGGAAAAAATTCTGGTTCATGATGAATGCCCAGTTCAGGTTGTGTTGTTACTGTGGTCAAAGCTCGATAATGATGTGTGGACGTGTTTGGATCAGAATATCACCACGAGTTGTACAAAACAGTTTGTATTGCAAGGTCAAAGACTTTGGACTATTTCATGTTATAAAAGCAGCAGCATCCTGACATTAGGCTTTAAAATTCTTTGATATTCTAATGAAATGAAAAAATCTCTGATTCATCAACCAAAATGTATCTCCACGATTTAAAACAGCAAGATGAAATGAAGGGTTGTCAGTTCTTGGAAACTGCAACTTTAACAAACTCCAGCAATGTTCTATAAAGTCAGGTCGTCATTCGTAAACACTGGTGTTATCAAATCTTCTTCAGATTGCATCTTCATTAGACAAAATGCCATTACTCTTGAGGAAATTCTTTCTTTTGTTCGTGGAGATGAAGTTACAGCACAAACCAAAACAATTCATATCAACATCTGCTCCGTGAGATGCGTCTTCTGATTTTCTCGCCTTCCAAGTTAAACAAAAATCGTCAAGAAGGTTCTTGACGATCAAGTTGCAATGATATGACAGAACAAAGATTTACGATTCTTATAAATTGAATATTGATCCAACAAAAAGTTTACTCCAACATCTGCACCTTGAAATGATCGTCATGGATCGTTTCTTCACATTTTCTTGCAGCCAAGGTAAAACAAAATCTGCGCTAAGGTTCTTGAGTAAGTTCTTGTCGATAAAATCGCAGTGATATGACAAAACAAAGATAAACGATGCTTAAATGTTGAATGGTACTTGTCCATTGTTATGGTGAAGGTGTTATTGAAGTCCTCTACATACGCAAAATTTATAAAAGTTTGATGATTTGGCTAATATGTTCGCTTCAACGCTATTGACAACACATCTGTTTGATGCATTATTGATATGGCCTTCAAGCAAAAGTGACTCATTACTCCTCTGTATTAATCTTTTTTAATCCAGGGGCTGGACAAGGTATTCCAATCAACCAGTGCCCCTCAGTCAAATATGGAATATATATGTATTTGTTCACAATATGCGATTTTGCTCGGGCTAAGCGTAAGACTGACGACATGAGCACGCATGCACAGAAAGTCAGTTACAATTTAATGAGTTGTGCACTTAAATTTATCGCAACCCTGACCTTAAATCTGATGTGGGACGGAATCTAGTATTGTAATAGCAACCATTAGATATCAAATTGTCGTAGCATTTGTTTTATCTATGTTAACATTGTGTGTCTTTTAACACTGGCCATGGGGTAGTCATTGTCTTTCGCTCCCCATGGTATCGTCCCTGTAGTGTTGTATAGTAATTAGAACCGCATAGTGGAATGTAGGATTTGTCGTAATATTTTTAATGAATGAAAAAAGTTGTAACTTTCAGCCCCCTGGCTCTATGCAACAGATCCCGAAATTCAATAACACTGTTTATTTAATTTCTTGAGCCTTACACTCTTGATTTGCCTTTTCTTAAACACTGTGCACGATGACGTCATTTTGCGCAGTCTCTGAGTTCCTGCTCTGTCACGACTGACAGGTTTTTCTGCACGAAAGATGAAAGGAGACTAATCATAAAAGTCTCAGTATCGCTCATTGAATTGGATGGTTATCGAAACTTTTATATGCAACTCTTGAATTTGCAATTTATCTCACTTTAAATCAAAGTGCACATGGAAAAAAGTGCCTCACCGCACCGCTATCTTTTAATGTTTTTGTCTATTCTCAGTATAGCTTAGTTTTCACTTTTGGTGTCATCTGCACCAAAAAAGCTGGAACTTGTTGAAGGCTCGACAGCATTAGCATTCATTCATTCATTCATTCATTCATTCATTCATTCATTCATTCATTCATTCATTCTTATTCACAGAAGAATACAAACTTTGGAAGACTTCAGGAATGCTTTTTATCGGGTCGTGGCAATAAACATCTACAAATTAAACAAAGCTGCGTAATTGCAAGAATGTGTAGCAGAAAAAAGTTTTTACTGCTTTTAATTCATCCTTTTTCTAGAAAAGTGACCAGGTGCCCATTTAACATCGAGTTCAAGTTGATTCCAAAGCTTGGGTCCACGAAAAGACCATTGGCTCTTTCCGTATAGACAGTGAACGATCAGATTCTGTAATTCTTAGTTTCCTGATATTCCGAGTCGAGCTTTTTTGACAAACCATTTGGATAAGAACTCAGGTACGAGATCATTGACCTATCTGTACATGATAGCAACAGTTTTGCTTCAAATAATTTGCTTACGGTTGGTATACTCAAACACATCAATAGCATAGCAGGCGTTACCCAAAACACTCTTTTAACTGCTCGACTCTGCAACTTCTGTAAGGTTTGCAGTCTGGTCACCTTATAGCTCTCCCACACCAAAATGTAGTGCCAAAAGTACATCCTTGGGATTGACATCATATTTTTACGGCTTTCGAGGCCCCTCATATATCTCAGAAAAAATCTTCACATCACTTCAACTCCATTATTGCTTTTAATCAAATGATAACGTGGATGTTTTTTTAACACTACAAATTCTAATTAGAGTGCATCTGATTGGTAGATTCAAACTCGCAAAATTCTGACAACAGTAGACTTTGCAGAGACGGAAACATATTTCCCAATCAAACGCATAAATCTTTAAAACAGCTCGTTCTGAATTCCCCATTGCGATCCACTAAAAGAAACAAGAATCTCTTATCAGTCTGCGAACCTGTTTGGAGCAACAGTTTCAGAGAGCCTTTAAACTTACCATGCTTATGGCTTTCACAACCTCGGAGTCAATCAAACACAGAGCCCATTTGTCAAGTCTCCCGTTTTTAGGATTGCTACCAATCAAACACACCATTAATACAAACAATGAATTTGCTTACCTAAAATGCGTGTATTGCGTAAATTACAGCTGAATAAAATAATTACGAAGCTGATTAAAAACCAGCCACATGTCAAAAATCTATTTGGCACATTTAACATAAATTAGCAACGTTTTTCAACTGGAATTCGACAGAAACTCATGTTATTAATAATCTAATGATACTAAACATAAACTAGATTTTATCTGAAGTGGCTGCCAACCTGCAGTCTGTCCGCTCAGCTCATAGGCAAATTTTGAAAGTTGTGCTCTGATTTCTTAGCTGTCTTTGAGATCAAAAGTGTCCATTACAAAAAGTTACACTTTTGTCGAAGTTTGAAATAAAAAGGGTATACGGTAGCAGTTTTATGTACGACAAATGATGGTTAATCAAAGAAAAACAAAGAATTGCCGATGAGTTGAGCGAATAAAATTGTGTCAAAACTAATAAATGAAATGGAACATTTAAAGTGGGTAGCTTATGATAATTTATCTACGAAGAAAAAAATCCTTTATGGCAAAAAGCCCACAACGAGCAAAATTCGTGTGGAGTATCGCTTTAAATGCCAAGAAAGGGGTCGAAATCATTTTTGCCAAAATCAAACAATTTACGAAGTGACACTAAGAATAATTATTCTACATCTCACTTACTTTCCATTCTCACCTGCACCATACTTGTTTATTCTTAATCATATATTTGACAACACTCTACCAACGGCAAATTTCTTGAAACAATATAGATCAAGGTTTGATAAGGACAAAGTAAACTGTTTTCCAAAGAATAGATTTCACAACTTCATTGCAACTGACCAAGACGTTTTGCTCTCCCTGTTTTACTCTTACGATCCACGATCACAATGCTTTGCTGCGATTGTTTACCTTGCCTTGATAGAATGCAACCAAAAGGTGTGAGATCCATTCTTCCGAGAGGCAAATCGCTTTGTCTTTTTATATTCAAGGTAAAAATTTACAAAACGAAGTACTTAAGACTACAGAACAACAAACTACTGAACTACATAACAAGGACGACAACCCAGGAAGCAACAACCCATGACTATACCAAGGGTCATTAACATAGAACATTGAACTAAAACCAAATCTAAATAAACAATACAAAAAGCTACCTATCAACGATGTTTACTGACAAATACAAACAAACGAAGATAGAAACAAGAAGAAAGGACTTAAAAAGAAAAGTATTTTGTGGCTGTGTGGCGTGAAACAAAGATTTTCTCTAACTTAAACAAGTCGACCTGTTATGTTAAGAAAATCTAAATTCAGTACGTGTATGCTTCTATTCACGTCACTTGAAGCGGTTTTGTCGCTTCTTCTTGGGCAGAAATTTCCATTTCTTGGTGCAATTTGAACATCAAAATAACACACAGATTTACCATAGAAGTTTCAATTAACCCTGGTATCCATAGTATCTTTGTGGAATAAAAAGACGATCGAACAGATTCTGTGTCCTTGCTGCTTTCTATTTGTATTAAACTGTAGAGGCAAGTTTCAGAAATTAACGCTTTAGTTTTGGAAATTATTTGTGTTCAAGGTTGCATTGCTGAAAAAAGCGAGGCTAGTTATAAAATAAACTTTGCTTCATTTTATGGTGATAAATCAAACTTCTTGCCACGATACAATCCATACGGAAAAAAACTTGCTCAAATCAATTTCCAACAGCAATCCTATAGAAGGACCTTCCTGTTGTTCTGATTTTTTAGCTGATTATAATGAGAATGTTCTCATTAAGATCTCAAAAATCGCCTCGATTTCCTCTAAGTAATTTAATCAATCAGAAATTTCAGTGAACATTTTTGCAACCGATGCTACAAATTCTACTGTTTCAATTGTTCAAATTCTATTGCTTCAACTAATCAAATCCTATTGCTAATCTAATCTAAAGATCTTAGCTAACAGGGACTTCATTGTCCACCATAGTCCATAACATTCATAAAGTTCGACGGGTGACGAAGTAGAAACGACACATTTATAAAAAAATATACATCTTGCATCACGCTTGAGTTACAAAGCAGTGCTCATTTCGTTATAAAAAGAATATGGCACTGTGGTATTATCTGGGCCCAGGTATGTGTCCACTTCGTCATCTGCTTGTTGCTCCAACTCAAGGGCTTGTTCTTTGCTTTCAATTTGGCCATTTATAAGCAAATCAGGAACTGTTGGCTTCACATCATCCTCCACACTAGATCGTGCTGATGTGGGATCCTCTGTAATTTCATCCGTCGACGAGTCTATGGGGTATTCTTCGTTAAATTTGAGTTCAGCTTCAATTGAATCATAATTTTTCGTGTCCAAGTCTAAATAAACATCATCCCCTCTCGGGGTTTCCTTTTCTTCTTCAAGGTAGCCAGGATTCATTGTAGCAAATGTATTTTCAGGAAGATAAATATTTCTACGAGTCTGAATACTTCTTGTTGATGGTGGCTTCGATAGATTTCCATTCACAGGAACAACTATTGGAGTTTGTTCATCTTTTCGTCTGGCAAAAAATAGAGAGAATTTAGTCAGTAAGCAAACTATTTGATCTCACTAAAGCAGCATTTAAAGGCAGCCTGGTGAAGTTCGCCTAAAGAACTACCCCATAAAGGAAACAACAACGTATTCTAAAGGAACTAACAACTACTGAATTTCCTAGAAATCGAATGTGTTGAATTTCTATCAAGTGGAAAAGTTGCCATGATATTCAGAACTTTTTGAAATACTTTCTTAGCTCATCATCGGTGGACCAAAGCCATAGGAAACATCTAAAACTTGTAGAGGGCGCGACACTTCAAGGGCAATTTTTCATTATTGTTGGGGAGACGAGATATGCTTTGTCCGAGGAAACTTATGTGTCCCCCCGTGCAGTGAGTTAAAGCTCATGCGCAGTAGCGTTTTGGGGTTGAAGCTCTAACGGGCGCATGAGCTTTAACTCGCTGCACGGGGGGACACATTAGTTTCCTCGGACCTTCCTGAAACAAATTGACCTCTTTTTTGCAATAGCTGCTAAATCTTGGGGTCACGTGTCGCAAGTGCCCATGGCTCCTTCGCTTCATGCAGTGAACGATCAATCATTCAAAGAAAAATGATAAACGGAGCACATCCCAGAAATGAATCTTTCATCGAAAGAATGACCTCTCAATTTTGTAACCGTAAAAGCTACGAAATTGAACAGGTAAATGTTGAATACCAAATGCAAGATGTCGAATACGAAGAGCTAAGATGCCTATTGAGAAATTCTGTTTAGTAAAATCACTCATCACTTAGATCCACAAATCAGGAAAATGCCAGTAAGGGGCATGCAGTAAGGGGAATGTTTGGGAACAAGGACTCCTCATTTCATTCTGGTCCATGATTTACTTGCTACTGAAATTAAACTTCTTTATCTGAAACTTGCAATGTGAACTTCTGTGCCACATAAATTATGGACCAGAATGGAACCTGAAAGTTTTGATTCCCATGCAAAGCCCTTACAGGCATTTTTCTAACTGTTAGGTCTAACAGATGTGTGATGTTTCCAAACAAAATTTTCTCATCGAAGTTAGCCTTTCACAGATAGATACACATTTTAGTATTGAATATCGGTCAAATACTTTTTATTTCACAACCTGCCAAACGCGTCAACTTTTTTCGACTCAGCCGGTAGAAGCTGCGAGAATCTTAAAAATTTACGAAATTTGATAAACGAAAAATCATACTTTTTCGTTCGCGCAAACCAGAGAAGAATTATTGCCAGGAAAACGACGAGAATTGGAATCAGAACGTAAAGTGCAATTGCCCAGGCTTCTGCAAGGAAAAGAAGAAATAATGCATGTCAATCAATTAATCAATCAAGCATTCAATCAACCAATAAATCACTGAATCACTAAATCAATCAATCACTGGATGAAACAATCAATCAAATACTCACTGATTCACTCACCCACCCACCCACTCACTCACTCACTCACACAATCAATCAATCAATCAATCAATCAAACAATCAATCAATCAATCAATCAATCAGTTACTGAATCATTGGATCACTAAATTAATCAACTAGTCAATCAAATAACCAAGATGAGCTAACCAAATAACGAGTTAAACATGTGCACAGACTGATTCAGTAAACCTGCCACAAACTTATCCGTACCATGGGAGAAGTTGAACTGTCTAGGCAAAATGACTAAAGAAAATGGCAACTCGATGAGCCTAAAATATTTTTGTATCATCATACTTCTTTCCATCAAATTTATGGACAAACGCTTTGAAGCATTGATATCCATGGTATTCAACAAATTGCTACGTCCTTCTTTTTCGAGGACATTCTCGCATGGGCTGTTCAAGATGTCCTTCCCCTTGGAAAACACAGGCTACAACATTGCGAATGACAAGGAATGACTATTCAAGTGCAAAGATCCTTCTGCAGTATAACGATGTAATTATTTTCTACTTTTTAAAGATAAGATAACATACCATCTTGCTTCATCTTCTGCGGAGCTGTAAAGAGATATAAAACATTTAGATATTTACCTATTTTCAAATGCCGACAAAAGTGCCTATTTATCAAGCATTCATCTAAAAAAAATTCATTCAATTTAATTCGTGTCCATAGAACTTTTTAGCTATTCTAAAAAAGAGTATGAATCAAACGATATCTTTATAAATCAAGAGTATAGGGTTGTCAGTATTTTTAGAGTTACGGCGTTAAAAAATTGTTGCTATTTAAGAGACGATGACGCCATCAAATTGATAAATCATAGAATGTTTATTACCATCTTGCAGGTCCTCAAAAACTGAGTATTTCTTGTATTGGTCATTTTCACTTTCCTCATTCTGTTCACAATTTATGGTGCTTATAATCTTTTTTAAAGCTTCTGATACCTCCTCTGGTAGACCCTTTCTTAAATCATAGAAGAGCTGTAATTCCAAAAATATTGAAAGTATCAAAAATGCTCTTTCTGCAACCATAGCGAACGACCTAAAGTTCCCTTTGATCGACTGAGTTGCAAGAAATAGGCAATGGCATTTTACACATTTGGCTTTAAAGTTTTGTTATTTCAAGCCCCAAGCTTACTTTTTGTGGAGTCTTCAAATGTGCACAAAAGTGAATATCTGACGCAACTCAATCGAAGATTTCACATAAAAAAGTACAAAGATGTTGCTAGATCCAGACTCTTTTGTAGAATAACTGAATGGTCTAATCATTCGTAAGCTGATCAATAGAATTTACAGATAGAAGCTGGAAGAAAAAAAATTTCCAAATTCATCTACTTACTGCATGGAACGTTGCAGGTTCTGTTTTCAATAAGATGTTCGTCACATGGAGGGAAATTACAGGTTCTTCTTCTGAATTCATAACCTTGTCCACATGTTTCATTGCATGCTTCCCACGATGCCCACTCAGTTGTGGGATTTACTGTTGAATAAAAATGACACAATTAACTTCTATACTAATTCTGTACCACTGCGAGGGAAACTCTTACTTGAAATTGAGAAAGAAATGCAAACCTTCAACTGTTTTGACAGTCAACGATAGTTCATTTACCTGCGGTCTTGCAAAAACACCGAACCAGTGACTGAAGTAGCAAATTCTGTAAGAGAAATGCTTTCATACTATGCCATAACATCCCGCATTGAAGCTAAACACTTATATCGTAATAGGTAACCATCGTACGCTTTAGATTTCTTATTAGTTGCTGATTTATGTTTTGTTAAATAAATATTCTAGTGCCATTTAATTCATTAATCAGTAGACTACGATCCTTTTAAGTGTAGCAAGCCTGATGTGCTTGGAATCAAAATTGAAATTTTGAACAAACAAGGAATAGACGATTACGCTAAAGATGGCGGCGAGGAACTTTTTACCAAGATGCACTGCGTTCTTTAATCGAATTCCTATAGAATAATTAAGGATTCGTAATTAGAGCGCAATGCATCTTGGTAAAAAGTTCCTTGCCGCCATCTTTAGCGTAATCGTCTATTGCTCCATGATATGTCATATAAATACAGATCCGTTACATGCAGGTGCAATAAAAAAATCCATTTCTTGTGTATCACGTACTACTCAAGTTCTTTTGCTTATATCTAAATGTTGGCTGTAGGGAAGACGTGCAAATTCAAACAAACGTTTTTTCGCTGTATCAGCACCTCTAAGGGGACCATTATGGAAATAAAGTCAGCTTGACCCATTAATGCCATCCCAGCCACTATATCTGTGGATGTTTTCCTTTACGTTTTAGCCTTACAGTATATATTGTATTACACTGTATCTATATATAATATCATAAGAACCTGTAAATATATTTATTGCGGCAAAATGACACATACATGAGCCACATGCAGTGTCGTTTGGTATAATTTTGAAGTTTTTCTTGTGTAGTAGTCCTAGTTTGTAGTTTTGTATTCCTGCAGTATTGTAGGTTTTGAGGTTCAATATAAACAAAAAACAAGAAATAACATATTTTAGTTTCAAATCCCTTTAAATCCAGCGAGATAATTTTAATTTCTGATCCACCCTCCAAGATGGGCCTTAAAGAGCAGCGACAAATTTGGCTCATATTATATCTATTGTCAGTAATACAAATCAAATTCTTACCATAGTGGTAAAAACCAGTAGTGCTGATGACCTCTTTCAGGAGATTCTTCAAATGGCAGTTGTATTTTCCGTCAACATCTTTCGATATCAAATCTCTTTCATACGTACTTCCAGTTCCAATGATAGTAGTGTTCGGTTGCTTGGTCCAGAATACGGAAGGTAGTGGTACCCCCGTTCCAGAACATTGACACACCATTTTGTTTGTTCCTCTGTTTGGCTTGCAGTCAGCTTGCTGAGTAAATGACGGGGGAACTGAAAATGATAGTAAAGCAATTCTGCGTTTAATAGGCTATTGTTTAGGATGTAAAAAACACGGCCCTGTTTGAAAATTCAAAGTACCTGAAGTTTATAAGAATTTGGAATGATCAAATTCTTAGTGTTACCAGAAAGGCCCAGTTATTTTTGCAATTTTTCTTACAAGCAACTGGAGGCAGATTCAAATAACAAAGTAAGAAGTAAAGACATTCATATAATAAAACGAAAAAATAAGAGGCAATCAATTTCGCAGAGTTAATAAAGATATGACTTACTTCAAATTGAACAAAATGTTCAAAGCAGAGCAAATAATCAAAATACCATTTAAAACTATTTGGAGGGGAAAACTAAGTATAACCACGCAAAATGTAACTGCTTCTGAAACCTAGTTTATGTAACAGAATCATCTTACGAATATTCAAATTTCGACGATATCACTTTTATTTGTCGGCAAAATATGGCTTGCAGCCTCGATGTGCACCACCTTGAGCACCGTAAGATGAAAAGCGGAAGGCGCCAGCTACAAAGAAAGCGTCCCAAAGACCATTGGTTATTTGGAAATATGGCAACTTACTATTAACAGTCAATTTGAACACGAGTGTGTCACTTGAGCCAAGAGAACTGATTGGGGTACATGCATATGAACCAGTTGATAAATGCTGTAAAAGTAAACATGTAGCTTGGGATTAAATGAGAAAAAAATATATATTTTGTGCAAGAAAGGTGATACTTCGTTACGCTTAAGAATATAAATATTAGTTAAAATCTAAAAGTTTGCATTAAGAATAAGCATGAAAAAGATGATAAGCATGCTTTACAGTTTGTATTTTTAAATTAACACAGACGAAGAGATATGTACCTACATATATACTGCATTCACACTGACACAATTGAAACAGTTTTATTTAAACCAGTTTAAATTTCAACCAATAAAATGACTGGATTTGTTGCATTGACCAACCAGAAGGTCCTATTCGAAAAAATGGTTTAATTTAAGCTGGTTTAACTTGCAGTGTGAATGGGGCAATAGTCTCGACCCTAATCCTTCAATGACTTTCAGCTATTTCAAAATAGCGTTTTTAGAAGCCTCTTAAAGATCTAAAACATACATTCTCTGCTTTTTACGTTGTCCGGTAAAGAGTTCCTCAGTGAAGGAGCAGGTAGCAGCTCTTGTGTCGAGTATTTTAGTCCTAACAGCAAAGTAAAGACAATACCCTTACCTGAGCAGAAGCTATGCTATATGTCGAGCCTGTTTCAGACAATGAAGTCCCATCTTTTGTCCAGTTGTATCTCGACACTGGTGGGTTGGCATTTGTAAGACAATGGAGATTGACAGGATTGCTTTGATTGGCAGTTACATTGGAAGATGGCACAAGCAATTTTGGTAAAACTGAAAATGAGAAGCACAATCATAATTTCCAAAACATTTTTGGCATAAAACTAACTTAATGTAGGCACGATATATTACTGCTCTTATATGGGAGCTGTCTTGAGAAAATTCACAATAACATTTCTTTAATCATTGACACTAATCATCATCAATTCTAGAGACAGGTATCGAACATACTGTTCTCAGTGCCTACACAGACAGGGATAAAAAACTTAGTGTCAATAGGCCGTTTAGCTATTTAAAAAGAATATGAATCGAATGATATTTGAGTAGATTTTGTAGAATATTCGAATGTGAAGAATAGCGATAGAAGCTCTTCTAAAGCAACTCAATCAAACTTTGCGTATCAAAAAGTACAAAATTATCATTTGATCCAGGCTTTTTCTTAGAATAGCAAAAAGGTCTATTTGCAAAGACAGAAGTACCATTTTCTAAATAATACCTGTTAAAATGGATGTGCTTTTAAATCTGCGTTAGGTTTACAATCATCGCCTCATGCATCAACGGAATTATCGTATGGAAACTCAAAAGCATCATTAGTTATCATAACATTAGTTATCATGCAGGAGAACAAAGGTAAAACCCTCCAGAACAAAGCAGAGTAAACAGATAGTCCGAAAAACCAGCAAAAGAATGACATGAAAACCCTATAGGTTTTTTAACCCACCGGTGCATTACCCCCACAGGCTAACTGAGGTTGTGCTTGATTTTAAAAACTGACGATACCCTTGTATCAGACTATTTTTGCATTCTGTATTATGAAACACTTTTTACGCTACAATTGCTTGCATACAACAGTTTAGGAGGACTCCGTGAATCGAAAGAAGGTTTCCTTGTTCATAACAAGATTTTACAAATACTTACACAAAACATTGAGTCTTTTACTCTGCATTTTCATCCCAACAACATTACTCCCTTTGCATGTATATTCAGCAGTATCATTTTCCACCACCTTTATAAAGCTAATCACGCTCTTTTTAACAACTCTATTTGCAGTTGATACAATAGTTGTTGTCGTTGTCTGGTATTTTCCATGCATCAATTTCTTGCCATTTTTATGCCATTCTATAACCGGTGCAGGGTATCCTTCGATGGTACATTCGAAGCTTGCGTTCTTTAGTTCCATAATGTCTAACTGACCAGTGAGATTGGATCTGAATTCTGGACCATCTGAAGTAATAAAGAATGAAACATCTCTTTCATATTCCATCTAAAACTTTACATTAAAAGTTACTAAGCACTTCTTTAATTACTTTACGGTACTACGACGACGATACCACGAGAAGGAAATACTGTGACAACCCCACGGCTATTTACATGAAAGACATCAAAAAAGACATTTATATAAAGCAGATGTGACTAAATCCTATATGCTTGAAGACACATGCTAACAATGGTATTTTCTGCTGCCTAGATCCCTCTCGTCTTACCTTTCACTTGGTGTAACAAGGATCATCGTTGGCAATTGGCCTTTACAGCCAAAGAGGAAGAAGCGTACCATCTATGTCTCAAATTTTCAAAACAGAATCGTATCTTCATTGGGTTTTGATTCCTCTGCATGAAGGAATCATAGCAATATTCGAATGGAATGGACGTAAACAACAAAGCAATATTCGAATAGTCGTTCAATCATGAAAATCTTTTTTCAAATAATCTTCGAAACTAAATCGTACGCTTCTTCCGCTTTGACTGTACTGCAAAAGTCAAGCGAAGATAAAGACCTAGGAATCGTAGTTTACGTGAGAGGTGAACAATTTAGGACATAACATCAGGAATTCTGCTGAACCAATCAAACACTTTTCCACCAAAATCTTGCGGCGGGTCTATTTTTTTCAGAAGCAGCGAACAATTTCACATCGAACGTTTTGAATTTGCTATGAATCTCAATGCTTTTGCAAAAAGTCTCAGTCGAAGGTTGTCAGATGTTCACAAGGCAAACTAAATTTTACCCTTTGAATTTTTCTCTCGCATATGCGGGATATAGCTAAACGTGTCCAAGGCAGCTTTAAATTTTTGATCCAATTATACACAATATTCAATTCATTTTCAGCAACTTCATTGAAAATAACCATGGGTAATTGAAAACCGCAGCTTTCAAGCTTCTACAGAGGAAAGACCTAAATAGCTTGTTTATAATCCAACCCTACTTAAAAACCGATCATTTTTGCGGATGAATTGTTGAGTGAAGTTGAGAATATCTCTGCAAAGGTTGTAAGCCAAGAGAAATTTTCATCGCCATACAGCAAAAGCTAAGTTAGGGCCTTATTTGAAAGATTACTGGGTCCAAATGGTCGAAATACATCAAAGACGCCAGCAAAAATTAAATAGCTCTGTCAAGGCAGTGGCACTTTCGCAGATGCTCCATCATAGAAGCAAAACTGTGGTGCTTAACTACCCGTGGTGTAACTCTCCTCAAATCTTTAATAATAAATCAGGAACGAGACCACTTACACCAAACAGTGACATCAGTTGCAAAAGATACATTTCCTTGTTCATTACTTGCGTTACATGTATAAATACCGAAATCCGTTCGATTTATTCCAGAAGGAAATACCAAACTGCTTTCAATGACGCTTTTGATATCAGTGGAGACTTTGACTGTTTCATTAATGTTCATCGTATATCGTGATCCATCTTTGTACCAATGTATCATCGAAAGAGGATGAGATTCGACTGTACAAGTGAATCTTACAATGGCTGATGATTCTGTCAAATTTTGCTGGTGGCCAAAATTGTGAGTCAGTTCAGGAGGATCTGAAACGAAAGAGAACCAAGTTTAGGTAACTGGTAAAAATTTAATGAGTGAAGTCAACTGCAGCGAAATATAGCAAAAAAATAAGAGTATGTACTCTGATACACACACAAACACACACTGAATTATTCCATCTTACAATCTTCAACTTTCTATAAAAGCTAGAACATGTCTGATGAAAACTGTAGATGGAGGCTTAGGTTGTATGGCACCTATATGATATACAGAATAAGACAACTAATTGCTTGGTTATGATGTGTTCCTCGAGCAGCTTACCAAACAATTCTGAGGACACAAGCTGATTGGAGACGATGAATATATCGAAGTTTTCAATTTTTAGAAACTTTAGAACAGGCGTAAAATAAGTTTTAAGAAAATATACCACACAAATCAGAGCAATGCCAGACGTGAAACAATTAGTCGAATAGACAACCAACTGTAGGACTGCTGGCACTAATAAAACGTGTGCCATGCTCGAGCGGTTAAGATCGAAGATAAATGGGAACTTACATCTGACAATGACCCTTGTTTGTTGATATTTTGTTGCCACGTAATTGGTGGCTTTACAGGAATAATTCCCTGAGGACGTTTTATCAACATGATTCAAGCGCAAGGTAGAAAGGACAATAGCCTTGAATTTGTCGATATACTGCAAAGACTTTCTTATCAAAGTTTTGCTATTATTGAAAAAGTAAAGAGTTGTCTTTGAGCCAGGTAATATTTGAAACAGGATTGCTGTCGACGCGGCATGTAAGAATGGTGCTGTCGTTTGTATTCAGGTCCATTGTTAGGATTGTTGGTGAGGTGAATGTTGGTTCATCTAGGAAAAGCAAGATAAAAACTTAATGATAATAGGGAGAAAGGTTGATGTCTAATTGCCATAAGGGCACGACACATCAAGGGCATTTTTTCATCAGGCAACAGAGGCATTTCTTGAATCATAAGAGGCACTTTTTCCTCATGACTGTGAAGTCTTGGGGCGCATGCATCCGTTGTAACCCTTTCGCTTCCTTCATCTCTATTAAGTTATTAAAAACTTCATCCATTGTTTGAACATTCATTCCAAACTTTTAACTCTTCGCAAAAGATCTTGGGGGAAAATCATGGTCTTTGAATTTCTTACTTACATCGTACTGTTATACATAGTGTATACAGTGTTATTTATCTGTATGAAAATGCTATTAACCCTTGTTACGATGCTGAGAAAAGTTGATTTGATGCTAAAACTCATTCATTCAAACATTACTTGATTTCGACATTGCTGAGAAAAACAAAAGTGCTGTTTTGAAGCAACCACATATTTTGCCTTCCCTTTGGCATAAATCAGCAATTATAACCATTCTCAGACTCTAAGTTTAAGCCTAGCTTAAGCAACTATGTAAAAACCAAGACAATTACTACTCCTCCACAGCAGCCACACAAATGGGTTACATTTTAAAGACACCTGTCGATACATATATGATACAAATATTGCACTCACAATGGACAATCAGTGTGGCCACTTCCTTGAAAAAGCCTTGGTGATTTGTAGCACGACATTCATAACTTCCGTGCATCTCCCTGCGTAGATTGCTGATAGACAACATCGTGTTTGTGGTTACACGACCCATTTGCATGTTGACTGTTGTTGTTATGTTATAGCCTGGTGAAGCATTCATGATTGTAGATCCATTGAATGTCCAGGATATTTTGCTTGTTGGGTTTGAAATAAACTCGCAGCTAAGATTGAACTGTGTGCCCTCGATTCTTCGATATTCTGCATTCAATGGCTTTGTGCTGAGTGGTGAATCTAGAAAAGGAAGCAATAATAAATTCAGCCAAACTTCATCTCGAGGCAAAAAAGAAGATTCTATAAAAATAGCATCCATTGTCTTTGACTGATATGCCTATGCAGATGAATAAGCGTTTGCAAACACAGAAATTAATATGGCCCGTTAGCACCTTGCAATTGTAAGGTAAGAAAACTGCGGAAGACTGCCTGGAACCAGGATGCCAAAATGAATTGCTGTGCAATCAAATGGGATTTTTAAAAGTAGGCATGGAATTGTACTGAAAATATCTATCTATGTATATATAATCCTGCCATCAAAAAATTACAACACTGGATTTAAGAAAAAGACATATATCTAATCATAATGTCAATACAACCTTGTTTCCATACTGGTTCATCCCGAAGTGTTATCAAAAAGAAATTGCTTCCAAGAGAAAGGATTCTGAATCAAAACTGTTGTTCAAATTACACAAATTCTTTATGTGAGCTAGGACAGATTCTGAATCAAAACTGTTGTTCAAATTACACAAATTCTTTATGTGAGCTATACTGTCTACTAACTATTTTGTAAACAAGCCAAATAAAATCGAGGCTTCAAATTCAAAATGAAGCAAGAACCTTCACTTACAATACACGATCAATGTAACGTTCTTGGTCAAGTTGCCAATTGCATTGCTCGCTTCACATGAATAAATGCCATTATCAAAACGACTTGCAATAGTAATTGTCAGTTCTGCCGTCTTTATATCGTGTTGAGGAGATGCAAAGATCGAAGAAAGTGACACGGCATGATTCGAAGAATTGACAGACTTTCTGTTGTTAAGCCAATGAATTGAACTTGTTGGAGGACTGGATTTTATGTCACAGAATAATTTTATTGTGTTTGATGCATTGATGTAGACAACGCTTGGAGAAGATGCAACAACATAAGGCTTGTCTAAAAAGATATGAAAAGTGAATAGATTTCTTTGAACAACTAAATAATGTAAAAGTCAGTCCACAGCCTTATGGCAGAAAGAATATGCCTTCAGAAATCGGAAAGGACCTTGTTTTGACGCTCGTGTCTGAAAAAGGTTTCTTTCAAGGTCACTGTTTTGCTAGATTTAAACTCAAATCTAGGAACTGAGCAATTTTTCATAAATCAAATTTATCAGTCAGCAACCCACTCCCCAAAACTTAGCCTCATTTTAAGAACAGACTTGCGTATGTTATTGGAAAAAGTAGCAAATTTCAAAGCGTTTTCTAAAGGGAGGCAATACTTTATCATCTCAGATTTCACAAGGGAAAGGAAGGTATTCAACAATCTATCTGGAAGAGGATGTTGTCATGAGACCTTAGTCATGACTTGATTAAAAAATCACGACTCATACAAAATGACAGCCTAAAGGGTTTTGAAAATATTGCAGGTAACGTAGAAAAGAATTTTAGCCGCAGAAAAGCGTAGAGACGTATTTGCAAAAAGGCCCAAAACGAAATTTTTTCAACCAACTACAAAGATTGGTTAGTGAAATTCATAAAAGGCATATGCCTGTACTTACAGGTAACGATAAGAAGCTGTTCTGATCTCGCAGTGCCAATCATATTCGCTGCTACGCAGGAGTAATTGCTATAATGATCTTTCCCAATTCTTTTGAATGTTATCATGCTTTTGGTTATAGAGCTTCTTTCTGTGATGTTATTAGAAACACTGATAATAGTTTCATTCGAAGGCTGTATTACAGAACCATTCTTTGTCCACGTTATGAATGCCACAGGATTCGATGTGACAAAGCATTCCAATGTGTGATTTCGTGTTCCTTCCACAACTTGAGACGTTGCAGATAATGATTTCACTAATTCAGGTTTGACTGTAAAAAGAGATGATGACCAGTATTTACACAAAAATGATCTTGTCGTTAAATGGCTGGATATATCTATCTTTGCCCAGAGGTTTGATATTGCTGGATATTGTCACAGGAAATCCCACAATTTTCCAATTTGGACAGTTTGACCTACGAAATGCCCAGCATTGCCATGAAACATGAATTGGCAACCTGTCCTAACCATTTGAGAGCAAAGTTTAAGAGAGCACTACGTTTTTCGGTGAACAAGAAAAATGTCCGAAAAAAAAGTAAAATTCTTCCAGAAAAATCTTGTTTTTAATAAGGGTTTTGAATATGTAGTTTTATCGCAACTCCTCCCCAAAAATTCAATTTAGCTTCTAACGCAGGCACGATATGATTCGACTATGACAAACCAAATTTTTACCTCCACGCTGACATGATTACAACTATTTCTCTCAATTAGTGCAAATTATGGGAATACACGCATCTGTTAAAGAAATTAAGAAGTTGGGCCATTACCGAAAGTTTCTTAAAATTGTCAGACTTACACACAAGGAGTTTCTTACGAGCTTTTTACGAGTTTTTGACAAGTTCCATAACAATCTGCATTGTCACTACCTGTGTCCTCGTGAACTTTCAAAAACAATGTTAGAAGCTTTTCCAGTTCTACGACATTATCCAGGTACCTTCCGAGTGAAATGATACAGGAAACAAATTGAGCATAAAGTAGAACATGTTGAGGACTTACTTTAATAGAGTGAACAGTTCCTAAAGTTACTTATTCCCACTACTGGAGTGTCTTAATTTTTTGGTGATCTGAGAAATGAGTTTCATAGAAGCAGATTTTTGTGAAAAAGATACGCGTAATCTTACTTACAATGAATATTCAAGTTCGTTGTCTGCGGCAAATTTCCAACAGAATTCATCGCAACACATTTAAACGATCCAAAATCTTCCTTCCTTGCTGTAGGTATTGATAAATTGCTCTGTATCTTTGTCGAATACATGGTTGATACTAGCACATGTGTTTTCATATTGTATTGGCTTCCATTCAATCTTAATCCATTTTTTTCCCAATAGATAACCGGAGCAGGTTGAGCATTCACTTCGCAAGAAAGTGTCGTTGAATTGTTGAGTGTGACATTCATGTTTGCTGGCATTTTATTCGCTGATGTTGGAATATCTAAAATGTGAAGAATAGATTAAGAAAATTTCCTCATGTTACTCAGAAGTAAGAAAAGGCCCAGTAACAGATTTGTTTGCCTGAAAATGATCATAGATAAATTGTCAGAAGATGTCCATGGGGAATATTAAAGACTTTGAGAGAGTCCATTGGCACTGTTTCAAGGGATCGAGTGTAACATTCAATTTGTCACGGTCCATGTTCAGGCAATTTTCTCGTTGAAAGTAGGGAGGAGAAAGCATTCTTCACACAAAATGATCAGACAAGATATGTAACCATGACTACACTTGAAACTAGTAAACAAGCGAATTTAATGTTTGGTTTATACCTCTTCTACGGTTCCAAAAGAATCGAGCGCTCTATATCATATAGGAGTGAGCAGTAAGATAGAAGGAAGTGCTACTGAGCAAAGCTATTGAGCAAATATACGCACTGTTTGCTATTAGCTTTAAAGCATTTGCAACATGGTTCTCATTTACAAGCTATTTACCAATCGAATGTTTTTAGGAAGACATAGAATTAATGATACACAGAAAAATCATATAAGGGTTTCTAGCAAGTTAAAGCTTGTATTTGCAAGGAGCGAAAAATCCAAAAGATCCCATTCAAATCCAAGTTGCACACGCGCGGTGAACAGAGAATAGCCAAAAAATAATTCTGTGTCTGAGTTTTTTCTTTGTTCTTTGTATGTGATGGTTTGCCTTCAGTTTACCATTGCACGTTTCCTTTACGACATATTAGTGAAATACTTACAGTTGATGATGACATATGCCAATGAAATGCTGCTTCCAATAACATTTGATGCGTTACAGCTTAATGAGCTGGATTTATTCCGAGTTATTCCAACCATTGTGATTGTACTTTCAATTTGATATCCATTGCCAAAATTCTTTGCTTTCTCATGCACCACATATCCCTCACCAACAGCTCCACCATTTACATGCCACGTGACAATCAGTCCTGGATTCCCATTGGCTAAGCAAGTCCAACTATTGTTCTTGTGCGGCTCTTCTAATAGAGTGTAGTTATGGTTGAGGCTCTTATTTAGCTCTGGTGAATCTGAAGAATTATGAATATGATAAGAATCAGGGCGTATCGAAAATGGGCTTCACAGAATCGCATCAGAGCTTAAAGAAGGGCATCTAAGGTTGAGGAACATACTTTAGTCTTCTAAACAGGGCCGCCGAGAGCTTTGGTTGTCCTAGGGACAAATCCACCCCCTGCGAGCGAAGCGAGCAGGAAATTTTCAATCACACCCTCAATAATGGCTTAAAATGCATTTTAGAGCATTCCCTGCAGTCAAGAAGTTAAAAATCTTCAATTATGAGGCTCCTTAGACCCTAAGGCCCTAAGCAAATCACGCCTCCTGCCCTTCTCTAGGCGGCCCTGTCTGTGCATCATATATCAGTAACATCAGTCACCTTCATCTTGCATAAGTTTTAGTGTATCTAAATACTTGTATTTTAGTTGATTTGAGACAGAAATTTATGTTTATTCATTACATATGTTTGATATCTCATATCATATCCACTGATATCAAGTTTCAGTTGATGACGTCATTTTGTTAGCAAATTACTAAAGGATGATACATTGAAACATAGCAGTAGCTGATCTTTGAAAGGTTACAGTTGTAGGAGACATTTACATTGCGCTGAA
Source organism: Aurelia sp. 4 Dawson et al 2005 (assembly GCA_964019985.1). NCBI lineage: Eukaryota > Metazoa > Cnidaria > Scyphozoa > Semaeostomeae > Ulmaridae > Aurelia > Aurelia sp. 4 Dawson et al 2005. The sequence continues at coordinate 25,090,812 of OZ026495.1, read as the reverse complement.
TAAATGTTGAAAATATGGAAATTGTCTCACGGACTGACATGATGTCTAGAAAGGCATGTCAATTGAAGAAAAGTTCTTTGAGTTCATTTCCTTTTGGAAACATAGTCAACCTCGGAAACAAGTACAATTTCTTTACTTTTTGCAAACAAAATGACGTCATCAGCCAATCGTAGAAAATACCAGATAACTCTAAAATGAAACAAAGTAAACAAAAGTTATAAATGACATTCTTTATCATTCAAAAGTGTTATTTATTTGAATCAATAAAAATTTTCGCTTCAGATCCCCTTTGAAGCAAAATTCATAACCAAAGACGTAGATTCATTGCATCTGAATTAAACCATTATTTACAATTTTCATTGGTTTGGTTAACAATATATTTATAGTTGGCGCTAACGTAACCACAACAAGGTAATTTATTCCAAAAATTAGATGAAGATATTTGATAACACAATGAATCAAATCAACAACAGCATAGTATAGCGATGTAAATATGGTTAACTTTCCATGGGAAACTTACGATTGGGACAAAATTTTGGGCATAACTTTATCTATTATTCAGAAACTACTTTTAAAAGTTTAGAAATCCAGTAAAACCTTCTTTAGAATGCGTATTCTTAAACCAAACCAAATTTAAAAAGACAGCTGTATTTGTGGTATACTTTTACCAGGATTATGCGACAACTTAATTGAATGTTAGATTAATGGTTAAAATGCAACGTGGAGCGATTATACGTTTGTCAGTCTATTTGTTAAACTGTTTAACGGGAGGTCACAATGCATTCACACCCAGATTTAAATATCTTACAGTATTTGATGATCTTAACGTGTGTATGAATAATTGCAGCTTTAAGAAACAATAATGCGTGAACGAGTTCTCTCTAAGTTACTTCACTCACCTCTAAGAACTCATATCGATTGCAGATTATTATGAAATGCTCATGTCTAAATGTTACCTGCAATGCTGCCTTTTCAATCTCCAATATGTCAATTGCAACACGTTTGTTAGATGTTTTGAATGCGAATGAAAAAGAATTGCAATATTGCGTGCATAAGTATCGTTGATTGCCTGTGCAGAAATGCACTTCAAAAAAGAGGAGGAAAGGGACAACATTTATCTGCCAACATAAACGATCCATCAAAGAAATAAATGCGTCAATACTGGCATTCCTAGTGTTCTTCGGTGGTTCATGGACCTATTATTACCCAACAAAAATGTGTGATTAGATCTGGCACAGCAGAGGAATTGAAAGAAGTGCATCTGAAATGTGCTAACTCACCAAAATCAATAAGCATGGAACATTGAAATTAACATGTTTCGGTGAAGAAGAAGAAACATACCAATAACAAAATGATACCACAGCGGATTCAGTTGACTGGGAAGGCTGCCCTTATATCCGATAGCGCTGTAAGTTCATGGAAATTCGAAAGATAATGATTTCAAGTTAAGAGTTTTGTTAAACTGCGACTACGACAAACAGGGTAAAGAAGCAAGGCACAATTTACAAGTCTCGTTATGTCTTCGTTAACATATGATATAAACGAATGTGAATTGATGCGTGTTTTGCAAAGAGGTGACGTGAATGAAAGCTATTCCAATCACCAGTATTTCTGTGGATGTAGGCAATCTTGACAAAATTGTCAAAAAGATTCAAATATCAAAAATCTGAATGCAGTATCTAAGAAAAACTAGAATAACAAAGAATTTGACAAGTGAATGAATTGATACGCATTTGAATTGATGGATGATTACCTGATCCTGAAACCAGAACCATGTCAACGAAAGGTGTAAACGAGTAAATGCATGAAATTTTTTTTTTTTTTTTCTATATTCATCTAAAATTTTACAAAATATTTTACATCTACATCCTACTATACTTTCTAATTACTATACAAACTATACAAACACTACAGGGACAGGACCACAAGGAGCAAAGGACAATGACTACCCTGTGGCCATTAACATAAAGACACGCAAATAATAACTAAATAAATACCGACAAAACGCTAAATATACGATTAATTACTCGAATCCGTTTCACATTGGATGTCAGGCCAGCATAGGAGAATGTGCTGAACAACAGGAACCCCGAAAGAGAGAACAACAGCAATAGCAATTGCTATCGCCACTGATCCTCCTCCAGGCCCCCACCCCTCAACACACCGCGCAAATACTTTTGGTTAGCATGGATAAGTTCCCATATTTTGCTTCATGTGCCTAACATCAAATGTGAAACGGACTTACAAAAGAAACGGGAAAAATGTACCTAGTGGCTGTGTGGCGTAAAAAGAAAGTTTGAATAAGTTATCCAAGCCGACCTGTTTTGTGGATGAAATCTAAAGTATGTTCGAGTATATTTCTGTTTACGTCATTAGAAAGTTCTTCATTACCATACAATAAGTATTGAACAAGAACGTTGTTTGGAAGGGTGTCGATTTGGACAAAAGGTCGTAACAATTCCGAAACTCCAGCGAGAAGCATGAAATGCATGCATGAAATCAACTTTGATAGGGAGAAACATGTTCAAACGAACGAATAAAAGAATCAATGAATGAATGATTGAGTGAATGATTAAATGCTTGCTTGTTTGACTGATTGATTGATTGATTGATTGATTGATGAAAAGCATGAGTGAAAGATCTTACGAAAAAGACTCTGAATCACACAATCCCTGTTTCTACCAGTGATGAGCGATCATCTCAGATTTATATTAAAATCTCCAACGATCAATGCTTCAAAGGTTACTTTTAGAGATGCTTTTTTATGTCCAATGCTGATTTATTTCGTGTTAGCTTTAGTTAGTGGATTAATGATTGCGATCAGCTGATGAGTACTTTGTACATAGAAAATTAGGTGGCTGTTGCAAATAGTGATTTGTGTTTGTTGATAAGTGATTCGGTGTTTGTTGTGATATGCAAATCATGGGTGTTGTTGCATGAGTAACCTCATATCCAAGCTCTTCAATGATGATATGCTTCACTTTCCACTCTGCATCTATGTCAGCGGATTCAGTTGACTGGGAAGGCTTCCCTTATATCCGATAGTGCTGTAAGGTCATGGAAATTCGAAAGATAATGATTTCCAGTTAAGAGTTTTGTTAAACTGCGACTACGACAAACAGGGTAAAGAAGCAAGGCACAATTTACAAGTCTAGTTATGTCTTCGTTAACATCTGATATAAACGACTCCTTCCTCTCTTCAAATGATATCATATGACATTCACAGGAACTTTTTTTTGAAGGGAAGGGAGCGATCTCCCCTGCTATTTCAGCTCCTTTTACATGAGCCTTTTTACCTAGGACTACCCCTTCAAGAATCATGGAACCTTGCCTAGGCAATGAATCCCTTCCATGTGAACACTATCTTACGCAATGATGGAGTTTCAAAGCTGTTGCTTCTAGGCTTCTAAGCTTGCTTTAAAAGCATGATTCAGTTAGGTCCTCGCCACGTTTCATGTATATAACTAGAGGTTCTGATTCTGAACAATGATTTAACGAATTAGACTTAGTACAATTCTTCTAAGTTATGGCTCACAAAACGAGGCATGGGGACAGAGGTTGCAATCAAACTGAAAGAGTGAGAGTAAGAGTCTTTTAATAGCGATAACAATGATGACTGTACAAGTTTGTCAGCGCATGCCTGAATGATCTTTCGACTTATTCCTGCTCGAGTCTTTCTTACATGCATCACTAGAAAAAATTTTGTGTCTGGAACCAAATTTGTCAGTGACGTGTCTGGAAGTAAAAGGGCCTATTCCTTTGAAATAACTTCCAGCTTTCCAGCTATGTTTACATGATAGGCTAGTTCCATGGTTTGCTGATCCTTGTGACCTGAAAAAATCGCTAGAGGAAATTCTTATCGATTCCTTGGATACCTGCAAACACGATTCTTGCTGACAAGTACGAATTATAATTCTAACCAATGTTTATCAATCAATGACATCATGCCGTGTTTCAATTCTCCTTATTTCAATTCTTCTTTTATCCCTCCTGATTGTTAAAGCGACTGGTGTAAACATTATGCTTGTTGCCTTAGATATATGCAAACGGCAGGAGGGGTGCACCTGCTCAATATTTCAACTGACGGGCATCATTAAAATGACTTTGGAGTACATCATCAACTATAAATAGACTCATTACGTCAGCATCATGCCTCCGATCCCCGCTTTGAAATATTACTAGCACTTAAGTGACAATAACAGCAACAACATTAGGAGCAGCAGCAACAGCAACAACAAAACGTGAAAAAGGGACGCATGTAGTTAAGTCAGAAAACGTTAACGTGTCTAGTCTAAATGTATAAATAAATATATATAGACAATTTCAGTTATGAAGAATCTAGGACTAGACTTTGATTTGAAAGGTTTGATTGACACCCTGAAAGATTCTCTCTAATTGCGGCATGAGCGATAGGACACCTAGTATGTAGCAATTTGAAATTTATATCTGCAGCGAGCTGTGGGGACCTTAACGTACTATTTTTATGTGTTTTGAACTAATTCTTACTTGGTATGCAGCCACCTTTCACTTGTTTGTAATTTTAAAACCTTCAGTAGGGAGCCACCTCAAGTGCATTTAAGGTGGCTTGCTACTGAAAATTTCAAAATTACAAAACAGTAAAAGTTGGCTGCATACCAAATGAAAATAAAATAAAAACACAAAACGCAATAAGTTAAAGATGGCTCGATACTGTTACAAATATCAAACTGCTACACACTGGGTGTCCTGAAGCTTGTGATAGGGGCAGCCGAAATTGCGTGCAAAGATCTCAGACATTGCTATTTGTATGCTGAAAGCAAAATGAAAGAGCTAAGAATAAACGTGAAATAAAGAATACTAAAACGAAGACTTACACTGGACATCAACAGATATGTTTTTCGAAAGAGAACCAACGGAATTCTGCGCCAAACAATTGTATGTGCCATAATCGGACTTCTTCACTTTGGCAAACTGAAGAGTACTGTTCACAACAGCGAAGCTTGAATTCTTGGAAATTACAGACACAGAGATAGTTGCTGATGATGATATCAGTCCACTTGTTTTGGTCCACGTTATGTTAGGGGTAGGTTCACCAAAATATGTGCAATACAGTGTGAGTGATGAGTCAAGAAGGGTTGTGATTGCGCTTCCAGAGTAAGCTTGAAGTCTTGGGGACACTAAAAAGAAAATGAATATAAAATCAATACACCAACGTTTTTATAAATTCTCTTTGCGTGCGACAAAATAGTACTTGTGCGAAAGACAAGTACTGGGAACTTTTATTGGAAAAGCCTTTTTACCTGGTCTCATGACTCGTCTTTCGCGAAAGCTCTGCGTAATTTGCTAAATGCACCATCTCTGAAAATTCTTTGCAATGTTCTTGCAAGAATGGTTATTCTTCCGATGACTGGGATCAAATAACATCGTTTAGATATCAATGTGCAGCTTCCCCAATGTTTTGGCTCCTTTCAAAACACTACTAAGAGCCTTAGGTTCTAAAATATGACAATTTGATAAAAGAATTCATAATAAGTATGAGAAACGTTCTTGTAAATTTATAGCTGGATAAATCTTCTTGAAATCCTGATGTTGATGCAAAAAACAGAGAGGAACGAAAGCCCCAAAAATTGGACTGTCGCAATTCGTGCATCCAAGCGTCATTGCCTTGCAGAATTTAATAAATAAAAGGTCTTCATACCTGCATGAAACAAGAGATCTTATAGGCTTCGGATTACTTCAATCACTCACTGTGCTCGCTAAATAGCATACTGGTTCAGTCAGACGATCAACCTGATGTTTGAAAGTAATTGGTTCCATTGCTTGCAAAAATAAAGATATTCAAGCCAGCCCATTAACGGAATAAAATTTGAAAGGATCACTTAAACTAACCATGAACAGTAAAATTAATAGCCTTTCTTGGACCAACACCAAGATAATTCACAGGGTTACAAGAATATTTTCCTTTGTCTGTGGTCGCAGTAGAGTTGATTTTGAAAACACCGGTCGTGCTGTTGAGAAGTAACGCTCTTTCTTTATATAGTTCATATGAAATTGCTGGGTTTCCATTCGCTTTACAAGTGAAGATCGTCACTAGTCCCAGCTCTCCAATGTTACTCGCGTAATTTGTCGTGAAGTTTGTTCCTCTTGGCGCATCTGTAAAAAGAATTATGCGAAGATTATAATGGGGCTCCCGAAAGCTAACCATCGGCTCCGTTCATGAGGAAAGAAGCATTTGTTTTGCACTTTGTGTCTCTGTTTCTCGGTGCTTTCACAGTACAGCTGCATTAAATTTGTTGCATGAGGCTGCATGGGCGCAGAAGTGAAAATGAAGGAGAAGGAAAGATGGAATAACGTGGCTCCAAATGGGGTTAAATTCTAGCCTATCATATATCAGTACTTTCTGTGACGTAGATCAGTTACCCATATATGGTTCGCCACGTGTAACAGCCTATTGTCTTTCGTAGATCACTTACCCATATATGGTTCGCCACGTGTAACAGCCTATTGTCTTTCGTAGATCAGTTACCCATATATGGTTCGCCACGTGTAACAGCCTATTGTCTTTCGTAGATCAGTTTTCCATATATGGTTCGCCACGTGTAACAGCCTATTGTCTTTGCATGGCCATTTTTACAGGAGGCTTATACATGCTTAGATTCCCTCTATTGTTTGGGATACTGTGAGCTCCCCATTTTGTAAATCACAGTAGAAAAGACCTTAACTCTAATTGGCTCGCTGATCAATAGAGCAAGTAAGGATCCAAAATCGCTATTGGACAGAATGCAATCATGTTAGATGGGGGTCTGGCTCTTCCTGGAGAAAATCCATCGACTTACAGTGATAGTAGCTCCCCCCCCCCCAAGGAAAGATCCCTATATTGTGTGAACAATAAACCTTCCAAGTTCACGGACAAATGTTCAACAGCAATAGTCAGCATAATACTTTGTAAGTAGCATAATTAGCATAATAAGCAAACTGTATCGTAGTTGTTAGTCTTGTTCTATGTCTTTATGTTATGGCCGTGGTGATGTCATTTATGTTTGCTCCAACGGCATCGTCCAGTAGTGTTGCATAATTATTCAAAGTATAGAAACATTTAGCCTATATCTTAAAAAGATGGTCAATGTGAAATGTTCACAAAGCAGGAGATGTCTCACGGACACAACCAGCGAGAATCTGAGGAACTTACTAAAAAGCCCTAAAGAAACCCTCCGTACTCAAGTACTTGTGGCTTGAGATGACAAGATTCGTAAAGAATGAAAACTGGTTGCCAAATGATCGTAACAGTCGGCGACGCGTCCCCGAGGCAGGCTCAGGGACACATCGAGTACAGTTTAGCCTGCGTGCAGATTCTTCTCCTTTTCGCTCCTTCGCACCTACTGTAGAGTCTGCACGCAGGCTAGGACAATTGCGTTAGATGGACAAATTTTCTGAGCGATATCTCCGATGTCGCCGATCAGATGGGGACAGTACTGGGACGCATCGAAAGAGTTGAGATGAATTTAAAACCTGGTTTCCATATGATCGCAACGGTGATCGTTTCCATATGTAACTGACTGATCAGAGACGCGTCGCCGATGTGTCGCAGTAGGTCGCCATACAACGATCATATGGAAACCAGGCTTAACAGGAAAGTGGATTACTTACAGTAAACGATATGATCTGTACTTGAATTAACATTGCCATTTGGAAGAAGTCCAACGCACTGAATTTTGCCCATATCTTGTGGTTGCGTCACATTAATAGTAAGGATGGATACAACACGAAAAGATGATTGAAAAATTCCGACAATAGTAGAATTGATGCTATAACGAGAATTCTTCATTTCTACATCATTGAGAAGCCATTTGACGGTAGGTGCTGGTCTTGCTTCAAATCTACAGCTCAGCACAGAAACTGTATCAACCATAACGATGGTTTCCGGTTGAAAAAGGTTAGTGACGGAAGGAGCAACTAAAATAAAAAAGAAAACAACTTTAACGGTACTGCGTAAGGAAAAAGGTTTTGAACAGTTGAAAATAAAAAAAATTCGATAAGTGTACAAATCGATGTTTTAAGCGTTCTATGTACTTTAGAGTCTAGATCGAGAATGTCTCCCGTAACAGACTTTATAATGTCACTCAGTCAAACCATTTGAATGAAATACATGCAAATATAGCACAGCACTCAAATCTGTAAGAGAGTCGGTGTAAAATTTTACTGCATTTTTCTTTGAATTAAAGTGCTTGAAAGGAACTTTGAGTAATTTGCCACAAATCTGTCGTGGCAATTTTTTGATATGTTCATTAGTTTAAAAATGGTGGCATTGATTAATTTTGAGATTGTGACGTCATCAAATTTCTAAATCATAGTTTTCTTGTAGATTGTATCAATTTTCCTCACGTAGTTTAAGATATACGACGACTTTAACTTTTACAAAATTGTCGATGAATGTTTAGAAAAATTACCAAAATAATCGAGATGTCAAAAAAATTGCCACGACAAATTTACAGTTCCTTTCATGTCATTCAATTTATAGAAAATGGGATAAATTTTACACCCTCCTTTTTAAAGATTTGAGCCTTTCGCTTGCAAATGTCGCTCGATCTAGACTCTTGTAGTGCAGCAAAGAAAATTTAAAATATTCTTGGATAATCAAAATTGCAAAAGCCTGTAACTCAATTATATTCTTATTTATTGATATCAAGGAATGTTAGCTTGATAAGCCCCCTCCCCCCTTATATTGATGTTTCATAGACTCGTGCAAACCTCTTATCTATTAGCTCAAAACTGCAGTGGTGGCACCAGGGGGAGCTGAAGGGGGCTACAGCCCCCGTCAGGAGTATCTGGCCTCCTCATCGGCGGAAATTTTGGGTTCTTGTTAGAGGAAACTTTGCAAAATGACGTACGAAAACTGCATTTTTAGAAGCCATGTTAGCCTCCCCCGTCGAAGGCTTCAGGCTCCCTGTTGGAAGATTTCTGGCGCCACCCCATTCAAAGGTAAATTTTCAGATCTTTTCTGAATCGCACAATGTATTCGCTGTCTCTGATAAGTTGTGGGATACTATTGCAAGCTTTTGGACCAGTGTATAGTGATCACAATGAAATGAAATCTAAAGTATTGGACTTACTAGTCACTTGTAAAAATCTCTGATCTTTATGGTCATGTCCATTGCTAAACTGAACACTGCAAACCATATAGCTTTCATCGGTCAATGTAATATTTCTTATGAAAAGACCAGCATTTGGTCTATACTCGGCTCTTCCAATGAAGCTATCCTTCTGGACAAGAGGACTTCCACCACTGACTAAAGACATAATGTATTTGCCATCTCTATTGCCTGCAGCGTCAGCTTGGTACCAGTTCTTGATTAGTGGAGTTACGCCATCGGGTGCTGTGAATGTCCAATTCAATAAGACATCACTGCCTATTGCTGCGTAGGTTATGTTTGGAGGGGTCACTATGAATTTTTCCTCCTCTGCAACTGCATCTGTGAACGATAAAACAGAATGTCAGGTGAAAAACAATCACCCTTTCCCAAAACCCTTGCGAAGGAGAGCGAAGGGGAGAGCTCCCCAACGTAGGTCTGTCAGTCTAATTTTGTTAAATTGTTTCGAACATTGGACATTAATAGAGGGTTCTGTCTGGAAAAGAAAATGGATCCTGGATGTGCCAGAAATTAAAACTTGGATTGGGACTGGGACGAGGATTCGATCAACCGGGATCAGGAATTTTAATGGCGAAAAGAATAAATCAGATATGGGACATGATCGTCGATTGTATATCTGCAAAAGTAGAAGGGATTGCTCATAAAACATGACTGGGAGAATGGCATTTAGAGCACCATTTTGGGCCCCTTAATAGTTTAGTTTAAAGGTATGCGAATCCGATCCGAATCCGAGCCCGAATGGCCGAATTTCATCAAATCAGATTAGATTGGATCGCAACGGTTTGGGTTCAGTGCAATGCAGATGTATTTGGATCAGATCGGACTGAATCAGGATCGGGATTGGGATCAGGATCGATTCAACCTTGTTTTATCACAGGAACAGCACACTTCCCTTACGAAAAGTACTGGCTCTCGAAATTCGTGGAGGAGGGTTTAAAATTTTGACTGCTGAGATCTTCATTGGAAATGACTGATCATTGCGTGAGGAAATTATTTGTTGAAATGGCGTAATCATTCTGCTTGATGGTTTTAGCGAAAACTAGTTAGTGCAATTGCTAAAAAGTCCCCCCCCCCTACCCTGAGTTATGATTCCATATTGCTCGCCGTTGCGCGCTCAAGGCTTTGCCAAATCAACTCTATGCTTGCCCAACACAAAGTGTATTTCACCTTCAAACAGACTTACTACAGTCGACGAAATAGACTTAAAACATTAAAACGGCTCTGATCAAATAAATAAACTTTATCAACACAGGCGGGAGGCGAGAGACTCCAATTAGGTCAATCAAGAATTAAACAAGCCTTGCAGGTGTCAATTACAACGAAATTTCATTCCAATTGCAAAAATTAACAAATCTATTTACTCAGCAAACTGTCATTTCGATTAGAACATTACAATTGGAGTTTTAAACAAGCATGGACCGCTAATAAATTTCAAGCTTTGAGCAAATTGCCCTTGACAGATGAGGTGCAACTATTTACCAGTTTCCAGTGTAACTGGAAAACAAAAATATTCTTGGTTTGTACAGAGGACAATTACTTTAACTTAAACGACATGATTCCTTGTTCGTTTAATGTTTTGATCCGGTTTTCTTAGCAAGTCTATTGCACTGACCTACTCATTTGTCAGATTGCCAAATGGGTCTTTTCCTCAACACAAGCAATAGGGACAATATCTTTTAGTAGTGTGATGAAGTAAAACTTAAAGCAATTAATGCCTGAAAACCGATCCCTGTTCTACCCCATCTGACTATTAGGGACCGATCATCTTGATCTCTGCACAGATGAATAGGTCAACCTGCAACTTAGATTTTGAGACCTTGTTTAAGTCAATCTGACGCGCGGTTGCTGACTCATGGCAGAGAAGAGGCAAAAATTAGAGGTCGCAAATTAGAGGAAACCATTGTCACATTTTCCTCAGTCACATTAAACGCATGCATAATGTGGCATGCATAATGTGACGCTAGTATGATTGCAGACCGGTCTGAAATTCCATGTAAACCCAACGTCAAATAGCAAACACAAACACTGCGAAGTTTCAAGTCGATCTGAAATTTCAGACCGGCACGACAATCCCATGTAAAGGGCCCCTTAGAAAAAAGTAATAAAGCACGTGACCTTGATTTCGAATCGAAGTGTTCACGTGCTATGACTCCCCCTGTAGTGTTATGATTCATCGGTCAAATAGACGCTTTATGAATATTCAATGATCAGCATTAATGCCTTCTTACATCATATCTGTGTGAGTCGAAGTAGCGCAGCGAGTGATTTTGCAAAGTACGCAAAAAAACAAACAACTGGACAGCTTTTAATTCTAGCCTGCGTCACAGATATAGGATGCAGACATGCGCATACACGTCTTTTTTATAAGAAACTAAGAAAATGGGCAAGCACACGACCTTTGTTCAGAACAAAGGATGTTTACGGATGGTGGAGGGATTTTTTTGAGAACAGCATGAGAAAGGCCTATTACTTTTATTCCGTTGGACATGATGGTCCAGTTTGTTCCTATTCCATAAAACGCTGCACTCACTAATTTTTTTCTTCACTTTATCTTAAGGTGGTAAAAATAATCTGCGATAGAACCAAATATCTAAGAAACAAAATAAAATAACAGCTACTAACAATAAACAAATAACTGAATACATAAATCCACAGTAACTATCCTGTTATTCTATATAGCCTATTTGTCCTATAAATGGTTTGCATATTCGGCATGAGCAAGAAATTACAGATAGATTTTTAATATGTACTTGTTTTGAAAATGTTTATGTTTGGACTTGAGGTAATAATTTCTGTGGGAATTGAGTTCCATACTTCTTGAAATCTATGGGATATGGTGTCTAGTCCATGTGCTAGTGTTTGGCTTATTTCTGGTGAAAACGACCCCTGATCCCTCTAAGATTATCAAGTGATTCATTTATGCTAAGAATTTCTTCAACGAAATTTGGCTTTTCGTGATGAATGGTTTTGAAAATTTCTGTTGCAAGTTGCTCTAAATTTCTTGTATGGTTGGTAACTGTGTTGTCTTTAAGCAGCAGTTGTTCAAAGATTAGATGAAAAGTCATTATAAGCTATTCGCAATGCTCTTTCATGTTATTGATAAATTTAATGTCATTGCTTCGTTTAGCATCATATTACAATATAGTTTTACACGTAGCTTTTAGCTGAGAATTCACATGAAATTGACAAATTAATAGAAACTGCCTCCACCACTTTATTCATAAAAGATACCCTGTATAGCAACGGCATCGATAAGGTACAAGAAAGAAATGAATAAGCAGTTTGTCTCTCTTTGTTGATTAGATAACAATTGATTCGAGTAACCGCATCAACAATAATGCGGTCCACATCATCGCTAAACACGAGGGGCATTTCACTCCCAAAGAATCTCGGACACCATTAGCAAAAGTCATTTTGTTTCCAAAAAAATCCATCAAAAATCTGTAAAAATCATTTAGTTTTGAAAAGATTTCGAACGAGTGAAAAGCGCAAAAATCATGTCTTTGCAAATGTTATAAAAAGAAACATCTTTGGTGTACGCCTGTATTCTGCAAAAGAAATTATGAATAACGTATATGAATTCTCGACAGCATCGATTCTTCAGCATTCAGTCACTTTCCTCAGCACTTGCTGATGACGATTGACTCGAAACTTTTTAGTACATTCTTGTTTGTTTTGTTGAATATCGTTTATATTAGGTTAGATCATTTGCCAAAAAATGGCTCATTGGAATCTCTAATGTCATATTTTGCATTGTAACCTGTAGGGTCTTTGATCCGTAAATGCTAGACAACATGAAAGCTAGAAACTGGATAAAGTAACCCAATTGCACTCACCATTTAGAACAGCAGTCGTTGCCAGAACTGCCAACAAAATTCTCTGCAGCATTTCACTTGCTGTCTTGACTTCGATGTTCGTAGGTCAGTTTACCAAGGTGAAAGCAGTTAAGTTGCTCTAATGAAGTAGATGTATTCCTTTTCAATATCTCTACCAGCAAATTCTGTGCTAACAAACCAGGCACTAGGCAAACATAGATGACTTATGCTAACTTGAAGATACAAGCAGCCTGGATGTTTAGATGTTTGTGTATTCGTCCTTGATGTCTTTACCAGCAAACTATGTGTTTATGGCACTAAACAAACAAAGATGACTTGTGTGCTGACTTGAAGACAAAAGTGGGAAGCAGAATAAGAACTTGCTTCAGCTTGAAATTGATGAGAATTGATGACATCATCCCTGAAGCAGCAGCATTTGTGAATAAAACAGCGTGCCTAATCGAAGATTCACCTCAACAAAACCACATCAGTTTCTTGACTCTATCGCTAAACAAATCTTTTCGACAAAAATTTTGATAAAGACTTTGTCCTAATTTACAATGAAAGTGATTTTCGCAGTTCCAATTATGTCAACTATCACCTCGTTGTAACGAATTGACCGCAACCTAATTTGCATCCGAGTTTACCACCATGAACAAGCACAGTTATCAATTGAAGATGAATGAATATTTAGGCCACTCAACTTCGCTTTCACTTGTAAATAAAACCGACTTCCCAGATTTTTACGAAAACATAGCAGCTGGTATTGCCACTGGTTGATGCAGACAATAAATTCAAAAGCTTCTCAAACGAAGATAATTCTGCAGCGGAGACAAAAGTGCGGGAAACAAAGAATGAAAACTTAGCAAAGTTGTTGTGCGGGTAACCTAACATTTTCAAAAGTAACTAGGATGTGAAACAAACGGCCTATGTTGGTATTATGGCCAATGAAAAAAACAAACGTATTGTGTTATTTGATTCGTAAGCACTTGAGAAGCTGTTAGTAAATTGGCCTAAATTTGGGGTGGGAAAAATAAGCTTTTTATGTGGACTTGCTATTGGTAGCCCGGGGGTGCACTTGACCACATTTTGGCTGGGGTCGTGCCATCGAGGCTTCAAAAACATACCCCTTCCTTATACCAATTTTTTGAAAAAGTATACCCGACCTTATACCAATTTTTCGAAAAAGTATATCCAACCTTATGTATTTCATATAAAAATCTTGAAAATAGGTACCGTTCCTTATACCAAAATTGTGAAAATTGATACCGTTCTTTTTACCAATATCTGGAAAATAGATACCCTTCCCGATGGCACGTCCCCGTACCTGAAATATATGTAGTGCACCCCCGGGATTGGTAGGCGACAGAGGTGTCTCAGGTGTTAGACCTAGAAACCAAAAAATGTAATACACCCCCCAGTAACGACCCCGCTGAAACACTGCCCCGCCAAGGCAGAAGGAAGACCCGCAAAGAAAGCTTGTTTCCCCGCCAAGTTTGAAATTAAAAGCTTTCCCCGCCATGTTTCTGTTGTTTCCCCGTCGAAATTTTTGCTTCCCCGCCAAAACTTATGCAAGTTCCATCACGGCTATGTTTGAAAATTTCCTTCCCCCGTCAATATTTTTTTAATCCCCGCTGAAAATATATGAATTCATAACTTCCCCGCTGTATTTTTAATGTCCGGCGGGGTCGTTACTGGGGGGTGTTGTAATGAACTTCGATTTTCCTATTCGGGTCCAATACTAACTTCAACTCTCGAGCATACGTTTTTCAAAAATATGCAAAGTGCCAACTGGTTGTGATGGAAAAAACTTCTTAGAGGCACACCAGGGGTGGATACAGCACGAACTTTACTCAAATAAATGTTCCCCAATCTTTAATATCACTGCAGTAGGAAAAGTGGCAGAGCAATAATTGTACGGATTGGCGTTTCAACCAATCAGGAGGCGTTATTCAGATAGTTGTTGTTGTTGCAAACCAAAAAGCCGTTGATGAAATCCAGAGTTTTCGCAGCTTGAATGGATCAATTTTGTTTCCACAGAGGAAGATTACTGCCAGAAAGGCAAACATTTGCGATTTGTAGGTAAAGACGACATCATTATTTGAACTACAAGTTTCCTTTTCAACGTCCAAAATAACAAAAAAGTAATATCGAGGTAAGGAACTTTAATTTCCAAGCTACGAACACGGTGCATTATCGCCAATGGTGGATCGATCCATGGTTTCGGCTTTGGCCAAATTTAATTTTCAGACTGAAATTTCAGCATGCGTAAGAAGGACGCTGTTTGCAAAATCACACTGTAAAAGGTCAAAAACAACATGGGAGTCTTTAGAGTCGTTTGCACCAATAACTTTTGATGCTACTATGAAATGAAAAAATTGCCCCCAAAACAATTTCCTCCACTTTTGAATAATCAATAAAAACTTTTTCTACTTTTTCTACGGTCAAACCAAAAATTCAAGACTTCAAACCTGTAAAAGATAACTCTTACACACAGTATGATTTTTCAAATCTTGGTCACTCATTGGAGGGACTTATGCACAACAAACATATGTTTGCAGTAGTACACTAATATCGGGTAGCAACTTAAACTTGGGTAAGCAAACGGAAGAAAACTCATGAAAAAGTAAATTACAACTAAATATATGCTAAATGTGCAGTTAACTATGACGAAAATACTCTAAACTGCTTATAAAACCCCATTCACACTGAATATTTTAAACCAGTTTGAGGCAGTTTGAGGCAGTTTAAACCATGTTTAACCGATTCATCAATTAATCAATTTTTTGCCAGTAGTACTTAGGTTTCTTGAAGTTTTTATCTAAAAGCTTGATTCCTTCAAGGGTTTCTTGAAATAGTTCACGTATGGTACCACCTTTAACTTTGTTTACAGCTGGTTTTATCATTGTTCAATCAAACGAAAGTTGCATTCAAATTCTTTGTAGATGTTATGATCACCATGTACCTAATGTAAGTGTTTTTTATGATAGATAGAATCGCAATCATTTTTAGCATATGTTTTGGTATCATGCTTTTCTTTGATGTCGAGTTTGTCCGAAAGTATTTTGTCCGAAATTTATGAAAAAGAGCCCGAAAGTTTTTTGTCCAAAGTTGTTTTTCCGAAACTTTTCCGTGGTGATGCAAAGGCCAATCAAAGCACAACTTTTCTGTCAGTCTTAGGATCAAACCTTTAGTCTTGCTACTTGTTTTTAAACTGCTGACAATCGTGATGTTGATTTTATGACAATATAAAGTTAAATGATTTGTAAGGGGTTTGACTGCGAAAAATCGTTCCGGGTGAAACTTACACCCCGAGTCATTTTTCACGGTCATCCCTTATAGATTTTCAAATTTTAAATTGTCACAAAATTAACACGACGACTTGCGTTCAGACTAAAGTTTGGGTGTCAAATCTGAATTTAGACTATAAAATTTCATATGAAAGAATTTTGAATAATTTCCAGGCTGCTAATTGATGTAGTGTATTACAGATTGAAATGGAATTCAAAACGTATCTCTAGAGACTTTGTACAAATTCCATTTTGAAACTGACAACCTGATTAAAAATATACTTCTCAAAGCCACAATGAAAATAGAACGGCGAGACGGGAAGCAGAACTTACGTGAGTAAAGTCATAAGAAACGGAAAAGTATCCATTTCAAGGAACTTGCATCACCTTTTTTCGGAGGCAAAAACTGGAAGATAATCCACATCATGTTGCTGAAAACAGGGAGACCCAAATCTATTTTACTTGGGTCTTTATAAAAGTGATCCACAGTTTTGCCGTACCATTTCCCTGAGATTATCCATTTTAAATTGAAAAAAGAAGCCACGATAACAAAGTCAACCCATCATACTCCAGCTGGTCTAAACAGGTTTAATTTTCAATGTGAGAGGGATATAACTTACATCCATAATGAGCCCGATAAACTACTAAAGCTTGAAAACAGCCTCTGAACGGATTTCATCCATAATGTTACAAATAAATGATCGAAGTACCAAATGAAGAGTAGATGTTAAAAAACACGACTTTTCGAGCATATACTCGCTATCAAGCGTGTGTTTTATTGGTGCCAATATCGAAAACGGTAGATTTGGGAGACTCGGAATTTGTGTTTGATTGACTACCAGATTCCGGAAACGGCAGCTTTGGCAGGTCTGGGCGGACTGCCAAAACCTCTGCTCCAACAGGCGAAAGGTTTGGAAGACTTTGGAGAGACTATTTGCCAAACTCTGAAAACGAGGCAAAGTTGCTCGTGCTGTTATCGTAATTAAGTCAGTTCGATTTCTGTTGCCAAGCACCGGACTCGTCTTCGTATTTTTTAACTTGAAACCTCGTCTTCGTTAGGATGAGTCTGAAGTCTGAAATCTCTGCCGTTTTGAAGAATTTTGTGTTTGATAGGGCACCATGTTTCCGTCTCTGCGAAGTCTATCGTTTTCAGAATTTGGTAGGCTTGGAATCACCAATCAAACACAGCCCCAAGTGATCTGAAATCAAGCGAGCTTAGGAAAGAGAAGATAAAACTCGACAGATAGGAGAGAATGCGAGATTCGACGTGACGGTAGCCTGTATAAAGGTGTCAGTTGGCATCTTACACTCTCTCCTATCTGTCAGATCTTGTCATCTCTCTGCTCAGCTCGTTTGATTTCAAGTCACTTGGTACACTCGAAACTTCGTGTTTTTGAACATCTCTGCTACATTTGGTTCTTCAATCAATTATCAAAACATTATCGTTTAATTACTTTAGTACCAAATGCAACGAACACATTTTTATTGAACGGTTTTCAAGTCGGCAAGACTGGGTGGGAAAACGGAAAGGTGGCTGGGTGGTGCAAAAGACCTAAATTCTGCAAAGCAATATTTGCTAGATTTTTTAGATAGCTGAAGAATACTAACAAGCAAGATAAATTTTCTTCATAAAAATCACTCGGACTTGTGTAATCTAGTTAGGATCCTTGATTATGAACTGGCATTTTCCGGATTATGTCCTGAATAATCTCAGACTAAGTGAAACAATTTTTCTACTCGTAATTTGTATGCCATTTTGTTTCTACTCTCGTTTCGCAACAGCGTCAGCAAAAACTATAAAAAATGTCAGAGCATCATGGAAATCCCTTCGATTGGGTAGCTCAAGATCCTTATAGTAAAGCCATAAGAAACTGCCTCTGTGATTACTTGAGAAGGGGTGAGGAATGCCAGCCAAAATGGCAGCCACTTGTGGCTTTCCAATTAATGACAAATGCAGCAATGGATCCAATTTTGGCCTGTCCGGTAGCAAATTTCGAAAAATAGCCCTAAAGACCCCCCAGAATACGCTAAAATCTAAAGCTATGAACAGCTAACAGTATCAGGAAAACAGTGAACCTATAAAAACTTGTGCAGTGCTTACAAGGAACAATACACACCCCACTAAAATTGATCCATAACTTAAAAAAGTTAAAACATCGCACCCCTACTGTTAAAACAGTCAATATATCAAGTCATAGTTGGTATTTATGTCTATTTTCTGATTGTATTGTGAATCTGAAGAATTCTTGTTAGAAGCTTCATTCCAAGCGTTTTGTTCTTTGAAACAACCCTACTGTTCTGCCTCCCTCCCAACCAAAAATACAGCTTCCACAGCTTACAAACCCTCAAACACTCTAGAACTTCAAGCCTGGTTCCAACAACAGGTCTATAAACGCTGCAAATGGTATTGCATGTCATTTCTAGTCTTGTTTCACAATGAGTTAAAACATGTTTAGAACTCAGACAGCACATTTTCTAAACTCATTTTAGACACACTTACGTAAGTTGCTACCTCAAAATGAAAGTAACTCTTTGATTCCATTCACAGGCTCAAAGGCAGCAACAAAATCTCAAATTTGAGGCCTGACCTTGGGCACATTAACACTATTTTCGTGTCTAAGAATTCTTAAAAATTCTTGAGGAAACTTTGAAATGCTCCTTTACGAAATTTACAGCCATGCATCAATACTCAGGATTCTTATCAGCTTGTGAAGAAGTCTTGAAAATTCTTAAGAATTTTTGAGAATTCTTGCCATTGTTAATTGCCCAAGGCCTGCAGTGCTTGGCTAAAAATATTTTGATGCTGTTTGCCATGACTATAATAGTCACTGTTAGTCAACCAAAAATAACCAAAAATGACCTAAAAAGAATATTATATCCAATATAAATGAAACTCACATCTAGACCAGTTGATAGCCATTCTTCTGTCATCTGTCATCACCAGTCAATATAAATGAAACTCAAATCCAGACACAGTTGACAGCCATTCTTCTGTCATCACCAGTCAATGAAAATGGAAATTTTGTTCCTCTTACCTTTGACAACATCATTTTCTTTGTTGATTCATCAACACCAAATCAAGCTGATTTCTGGTACAATGCAATATCTACCCCGCGTTCCTTTGTCACCAGCATCTGATACCATTACTCTCTTCAACTGCTGTTCTGTTCAGTTCAACTTCTGTTGAGACAGTAAAGTATCTTCAGCTTCTGATCCTTCAGTCAATTTTGTTTAATTCTTCACCTTCACGTCAACTCAAGTTCTCTCTGGCAAGTAAGAAAATGTCTCAAGATCCTGCTCTCTCTCGCTGGTCCCTAATAAGATACTTACTGTATATCATGAGTAGAATATATAAAATGCATACCTTTCTTCTAGGGGACAAATTCTTCTCTAAAATGTCAAATTCTACTCCTTGCTCTTCATATCAAATCAAGTCATTTCTGATACATTGCCCTATACTTTTCAATATTCAAGCAACTTTTGCTCCCAGCAACTGAAACAACTTTTCCCTTCAACAGTGCAAAGGTAGACTTGAATAAAGCTTTCCTAATCCTTGCTCTTCACATCAAATCAAGCTGCTTCTGACTCATTGTCACATCTCAATATCCACTCACCCTTTGTCACTGGCAACTGAAAATCTTCCCTCAACAGTAAAAAGATAAACTCAATAAAAATGTCTGCCTTTCTTTATCCTTGCTATTCACATCAAATCAAGTTGTTTCTGGTACATTGACAAATATGTCTCGACATCTTTTTCTCTCTCTTTCAGCCTCTCATTGACTTGTTCTGATGTCTTGAGATAAACCATATTCTTTAGACCATTTATCTGGGTAGAAACTTTAACAACATCATTGTATTTACTTGTGACAACATCTGCTGTAAGCGCATCTTCTTCCACCCGTATCTCACTTATCAGTGCCTCTAGCAAGAATTTCTCTGCAAGACTAAAACCTCCTACCCAGTCTCCATGTTCTATGGGTATTTTAGAATCACCAGAAGCTTTCATATCTTTCAGCTTCACAGAAAGATAATGAGAGTTCCTCCGCCTTGTTTCCGGGGGGTTGCTTTCTTTAGCTTTCTTTGGTTCAGGTGGTACTGCAGTAGGGTCCCTTGTATTCTTCCTGAATCGTTTCCTAACCCAAACCCTTGCCCCAAGTGGGTTTCGGCAATTTCTACATGTGCATCTGACAGTGCACTTTCGGTTTGCTCTGAAGCATCTACATCTTGTTTTAGATTTTGGATTTCCACCTTCAAAGCACCTCAATATGTGTGATGGATTACTGCGCCCACAATCGCATCTTGCATCAAGACCCCTATCTCTTACTTCACTTTCTGGGCCACTGTCATCACTATCAGTCCACTCTTCACCATGTGTATTTGTTCCATTTTCTGACTGCCCTTCCAATGAAAGAACATGCCTTGAGATGATGGGGACAAAGTTCCTTCGTTTGCAATAAATGAACAAGTATGGAGTCCATCTTGAAATCATTTGACAAAAGATTGGAATCACTGGAAAATATGCCAGATCAGAAACAATTGTAAAATTGGCCGAAAGTACATTTGCAAGTTCTCTTGCAAGAGCCTCAAGGTTTCCTTCACCTGAAACTTGCTCCTTGTCAGTTCTCCCAAAGCTGTTCTCTCCACTCATTGTAGGATAACCATGTTCCCTGGCAGCAGCACCATACTGGACTTCCATTTGTTCTTCTTTGGCTTCTTTAGCCACATTTACCTTTCCAGCTACCAAATGCCTCAACTTGGTAACAATCTCACTGGCTCTCATTCCAACATCAAAGTCCTGACTCACCAAGAATTCCTGATATGATTTCACCTCACCCCCTTCCTCATTAGAAGCAATAGATCTAGACAAGTAGGACTCTAAGATCACTGCAATTGTGTATAAGAACTCATCTTCTTCAGTAGATATTTCTGGTTCAAGCTTTCTTTGATCCTTCTTCCACATGGTCTGAAGGTCTTTAAACTTTTCAAGTTCATCATCAACTGCTTTTTTGTCAGAACTTGTCATCTTCTCTACATTCTGTTGCAAAAGAAGCGGAAATGCACAGGACAGAAAGGGGATCAATCTTGGTGCAACGATACCATTTGGTGCATTCTTCTCAATGGTGTCATGAAACATCAAGAAAACCATTGCTTTTTTGATTATACTTTCACTTAGGCAATGCTCTGCCATTTGAGCCAAAAGATCTTGCTTTTTCTTATCAAGAAACATAATGGCTGACTCTAAGATGCTTCCAGAATCAAGGCTTTGCTTCGTCTGATTTGAAGCTATCCTTTCTAATGTTTTATTTATGTCAACTTCAATGGTCAAGCATTTGAGGTTACCAACACCAAGTGATACAGCACCCTCTTGATCTTCTTCACTTGGAACAACAACTAGAACTGGTGCAGTATCTCTTCCTAGCTGCTTTTGTCTTTCGGTGTTATGCTCGTGAATGGCAATGGTTGTTATAGCAATTGTAGCAGGCATGCCACGGCAATGGTGGACTTTCTTCTTTAATGTTGAGTGAAATTCTCTCAGATTAATATCATTTGGAAGTGGAAGTATTTCACTGTAACACCCTTTCACTATGTGCTCTTGAATATCATTTAGAACTAATGTGCATGGATAAGACAACACAACTTTGTGTTTTTCATCTGCTATTTTGCTCCATTTCCCTTTAAACTTCTCAAGGTTCTTCAAGATAACATCTGAAGATGGCGTGACCTGCTTTCTCACCTCTTTATCATTATCAGGGTCCTGAAACACTAATCTAAACTCAGCAACGCATTCAGAGAATGGCACACCTTTCGCAGTAAGTGCTTCAGAAAACTTTTGAACAGCTTGTTCTATATCACCTTTTACTTTAAACTCTTTCCCAAAAGTTGATTTTAGATCTTCTCTCCATTCGCAACACAAACTGGTTGAACATCCTTTCAACTCCCTTCCTACTTGCTCATGGCGCTCTTTGACAGACACAATTATCTCTTTGATCTCATCATATGTCTCTATTTCAGTTAGCTTCCAAGACAAGACTTGGCCCATTTCATTTTGGCACATGAATATACGAGGCTTTTCTTTCTTTTTCTTGTTGATCTTCGCATTTTTGGGGTCAGGGTCAACTTTGATCCACTCATCTGCAAGAAGCTGTGACATTGATAACTTATAAAAATACTCCTTATCCTTGAAACTTAGTAGAAAACATTGCCTAAAGAATGATTCTCTGGGGCCTTTCACTTTCATCTCAGGAAATTTAGCTGTAGCTTGGCTTCCAGGGTGGTCTTCCTTATAAGATGCCATAGCTTTTAGATACGCAGCTTTCTTCTCTTCATGGTTTTTGGAATACCTGTCCTTCAAGCTTTTGTGAACTACTCCAAACTTAACACCACTAGAAACTTGACTCATGAGAGAATTGAGCATTCCTCGAGTTAACCCACATATGTGAAACAGGACAAATGGGACAGACTCTGGATCTGGGAAACATTTGAGCACACGTGGGTCATAGCCAAGAAAGCGATGCTGTTCTGGGCCTTTGCAGTATGCAACAGATGTCACAAGCAGCAATGGCTTCTCATAATCATACAGCCACCTTATTGAGAATGCTCCTTTCATGGGGTAAAATGCTACTTTGCTGCTGCAGGTTTCTTCAAAACAACAATGCCCATCAAGGCTCGGGTTTTCATACTTCACATCCCAAATGTATATATCTGGAGTCAAATAATCTTCAGCTTTCGGACATGTTCTTCCATCGTATAAAGGAGTTGGAATGATATGAAGTCCCCTGACTCCCGAGGCAAGCAAAGACTTTATATAAGGCTTCCATATTTTTGGGTCTGGATACTGCCTGGCTGCAGTGTCACCAGTGGCTTCGCTTTGGCCAGTGGCTGGTTCCTCTTGCTCTTGACTTAGGCCAGTTTCCTCCACAACCTCATCTTTCTCTCCATGGTCAGCTTCGACGTCTAAATTTTCAGCTGATATTGGATTGATACCTTGAAAACTCACATCAGCGCTGTCTTCATTGTCTTGTTCAGATAATAACACATCAAAATTTGCATTTTCAACGATAGTTGCAACGGCGCCATCAACTTGAGGCGGTGTAGCACCTTCCATGTTCACAACTTACACCATGCCGCCTAAAACCTTGCATTGCGTCTCCCTCTCCAATTGGGGATCTAGGGCCGACTCGTTCCCAATCTTCAGAGTTGCTTCATGTTCAAAGAAGCGAAGCATTGGACGCGGAACGCGGTTGTTTCCCGGGGGGAAGTTTTTCAACTGGGGGACATGCTGCTGCACAGGGTACTTAATGGTGGCGCCACGGGGGAGCTGTGGGGACTTGTCCCCAAAAGTCGGCAAAAATTGTCAAAGAAAAATGGCATCAAATTCGTTAAGCACACCAATAGATTGAAAAATTACGTCAAAATCCCCCATTCGTATCGGACTTTTAAAGCTGGCGCTTTTCAGATCTTTGCCGATCCCAGTTTTTTGAGCTGCCTGACCCCCTGACGTATCATGACCTTGAGCGTTGAACAACTTGCTTCCCTGTGTTTTTTGTTTAGATTGAGCGCGCAATCCAGAAGTGGCAAGGATGCAAGATGGAGAAATGTAGGAAGTAACTACTGTATGGCCATGGCAAGCTCTGCTGCAGAAGCTAATTGTGCTGTAGCCACAATTGTTAAAAATGCTAGTGTTGAGATATTGTTATCAGAGGATGTTGATGAAAACAGCGCTGAAGTAGATTATGAAAATTTCAAGCCAATAGAAGAAGTAATTTCAGAAGCGGTCGAACATGATGCTGAGGCCTACTTTGATGACACAGATACAGGCCCACAACAAGAAGAGGAGGCTGAGCTAGGCCAAGACAGTGCCACTACGAAACCACTAACACCAGGTCAAAAGAAAGCAGAAGAACGAGGGTACACAGACCCACAAACATGGAAGTCTTATATTAAGTCATTGCTTTGTGCAGGAGTCAGAGGACTCCATCTTGCTTCCTTACAATCTTATGATGGAAGCACATGTCCAAAGGTTGAAGATTATCTTAAACCTGACATACTCATTTGGGATTTAAAGTATGAAAACCCTAGTCTTGAAGGGCAAAGATGTTTTCATGAGACATGCACCAGCAAACTCAGGCTGCCACCCATGAAAGGAGCACACTTCACAAGATGGTTATATGATTTTGAGAAGCCATTGCTCCTTGTTACATCAGTTGCCCAATGCAAAGGTCCTGAAAGGCATCGCTTCCTTGGGTATGATCCACGTTTGTTGAAGCAGTTTCCAAATGAAGAGGATGTCCCATTTATGCTGTTTCACAGATCTGGATTCACTCGAGGAATGTTTAATTCTATCATGAGTCAAGTGACAAGTGGTGTGAAATTTCATGCAATTCAAGATACGTTGAAGAATAATTATTTCAAAACCATGTAGAACGGAGAACTGCATATCTAACAGCCTTATCTTCTTTCATTGATGAGCACCCAGAGTGGCGAAGCATGAACAAGGTTTTTTCCTGACCTGAAGATAAAAGGTCCAAGAGATTCATTCATTAGTCAATGTTTTTTACTTGGCTTCAAGGATAAGGAATATTTCTACAACTTAGCAATGGCTCAGCTCACAGCAAATGACTGGATAAAGATTGTCACAAGCTTCAAGCTTACTGCAAATAATGCAAAAGGTATTTGGAAGAAAGAGCAAGATCACATAATCCTGTGCCAAAATGAAGTTGGTCAAGTCTTGTCTTGGAAACTTACTGGAATTGAAAGCTATGATGAGATAAGGGAGATGCTTGTCTTTGTCAGAGAACGTCACAAGCAAGTAGGAAGGGAGTTGACAGGTTGCTCAACTAGTTGGTGTTGTGAATGGAGAGAAGAGCTGCAATCAACTTTTAGCAACAAGTTCAAAGTAAAAGCTGATTTTAGATCAAGCTGTCCGCCAGTTTTCTGACAGTCTTGACATAAAAGATTCCATTTTTTCTGCATGCGTTGCAGATCTTAGATCAGTCTTCCTTGACCCAGATGACGATAATGAACTGAGAATGTTGGCCACACCAGCTCCAAATGTTGTAAATGAGAAAGCTTCAAAGGTTTAAACAAAAGCACGAGCTGGAACATGTGTTGAAAGGATGTTACAGTGAAATTGTACCACTTCCAAATGATATTGATTCAAGTGAGTTTCACTCAACATTGAAGAGAAAGGTCAACAATAGTAGTCTTGGTATCCAAGCAACTGTTGCCATAACAACTATTGCTATCCACAAGCATAACAATGACAGACAAAAGGAGCTAGGGCAAGATACTGCCCCTGTTCTAGTTGTTGTCCCGAATGAAGATGGGCAGCAAACTGGGAATATAAATGATGCTGTTTCTTTGAGAGGTAACCTGAAATGTTTGACCATTGATATTGACATCAATAAGACCTTGGAAAGGGTAGCTTCACATCCAGCTAAGGAATGTGCCAATTCAGGAACCATCCTTAAGTCAACGACTGCATATGTGGAAAGGAAAAAGCAAGAACTTTTGGCACAGATGGCAGAACTGTGTCTAAATGAAAATGTAATGAAGAAGGCAATGGCATTTTTAGGTTTAATGAAACCCTTGAAAAGAATGCACCACAAGGTATAGTTGCAATAAACTTGATCCCCTTTTTGACCTCTGCATTCCCACTTCTTTTGCAGCAGAATTTCGAAAAGTTAACAAGTCCTGACAAGATGGCAGTTGGCAATGAAGTGGGTAAGTTTAAGGATCTTCAAATAATGTGGAGGAAAGATCACAGAAGGAGGGAGCAAGAAATATCAATGGAATGTGACAAATTACTGTATGCTGTTGCAGTTGTTTTAGAGTCCTATATGTCCAAGTCTTTTGCTTCTAATGAACAGTGGAATGATTTAAATTCATATCAGGAATTCTTGTTGAGTCAGGACTTTGTTGTTGGAATGAAAGCAAGTGAAATTGTTATAAAATTGAAGGATTCAGTATTGGAGAAGATGAGTATAGGGAAGGAAGCAAAAGGAGCCAGAAGTAGTAATAATGACATTGCAGAGAAGGAAAGTCAACAGGATTCAAGTTCAGTCAAAGTAATTCAAAGAGAAGAATCAAAAATTAAAGAAGTAGGAATTGGTATGCCTGCAAGGGATCATACACTTTCAAATGGAGAGAGTAGTTTTGCAAGCATCGCAAAAGAGCAACTTTCTGAAGAAAACTATGAACTTCTTGTGAGAGAAATTGCAAATATGCTTGAGGCAAACATTGTGATCATTTCTGATCTTGCATATTTTCCAATCATTCCAATTTTCTCTCAAATGATTTCAGCATGGTCTCCATCCTTTTTCTTTTATTGCAAATGTAGAAACTTTATTCCCATCATCTCAAAGCAGCTGGTTCCACAAGCACAGCAGTCAGAAAATGGAGCAAGTACACATGATGAAGGGTGGACTGACAGTGATGAAAGTGATGCAGAGAACAAAACAAAGGAAAATGAGCCAAATGCAAAATGTGATTGTGGTCGCAGTAATCCATCATCCACTACTTTAAGGTGCTTTGCAGATAAGAATTCAAAGTACAAAACAAGATGCAAATGTGTGAAAGCAAATCAGAAGTGTTCTGACAGATGTACATGCCGAAATTGCCATAACCCACTTGGGGCAAGGATTTGGGTTAAGAAACGGTTTAGAAAGGATGGCAAAAATGCTGATGTGAAAACCCCTGAAAAGAAAAAGATTAAGAAAGAATACACCCCAAAAGCAACAAGAAAGCGAAATCACCATCAGCTTTCAATCAAGTGGATAGATGTGATCAAGGATTCTGGAGGATCTTCCATTCCTTCAGAACATGGTGACAAGGTTGGAGAGTGGAGTCTTGCCGAAAAATTCTTGCTCAAGGCACTAATAACTGAGATAAAGGCAGAAGAAGGTTCTTCACTTACAGCTGATCTTGTAACAGGTAATTACAATAGTATTGATCTCATTGCATGTGAAATCAATGAGCTGAAAAATATTGTTTATCACCAAACATTGGAACAAGTTAATGAGAGGCTGAAAGAGAGGGAGAAGGAAGTTGAGACTTATTTGTCAATGTATCAGAAACAGCTTGATTTGATGACCAAGATGTGAAAAGGAAACAGTTGTAAGATATACAATATTTGCTTGCTCTTAGAGCAAAAACAAACACAAGAATCACTTCAAGTTGTCACTGAAAACGAGGAATGGATTGTAAGACATATGGGCCAGAAATAGAGTTTGATTTGCTGGAAAGACCAAGAGTTAACAGAAATGAAACATTTGTGGGATAAAAGGCAAGCTGGTGTTTCAAGGGAAAATAACTAAATCACATAAAGGGATAAAGGATTGATCAATGTTGAAAATTCTGCACCCAAAGCATCTCAACCAACACCCTATCTGATGTGGAGAAAATAGGTTGCTAGAAATTGGACACAGAACAAAGGGACAACCTGCTACTGTTTGGAGGGATGAAGTGAACAAGAGCTCTGCTTCATTGGTCAGTGAATGCCTGGCACAAGTCTAGATGTGAGTTTTTACATATTATATGAATATATGACACATTTATTTTGTTATAGACGCAACACATGGGTCCACATGAACAGGCTTTTCCACTAAATGATATATTTATATGCTGTCCTGGTCATTTGTTGCAAATAAGATCATAATGATCTATTGACAAAAATAACCTTACAAAGACCATGACATGTGCCACACCATATTTGGGTAACTGATCTACGTCAACAGGAAATATTGATATCTAATAGGTCATAATTTGGTGACAATGGGCTTGAGCCACTTTCATATGCTTAACTGTATATTCCCATTAGAGAATGACTACTTGTTTGCATCAATAAAACTTCTCATGTCAGGTCACCTAACTTTTTTATTTTGTCTGTTTGGTTGTCAATTATGTACAGGTAGTACCTGTATTATTTAAAATGCAATTTCAACTTATAAATAACTGCCATTTTTTGACTTAAGGAAAATGGCTATGGTCAAATGTTTACTCAATCATGAAGCTAAATCTAAAAACATACTTATGCTCTATATTGTATGGGAAGATGAAAACTAAAATTTATTTTCATTTGGCAATCTGCAAGCATTACGTTTTAGCTGTAGTTTGATGAGATTTCTTCTTGCTGTTTTATTAGTCAGATCACATGTAATGATTAACGAAATCAATTGACCAAAATAATTTAGTCAAAAGATTACAGATTGGCAGTTATTCATGAATTTGAAATTGCACATCTAAATGAAAGCCAAAGTTCAAATGAACAATACACATACCAAATGTAGACAGGTCATGTGGAATTAGAAACCAAGTCGAGAAGATGGAGGATTATGTGACCTGCCTAAAAAAAATTGTATTGATGCATCACTTCAGGTTTTCAATTCAGCTGATGGCATCATTTTGTTAAAATGACCAGGATAATGCGTGGCTTCACATTATCTTGATTTCTTGGTATCTTGATTATCATTTGAATGATGGCATTTTAAGTTATACCTAATTTTGAGGTTATGGTATCACCAAAATCTCTAAATCCTTAACCAGAAAAGCCACATATTTCTGCTTGCAGCCATATTGCAGACCAAAATAAACCATGTTGGTTTCTTGAAGGTTATACACTTTCTTCTATTGATATAGAATTTACGATGTTCCAATTTTTTTCAAAACCTTTCATGAATTCTTTCCGAGAAGAGAAAGGCGTCATGATCTTCATAAACAATATGATATCAAAAATTGCCACAATTGAATTATCTTCTTCAAATTAAATGTCACATCAAAATACCTACAAATAATAATACTTGGAGTTTTTTTTAGATAGGGGGGTTTTGGGTTTCACGGGTTGCGTGTTAGGCCAATTTTAGCCTTCAGGTTTCGGGATTTACGTGCAAATCGTACGGGTTATCGGGTTTTGAGATGTGTCACTTGTTGCGGGTTTGGCCATTTTTGTGCTCGGGTTTCGGGTATTTCATTCAAAATTCCTTTTTTCGGGTTTTCGAAGTCATGCATTGCATGTACTTATTGAGCTCGAAAAAACGGCTTTTGAATGCTTGAAATGATGCCGAGAGAGTCAGTGAGAACGATAGTACTGGAAATAAGCGAAGATTATCGAGACGAAAATTGAAGAGTTTTCTTTAGAAGTGCAGTTTCACGTTTTTTTTTTGTTTCCGGGTTTTTACCCCCTTTCATCTAATTTTGCTCCGGGTTTGCTGGTTCTTAAATTAACCCTGTCATTCACAAGGACACATATCCTTGGCTATGTAAAAGATATTTGACGGTGGCCTGAAGCGAGCATTTTTATTGTTTCAAATTAATAGCACTGCTAAATGATAAAAGATCCCCTTTGATTTCTCATTTCGTTTTGAAGTTATCTATTGACTTCTGGTAGCGACTGACGACGTCAGTTTGTTTGCAAATTACTAGGATACTATATGGAAAATGGAAATAGAGCTGTATCTTATCTTCGGAAGGTTACAGATGCCAAGAACTTTGCAGCTTTGCAAAGAAGGAGTTGTCTCATATAGATTTAGATGATGTTTAGAAACGCATCCGATTAACCTTTGGAAGTATAGTCAGCCTTGTATTCTTTCTTGACTTCGTGCAAACAAAATGTCATCACCAAAATATCGTGCAAAGTAGAGGAAAGCTCGAAAACGAAACAAGGTATTAAAGAAAGTTTAATACGAGTTTGCATTAATAAAACTGTTCACTTCAGATCAAACAGGAATTCCTGGGTTTGGGCATCAGTCCAAGCTGGTACTCTTAAAGCGTTTTCTTACTTCAAACATGTACTGAAAACTGTTCAGGAAACTGTAAGTATTCCGGAAATTTCTGAGTTACAAAGACGTTAAAATAGGGATTATACATCTCTTGTGTCAAATTTTTTTAAGGGCTTTGATAAAGTTTCATTTCAGAATTTCCGAAATCTTTACACTTTCTATTAGCTTATATTGCTGCAATCCAGAAAGTGAGGTGCTCGTTTCACATATAATCTCTTGGTTAACAAAACAACTAAATCGATTGATACAAGGAAAGTGTTACAATAGCAAATATTATCTTTTTGCATTGTGAAATATATTCATAACATGAATATTGTGGCCATCGTTGTTAGAAGATGCTACTACCATGGAGATCCAAGGCTCTTTTTAGACTTTTATGTATTCACTCCAAAAGTTCAAATACAAGGCCAACCAAAGTAAAGAAGACTATTGTTAAATCAAATTTTGTTATGCAAATAGCACCAATGATATATAGGAAGAACCGTGTGTCTGAATGCAATTTGCAAGTCTCAATTGCATGAATTTTTAACGAGTCATAGGTTGAGATATTGATGGCCTTAGTAGTGGTAGATCGGAACGTTTTTCTGATTTTCAAGGCTAATTAGTCTGACTTCTTCTTATTTTGAAACCTGCAGGTAATAACCACAGACCCCACAGACATTGTAGATATTTGGCCTGTACGTTGCAGAAGTGGCGTTTACTGGTCAGTGAAGGCTGCAAGCTGGAACAGACTAGAGTGTAGCAAAGAATATTCGGTATGTGTCATTTTCTAGTACATATTGAAAAACGAAACACTCTTTACCTGACTCTAACGCTAGTTATTTATCTTCCAAAATTTTTTTAAAGTAGCAGTTTCTTTAGAAAGAAGACGATATCATAGGCGTGGGAGACAGGGGGCTGGGGGCTGCAGCCCTCCAATGATGGTAGAATTTGCAAAAATCGGCCAAAATCGAGCTGAAAATCGGCCTTAAGTGAGGCAAAATTTGTGTAAACAAAAGATCTTTTATTGGATTAGCCCCCCCCCTCACGCCCATGGACAAAATGCAAATGAGATCGCCACAGACCACAAAGAAATTAGGGAGATTGATGTATTACGCTCAAATTGGCAGAATGATATGAGCAAGGGTGAATTTTTTAAAGCAAAGAATGCGAGAAGACAGAATTATATGAGTTTCTCAAGAATCGGTCACTCCGATTTAAACAGATGAGGTATTTTCTCGAGCGGGCACCTTGGAGAAGCAGCATGATGTTACAATACATTTCCCTGGATTTTCTGCCTTACAATTTCGACTTGAATACGCTTAAAAGAGCTTGGCATTCCCATCTGGAATGATGAATTTCGTCTAAATTTTGCTCCATTAAATTGAAATTTTACT
Organism: Aurelia sp. 4 Dawson et al 2005; assembly: GCA_964019985.1. NCBI lineage: Eukaryota > Metazoa > Cnidaria > Scyphozoa > Semaeostomeae > Ulmaridae > Aurelia > Aurelia sp. 4 Dawson et al 2005. Next base: position 25,059,428 of record OZ026495.1, on the reverse strand, counting down.
ACTATAGTCATTCCGGGTACTGTGGGGGTATCGTTGGGATAAATGGAGCGAAAGCAAGGATTCATGTAATAAGTCTAATCCCCATCCTCGTGTTACTTTAGGGCTGTTTATTAAGTAGACTCACGCTCTTAAAATTGTATGCATTATGAGCCCTTATTGTTTTAACCAAACACGAGAAAATTCCGTTGATTTTAAGTAGCATTACGTCATCAATGTTACCGGTAGCTCAAAATGGTGCCCATATTGCCACAACTTTTAGTAGATTTCAGAATCAAAATTTTGAAAATATAGCTGAAAACGAGTTCTGTATCGCACTTCGAAACAATCGATTTTCAACAAGATTTTCAACGATTTTTAGGGTTTTCCTTGAAACCACAGGGATTTTTGCCAATGGTGTAGTCAATTTTTAGGAACTGACCCCCCCCCCCCCGCCCCGCCCTGGATGAAGCTTTCAGTATCGTAGTTTTGCTAATTTCTCGAGAACGGAACCCTTAATTCACAATCTAGAGCTTGAGAATCCATTGATTTCAAATGAATCCTTGCCGCAATTCTACCTACAAAGTATCAATAACTGAAACTTCTATGTCAACTAAGCCATCATCAAAAATAAGGAGGAAAGAAGATACAAAAACACAACCATTTATATAGAATAGCTACGTTTCGATGTTAAATCTTCTTCAGTTAAATTGAACCAGACGACAGCAAGTATTCATCCATTTTGAAATCTTATTTACATGACAATACATATAAAAAATCAAACCTGAGCTAAAATCATTCCGAAATGATATCACTACCAACAATGAAATGCCACTAACTGCCACAACATTTCAAAGAAGATGGTGGAAGTTTTTTATGACTCCCAGTAAACACTAATTTTGAAATCTATGTGTGGCACCGCTTGTATTAAGGGTGTTATATTTACTGAACCTTTTATTGAGGGTATTGATAAAACTGATTCCGTTACTTTTCATTGAAGCTGTTCATCGATGATCAATCAAAGTTATTCATTCAGAACTGAGTTAGACAAAATAAATAGAATCTAAAATCAACGTCAATGCTTCATGCAGGAAAGTAGGTAAATAAGAAAGTTTTTGCAGCTGCTGGATGCTGTGATATCTTACAATAAAAATATTTGTTTGTCACAAAGCTGAACTGCATCTAGGAATCAAATAGGCCCTTGTAATGATTAACTGCTTTGTTTTGAATCTACTTCTACCCGACAGCCAATCAAAATAATTGAATCCTTTTATATTTACTTGATTACCCTTTCCATCGGTGGGTCACATTTGCAATTCATTGTTGAGAAAGTCGTTTTTTGCCAAATATCCCAAGGAAGAGCTCTACAGTAACAACTGCGAAGACGAGCACTTATGGGTAAGCAATATGAACTTCAAAATCAACTCTTCGATTTTGAAATGAAGCAAATATTTTGATAGCTGTCATGATTTGGTGGTGATTTTGGGCTTTCTCCAGAAAATCCTTCATAATTTCAGAACGGAATGAACAATTTCAGTCAGGTGAATTTTAAAGTAGATTTGAACATGTCTAGCATTAATATCATCTTCTTCTATCCAGGGAGTCGTGGCCTTTGAAATGAAGGTTGTTTTTGTTGACTTACACGTTTTTTTATAAGAAACTGGTTTATAAGAAACTAGTAGCAAAATGGCCAAAATCTTAAGACACTCTGGTACTATGTCTGAGAAGTACTCAGAAACTTTTCAAAGTTAAAAGCATTGTATGGATATTATAGCAAATAGGTCGATGAACCGTTTATTCTTGAGCAATATTATCTAACCATTTCTTTTTTCAACATAACTCAACTCTGTTTATTCCTTTATGATGTTTTAAATTTCAAGAAACACATCTACTGCAGTGTTAGCGACCACATTGATAATTGTGCATTCACAAAATAAGAAACCAATTGATAAACGTCTAGTACTAGAATGGACAAAATTTCATGTGAAATTAAGAAACTTTTAGTACTATGGCCTTATCCTGGTTTCTTATAAAAAGACACGTGTACTCGGTACAAACTTCATTATCAGCTCTTCGATTCCTGAATCAAGCAAACAGCAATGACCTGAGCTGAGTGGCGTGGTCTAGAAAGTGTGCAAAGAGAAACTCGACCCACACATTCGCTTCTTTATGATTTGATTAATTTGACTACGTCGAAGTGAGAAAATATTAATGAACGCAATAGATTATAAATAGACGCATGACATCCCATCTCTTTTACATCAGGTCATTCACTGTAGCGTGATATTCTACAAGACAGTTTAAACTTGGATGCCATTGGACGAAAGATTGATCTAAGGGTAAGACAGTCAAATGATTTCTGTTGTTTCTGTATTCATATGAAAATATTACAAATAAATCTTACATTCTAATACACTTTTCTAATTACTGTAAAACACCACAGGGACGATACCATAGGGAGCGAAAGACAGTGACTATCCCATGACCAATATGAAAAGACATGCAATGTTAACCTAAATACAACAAACGCTACGGACAATTTGATATGTAATGGATGCTATTACAATACTAAATTCCGTCCCACGTCAGATGTCAGGTCAGGGTTGCGATAGATATGTGATTTCTTCTCAGCAGTTATAACGTAAATGTTAATAGAGTGTACTAAAGCACAAAGGCGACTGTAGCGGCAACGCAATGTTGCTTTGGTTCAGAGAATCAGCTTGAATTGATCCCTTATTTTTCAAGTAAACTTGTTTCCCTTGAGAGACTAAGAGATTCTACTATTGCACAACTTGGAATTTGCGATTTCTGTCGTTCTGTACTTCAGAGCTTGGCATCCAAAGTAAAACTCGCTCATTTTCAATTATGGTTTTCAAAGGAAAACGATCGTTCTCGGGCATAATATGAAGAGGGGGGCTCGTCTTGGAATTTGAGCTTTATTTTGAGCGTGGTTTACGGGAAAAATCTTGTTTTGTAGGGTGTAAAATCACGTTTTTTTTTATTGATATTAAATATTACAAATAACAATATTACTTTCTACCATACAAAATTTCTAATTACTATACTACACCACAGGGACGATACCATGGGGTGCGAAAAGATAATGACTACCCCATGACCAATAAGAAAACACGCAACATTAAACTGACAAACAGCTACACTACGATTTAAGACCTAATGGATAATGTGCTAGTTTCTGTTTGACATTAGATGTCTGGTCAGGGCTTCAGATAAATAACATGTAGTCACGAGAACAAGTCGTTCCGTGAAGTTGAAAGATGGTAAGACTGCCTGGCATCTAATGTGAAACAGAATTACAAAGAAAAAGAACATTTACTTTAAAGGACTTGGTGGCTGCTTGGTACGGACGTTGCAAATGATTTTAATCAAAGCGATCAATCACGTTTTAGCTGGCGTTTGCGTCCAGATTTCATATGTCTCTTATTCTATATTTGAGGTGAGATGAAATAGATTACCGATTCCTCAGCCAGTCATACCAGTAGATACAGACTGTCAGAAACTTCTTTTTCTAATTCTAGCGGGTGAGTCAAAAAAAGTTAACGCGTTTGACGGGCTTTGGAATAAAAAGTTTGAGGCTGAAATTCAAAATTGAAATGATAAACTATCAGTCAAGGGCTACAAAACATGAGAAAATGTTGTTTGGTAAAACCACACATCTTAAAGATGTAACAATTAGAAAAAGGAAAAGATCTAACATCTTAAAGATCTAACAATTAGACTACCATCTTGTAGATCGTCAAAAACTGAATATTTCTTGTATTGGTCATTCTGGCATTCCTCAATCAGTTTTCAATTCATAGTGCTTTAATTTTTGTTAAAGCTTCTGATACACCCTCTTGTATTTCCTTTCATAAAACATTTCTGGTTCCAAGCATAATGATGATATCAAAATACTCGTCCCAGAATCATGGGGAACGACCCAAAGTTCCCTTCGATCTATTCAGTTGAAAGAACAAGGCAATAAATTTGACACATTTCATTTTAAGTTTTGCAAAGATTCGAGGCCCATGCTGTGGTAGCAAGTCGAAAGCAACGAATGCCATTATGTATGTATGTATGTATAATTTTGCCATCAAAGTAAATATATAACTATTGATAAAAGAAAAGAAATCTAATTACAATATCTACAATTTGAAATAATTACAGGCAAAAATTACATAACTTATTAATAACCTAATTTAAAAACACCCCATGGTAAAAGATGGCAGGGATAGCATTAAAAGGTCAATGCAACCTTGTTTCCATAATGGTCCCTCCAGGAGTGCTATTCAAAAGGAAAAAGAAAGAAAAACATTTTTGTTATTGTTGAAGGATAATTTCTGTTACAGCTTTTAGGAATTCAATAATATATATAAGGACTATTTTCTCGCTTCTGAAGATCATTAAAGAATTCGTCCTTGATCTTATGCTTGAAGCTGTTGACATTGTTTGAAGATTTGAGGTCCGACTGTAGGCTGTTCCAAATTTTGGGTCCTATATAAGAGAGACCATTTTGCCCCATGTTAGTCTTTCGGAACGGTAGATTTAGTTTGTTTTTAGATCTGCGAGTGATCCTGCCCTGGCCAAGTGGTGAGAACATCTCTGACATATAGGAAGGGGCTGAATTATTAAAAAACTTGAAAACATTTGTAGCAGTGCATTGCTCAAATCTCTCTTTTGTGGGGAGCCAATTTATATCTTTGAATTCTTTGATTCCTACGTGTGCTCTATTATTCAGATTCAAGCAGAACCTGATACATTTATTTTGCGCTGTTTGAATCTTTTTGGTTAATCTTTTAGTAAGCATTGGAAACCAAGCACTGCATGCATAGTCAAAGTGTGGCTGAATCAGTGCATTTGCAAGTAACCTACGGAGAGAGAAGTCAAGAAAGTTTTGCTTTCTGTAGAGGAACCTTAGTCTGCCATTGATTTTACTCAGGGTCCTGGCTGCCATCGACTCACCAGACAGGTTCTCATCAAGAACACAGCCCAGATACGTCACTGAGGTGTATTGTTTAATCTTGATGTCACCTCTTCTGATATCCAGTTCCTTGCTGCCAGATCGTTTATTTTTCCTGCCAAAGAGTATAGACTTTGTCTTGTCCTCTCCGAAGTGAATGCTTAATTTGTTATCAACAAACCAGTCACAAAGGGAGTTAAAATTTTTATTTAGTTGCTTTTCTATCTCATTGATGTTATTATCTCCGAAAACAAGACAGGAGTCATCTGCATATAAAAGTAGATCACAGTCAACTGCCTGAGGCATATCATTGACATAAAGGAGAAAAATGAGTGGGCCAAGAATAGAGCCTTGCGGAACTCCACATGATAATTCCCCAGGTGATGAGGTCTCTTTTCCTATGTTTACAAAGAAAGTTCGGCTTGTTAGATAAGACCTAAACCAATATATGGCTGGATCGGAAAAGGCAAGGTGTTTTAATTTCTCAAGGAAAATTTCATGGTCGATGGTGTCAAACGCTTTCTGAAGATCAATTAAAATCATGCCAGTAAACATCCCTTTTTCGAACGCCTGTGTGATTTTGTCACTTAGGTATGATAAACATGTGTCCGTTGAGTGGTGAGGGCGAAAGCCAGACTGATATCGATAAAGAATTTTGTTTGTATCGAGGTATTCTAGGACCTGCTCATGGACAATTTTTTCAATTACCTTGGAAATCTGCGGCAAGAGTGAGATTGGCCTATAATTTTTTGGTTCATCTCTGCTACCCTTTTTAAAGAGTGGCTTCAATTTAGCTTGCTTGCAATCCTCTGGAAAAAGTGATAGGGAGATGGAAAGATTGCATAGCTCTGAAACTGGTTTGGCAAGTATTTGTGCACCGTCCTTAAGGAACTTGCCTGCTAGATTGTCAAGCCCCGCTGCTTTTGTGGGATTTATTCCCTCCAAAAGTTTGAGAACACTTTCCTCAGTTGCATGGTGTAGTGTAAATTTCTGCTTTCCAAGGTTGAAGTGCTTGTAATATCTTTTGATACTTACTGCTCCAAATTTACAGGGCGGATTTGGTAACTTATTTACTAATTCTTTAGCCAAATTTGAAAAGAAATCTTTAAAGATGTTTGAATTGATTTTGTCATCGAAACAATGCTCACCATCTTTTTTTAGGCAGATCTTTGACGGTTTGTCTTGTTTGGAAGGGAGTCCCAGTGATTTTAGGCTTTTCCATAGTTCTTTAGGCTTGCCAACATTTTCATTTAGTTTTCCAACAACACAAGTTTTCTTTTTCTTCCTTATGAGAGACAAAACGTTATTTCGAGATTTTTTGAAGTTGACATGGTCTATATGACTTTTTGTCCTCTTAAATTTGGACAACAGCTTGTCTCGAATCCTGATCCCTTCCAGAACTTCTTCATCCATCCATTCTTCAGTGTTGTTTCTTATGCGAATCTCTTTTAATGGGGCTATTTCATCAATGATTGAAGTAATCACTTGGATGAAATGAGAATATGCAGCATTGATATCCATAAACTCAGAATATTTCGGAAATTTGATCAATTTTAGCTTTTTCAGAAAAAGGTCTATACTGTAATTTTTCATAGAGCGGATTTTAATGTATTTGTGACTAAAGCTTTTAGTTTTAGGACTTTTCCTAGTACAGTAGATAATTGCATTTTGTTTGGACTGCAAAATTACAAACCCTTCCCTTGCTGAAAGAAGCATGATTGAAACGAGTAATTCAGTTTGATTCAATTATGCTTCACAAGAACACAAGAGAAGTTAACAGTTAGATTTGATTGAGTCAATTTGCGTAACAAATAACGAAACTAATCAATAGTTAATGACTGCATCGATGTTATTTTTGAATAATCTTACTTGACTTTTGAAATACGAGTATTTTGTTAACCAAAATATTGGAAGTGGAAAAATTGGATTTGATTATGCTGAGATGAGAAAAGTGTAATCAAAGCGTTATCGATAATTAACTTGAACGTCGTTGCAAAAGTGTTTTGCTGTTACTTTGCAATCACAAGTGGATGTTGTTGCGTTTCTAACAGAGATAAATTTAATCATTCTTTTCATCACGAACAGTCTTGAGAGAGAATCTTCCTCTGGTAATATGCTGAAATTATAATGCTTGATTTGAACACAGCAGATTACAGGGGTTGATTCAACGACGTCGTTACTGAAGTTTTTTAGCACTAGTGGGTGTCCCAGAAAATATGTTTTAGATTTGGATGGATCCAGCATTTAGAATTTATCTTTAATTAATCGTTAATCAATTTCAAAATCTTCCTTGATTGTTAACTTGGACAAGGATATTTCATTTTTTATGTTGATACTTTGAGAACTAGAATATTAATCCTGAAACTCCAAATTTGCCTCCATTTCCAAAACAAAACTTTGGCCGTTTGGCGTGCGTAAGTAAAGTCCTGAAGCTTAATTACATGAAAAGAAAAATGAGACAATGGTAAAATGGATGACTTCAACCGAGTGACCCAAAAAAAACTTCACGAGCTAGATCATAACTAGCTCCCTGAAATCCAAAGCTATTGCCAAATGCTTTCTATCACAGTTTAAATGAAAGGCTTAGCTATCTTTTGAGATGCTGCATGGTCATTTTAAGCAATGATTGCCATCCGAAAACCAGATTTGATGAAAATTTCGAATCCAGGATTCTTCATTTTGAGTGAAATAATCACTATCAAATACAATAAAGCAGAGGAAATGTGTTTATTTTGAACACCTGATAAGAGGAGACGGACTGCAAAGGCTTCTACTAAAAGGGAAGTTCAATGGGAAAAGAGGAAGAGGCAGGCCAAGATTTACGTGGTTCAGTAACATCAAGGAATGGACTGGAATGAACTATGCAGAAGCCATAAGGAAGGCACAGCATAGGGAGGACTGGGCATCCATGACAGCCAACCTGCTGAAAGCAGAAGGCACATGACGACGACGAATCGCTATCATTTTCCAGTCAACATTTTGTGAAAACTCGGCAGCATAGCGATGGATTAGAAGTCGTCTGAGGAAAGTTTTTGTTTGCAAAATGAGTGGCCTCTGTTCCTCATTCAAATTCAATGCTCCAAAGCAAAATGAATTTCAGCTTTTTTCACACTTTACAAAAAATGGACTGAAGAGCGAGGGAATAATCCGAGAAATGAATGAATGAATTTCCTTATTTTTGAAACTGTTTTTTGGACAGCACGCATATCTTAAACTGACCAAGCAACATCTCAAAAGATAGGGGAGCCTTTCTGCCACATGCTGATACCTTGTTTTTTTCATAAAATTTGCTTTCAAGAAAATGTCACCCGATAGTAGACAGAATATGATATGGTCTTAGTTTTTCACATTTTATCAAGGATGCTGCCAGTCATTTCCTGTGCTTGGTGAAATACCAAAGCTCTAATTTGGAGGTGACAGCAAATTTGAGCTTTCAATGTTGACATTTTGACACACTTCTAGCGCCAATATTAACAAACACGCTATCTATGTTCAAGTTAATGATCGAGGAACATTTTGAGATTTGTGAACCGTTGATAAAAGCTAAATTCATATCGCTATACCAAACCGAATCTTTATACATTTTTTGTTAGTATAGCGTCCGTTGCAAGTGAAAATGTACGTTAATTTCAATTACCTAGTGCAGTGTTTCAAGGTAACAAAATTCGGAATTACGAAAATAGCAAATTAGGAAATGTGGAATTTTATTACTTTAACTGAAAGTTAAAGTCAATTGTTGACATGGCTTTCCTCAATAAAGGGAGTAGACATAGCTACCGTTAAGCTTTTAGGACTTAATATTTTTGCAGTTGGCCCGGGCCAGCTTTTAGCTATGCCAATCCCCTTTAGGTTTATTTGTTTTAATTGTGTTAGTTACTTACCAACGCAACCACAAGACCTCAATTGTTATATGTACTTTTAGCTTTGAAATGAAAACAAACCATTAAAAACAATTTTGATAAACGTATGAACAGCATTAACTGTGTGACGGTAATCTGACCGTGCACAACAAAAGGCAAGACTCAGTGCACCGCGAAGGCCAATCCGGACAACGAAGAGACACCTTGGTGACCCTTTCAGATGCATAGCTCATGAAAGGAAATGGATTTGTATTGGATGCTGTAGTCACAATAGAGACCGTTGAAAGTAACTTTGTGACAGAACAGAATGAAAACGATCTCTATTTATTTTGATCTTTGCTGATTTGTTTGATCGTCTGTTATGCCACGGATCTTGATTCGCCTTCTTTCATGGCAGCTGAAAAAGCAGGAAGACATTTCTGTAAGTAATATTTTTGAAGAAACCGTGAAAAAACTTTTGTAACTGTTCAGCTTTTTATCATTTTGAATAATTTATTGGGATCGAGCAGAATGTTATTGAAAGGTTACTAACCTCGTTGACATGTTAGATGTTTAAAATGAAAGAGTCTGCTGTGGATGCCTTGGCTCTGAAGTGCTGATCGACGAAACTGGGATTCCAAGTTGTACTATTGAAAAGCGATACGACTTCAGTGCCTCTCAAGACATTCCAGGGAAGAAAGTTCACATTGAAGTCGAGGTTTGATGTTTCAATTGAAGTTGCACTCGTGGTTTCGTAAACTCTCTGGTACCTCACCAATCAATATTGACCTGGACATTTGTATATTATTCTAGTGGTCCCTATTTGTTATGTCAAGTTTTAAAGTAGTCTACTGGGCGAGTCAAAAAAGTTAGCACGTTTGGTGTACTATGAAATAGAAAGTATGCTGCATCGTTATAAGACTTGGGTGTAATTTTTTTATACATTTCATCAAAGCATAAAGGTAAAAACATCTTGTTTCCTCTCACCCATGGTTTCAGTATGTACATTCGTAGGAGAAAATTATTTTTTCCTCCATAACAGAACAATGAAACACAACTGCAATGTCTAAGCACCCATGCCTCAATCTATCAGTCATAGGCTAACGTAGATGTGAAAATTTTGTTTGGTGAAAGCACTCATCTTTAAGACCAAGAAATTAGAAAAATGCCTGTAAGGGGTTTGTATGGGAATCGAGAATTCTAGCTACGTTTCATTCTGGTCCATGATTTATGTGGCATTGAAGTTTACATTGCCAGTCCAGTTACAGAGATACAGAATCCGAATTTCAATTGAAAGTAAATAATAGACCAGAATGGAATTTGGAATTTTTTGTTCAAAACATGCCTTGTACCAGCAACGATGATTCCCGTTCGGTTCTGGTCCTTTTGTTTACTTGGCATTTAGATTTGATACAATTTGTCAGTTTCAGAAAAAGATATTTATTTGATAGCAAGTAAATCATGGACCAGAAAGGAAGGTGGAATTCTCGTCACCATGAATGCTTCTTGCAGACATGTGTCTGATTTTTGGGTCTTAAAGATGATTGATTTTACTGAAAAATTTTCTCATCTTTAGTTCATCTCATCGTTATAACCTTTAGTTCTTTATAGTTCTTTAGAACCTATCGTTATAACCTTTAGTCCTTTCGTTATAATCTTTAGTTCATCTCATCGTTCATCTCATCACTATAGCCTTTGACCATGAACGATAGGACACCCAGAAGCAGTTTGAAATTTGTGACGGTATACAACCACCACCCACTGTTTGGTAATTCCTAAATTTTCGGAAGTGAGCCTCCTAAAATGCAGATTCACCTTAATTGTATGGCTCACTACCGAAAATTTCAGAATTGCGAACAGTGACAGGTGGTTGTATACCAAGTAAAAATTGGCTCAAAACACCAAAAATACCAAGGTGGCTCGGTTCTGATATAAATTTCAAACTGCTACACATTGGGTGTCCTATCGCTCATGCTTTGACTGGTAGATTAACATCTTTTTAGTTTGAATATCGGCCTCATAGTTTTTATTCCACAGCCCAGAAACGTTTTAACGATTTTTGACTCACCCGGTAGAGTGAACAAGTGTGCAAATCTACAGCTGTTCTTGGTAAATTGTTTACATGAGTGAGATATCGTGTGTTATTTAGTTTGAGATTTCATCAGTTTGCGATGCAAAATCATAACATTTACGATGATTAACTGCGCGAATAATTGCCGTTTAATCTTCTCTTCGAAGCGTTTGCTGATTGCTCAAAAACGGCTTTGCGTTATTAAACTGTTGCGTCTGCATATATAGATACTGTTGCGTTTGTATGTGGACGATTTTTTTCAACCCACGCCTCTTTTTTGTGTCCTAGCTACATATAGGATCATTCAACTTAATAATAGGACCTCGTTCATTTCAGGTAGATCATGGCTTTGGAATCCACTAGCGTCATCCTCAAGTTCGTCTCACTTCTTCTCATTGACTTGGTAGCATTCATTGGTAACACTTTGATTCTTATCACAGGCTTGCGTACACAAGAACTCCGTAAATTCAACAATGTCTTCATCTTTAACGTCGCCCTAGCTGACCTATGCCAGTCAGTGGTCATCATACCATTTAGCCTTGTATCTGTCTACTTTAGGAAGTGGCCATTAAGTGCAACAACATGCGGGATCGTTGGCCTGTTCAAAGTTGTCTTTACTCTGACATCTGTACAGTCTCTTGCTGGTATTAGCCTTGATAGGTATTATTATATTGTAAAGAATAGAAAAGGAGTCAACACGAAACGACGCCTCATAGTTACACTTGCCGTTGTCTGGTCCTTGTCGCTTATATTAGCAATTTCCCCAATATTTGGATGGGGCGAGATAGCGTTTGATGATGGGAAAGAGATATGCACCATCCTCTTCTACAAGACTGTGTCTCATACTCTGACTGTGTTTTGCATTGGGCTCTTTATTCCAGTTGCGATAATGGCATTTTGCTACTACAAGATATTCAAAGTGTTGAGATCACATGGGGTAAAAGTTCGGCAGTTTCAAATTCAGGGTAAAATGGACAGTGGAGATGGGGCATCGGCTATGGAGACTGAGCTTGTTCACAAGAATGCTGGAAATGAACGTCATATTACAAACAGCAGTGGATCATCCGGAAATGATATCAAAGCTGAGACACGTCTAGCGTCATTCGAACAATCCTCCCAGCCAAGCAGCACAAAGAAGCGTGTTTCATTTGGAAATACTAAGCTAACAGGACATGGTGAAATCAAATTTATAGATCACGTCGAAGCGATTACGGACGGTTTGAACAACAACAATTCAAATGGTCACAGAGATGCACCTAAATCTCCGCGAAAATCCTTCACCTTCAATATTAGGCCAAATAAACTTACTCAGAGAGAGCTGAGGCTGTTGAAGACAATATTCCTTGCTATCATAGTGTTTCTTTCATGTTGGTTTCCCTATGTTATTTTTAACACTTTACGAGTGCTGAATATCGTTGAAGATAACAATACAATGGACACCATTAATATGTGGATGGGGTTCGCAAATTCTGCTTTGAACCCATTAATTTATGGTTTGACAAACCGTCAATTCAGGCAGGGAATAAAGAAGCTGTTTCGTTGAAATTGTCATCCAGAAAGGTATGATGCTGTTGAGAGAGCACAGTCCTAGAACACTTCTCTTTGGTCCTAATGTCTCGTTCAATTCCTGACTAGACCATCCCCCAAGGGACAGCCCCGGGGCATTTGCACAGAAAAATTCCCGGCCCCCGAGCATTCGCCAGAAAAATTTCCCCGGCTCCCGGGCATTTGTGCATAAAATTTTTGTTGACCCCGGGCTGCCCGGGGGATGACGGTCAGAGTCGGAGTTGAACGAGACATAAATGACGCGACTTAATGTATGAGACTGCGTAAATAGGAAGCGAAGGCAAATTTAGATGTCATTGGAATTGATCAGTTGTTTTAGACGAATTCTTCGGAAAGTAAGATGTATTTGTAATTCAGGCATCTGAATATTGCAGTTTTGGAAATCAGTTATTTCGCAGGTAAATTTGTTCAGTGAGGAACACCCTGTAATTGGCTAAGAAGATTCTAGTTTTTCTGGACAATAAGGGAGAAATCATTATTAATGCCACGCGGGGTAGGGGGCGGCCAAAAGAAATTCAGATGGGCTACAAAAATTTTTGGGCAGTGACAGTGGGTCCACTGAAAGCCTTCAACGCAAAGAGGGGTCATGAAAATTTAGCAAGACTAGTTTGAGCTATCTAAGCGCAGACATTATCTCTCTATGTCTTCGTTTCTCCTCAAAGTATCATTCATGAATGTTTTTCATAAATCTCTGCGTGCCACTTTTTTCTTGAAAGCATCACTGTGTGATTTTTGCGTCAGTTGTCATGAATATCATCTTCCAGCCCCCTACCTGGCATTAATAATGACTTATTCCTCATTGGAAAGATTTTGTAATTCACATTTTCGGCAAACAGGCAGCAACATATTTCATCTTCCAAGTGCCGGAAGTTAAACTGTTTTGCAAGTTGTTTTTCCATAACTTACAGTTATCTAAGAGATATCAGTGTGTCGAAAATTAACCGATCCACTCGGACGGTCCGAAGCACATATGATTAACTGATCCATTCGGATAGGTCAGGCCTTCTCGCCACTTTATTAGCAATAGAACTTATGCAACAGTATTTAGACAAAAGAATTTTAGCAACATTGAAGTTTAGATTTTCATATGCGAAACCATACTGAAAGCCACTATATTGCTGAACTATGGCTAGTTAAAGATCTTCTTTCAAATTCTGCCGTTTCCATATGGTGCCGGCAAAAACGTGCTGTTTTCATGTGAACGGAAGGCATGTTCGTAACACCCTTTCTGCTGTTTTCAAAGTGTCCTGGCATCGTGTTAACATACTTCCAATTAACTAACTTCTTGATATAAGAAAACTGATAAAATTTTCTACTAAAGCAACGTCATGGTGATTTCTGCGATAACCTCCAACGTTTGAATAAGTTGCACAGTTAATCAAGAATGTAAAATTCTTAATTAGATTCGTTAGTTGATGAGATTTGTCGTTTGTTTCGCCTGTCTTTATCGTCAGTTACCTTGAAAATGAGGGCCAGCTACTTCTTCGTCTTGACGTTACGTCACGACAGGGAATGAGGTTGGGTTGCAGCATAACGAGCTTTGAAGGGAGCCAAAAAATGTCTGTTGTTTGTATTGGAGGTTCATTAACCCAAGAGGTTTTCGGAAAGGATTTGTCATTCAGCCTTCTCATCAATTCTTTATGATCTTTAAAGAAAGTCTTTTATAATTATGATCTGCTGTTTGTTTGATCGCATTAAAGTAAATTCCCGCATATAAGAACCTACCAAAATAAGGACCTAGAGGCTGTTTTTCCTATGTACATTTCCTTTAAGAATCTGTTTCAATTTGATGAAACATAGGTTCATATTGCAGGGGTTTCAAAGTTGATCTTTGATTGATGTTATTAAGGTCATTGTAGTCTCAGTTGGCTTTGAAAGTTTTATTCTCCTCCCCTATTACTTATTAGGTCCATAAGAACACTTCCAAAACAAAAAGGGCTGAAAATCCCCGCGAGACTCTCAAGGGGACTACACGAGGCACTCTTCAAATAAGAACCTCACCTTGAAATTAGTCTTACTAATTTTGAAATAAGAACCAATTTTGGCCTGGCTCTCGAAAAAGTAGGTTCTTATACGCGGGGATTTACTGCATTCCTCGAAACTTTGTTTCATCTTAAAACCGTGTGAATTCCTTTGTCATATTTATCAA